>JADLZN010000421.1:0-67213 GCA_018155175.1 Sinocyclocheilus anophthalmus
CAAACTGAGAAGACAATACAATCCAGACGCAAATGACAGACAGAGAAAGCATGATATATATATCTGGGATAATGAGTAAATGATGAACATGTGTTACAGATCAGAGCAGGATTAATGAGCAGGGGACTTTGGGAAATGGAGTTTAACACAAACAACAAAACAGAAGAGCACCCTCAAGTGACCAGTCCATGTCACCACAACAAACACTGTGACACCAAGAGCTTATTTGAAGGCATAAAAATATATTGAACTGCATTTTAATATATTTCTAAAAAGTATACTAGAAGTACTTTTGTATTAAATATATGCTTAGTTATACTTTTAAGGAATATGCTAAACAGAAGCATACTTCTAATGTGTTTATAAAAAGTATACTAGAAATACTTTGGTAATAAATATATGCTTAGTTACACTTTTAAGGAATATGCTAAACACAAGCACACTATTAGTATATTTCTAAAATGTATAGTAGAAATACTATGTTAATAAATATATTTTTAGTTACACTTTTAAGGAATATGCTAAACACAAGCATACTTTTAGTGACTTTTTAGTGTATTTACAGAAAACATACTTATGTTACCCTTACTTAAAGTATATTTGATGTCTACTTTGTGTAAGAACATAACAAAATGATTACACTTTTAGTGGGTTTTTAATGTACTTTATATTGCAGTAGGCCTACACATGGTTATAATTTAAATATGTATTTATAATTTTAATATTTTGAAAAGTACAAGATTTTGAAAAACATTTTTAACATTTACAATGTACAAAAGTTTGTCAACTATTATTAAGCATTGCAATATTTAAAACATCTTGTTTAATATGTTGTTCAGTTTTACTTAAAAGGTTATGCTACTTTGGTTGATTAGGCTGTTGTTCATTACATGATACATTAATTGTAATAAGCTAGGTGTTTATAAATTTGTTCAAGCTTGACGCCTTTATTTTCTAATATATATTTCTGAAATTCCCACAAGGATTTCAACATCATATACGAAAAAAACAAAACAAAACAAAAAAAAACTTGCGTTTACTTGTTTAAATTCAAACAACACACTGACTAAACCTGATTGGTTCCAGAGCCATTGAACGGCTCTGATTGGTTCGTATGATAATGAGCTCACCCCAGAGAGCTTCGTATATAAAATATAATGTGCATGCAAATGTCTCTTGAATGTGAATATAAGTCTAAATTTAAACAGTATTATATAGAGCGGTCGCCGATCGTGTCTCTTTAGGGCACTTGGAGGAAACCACGCAATTCATATTGATTACTTTGGCGATGTTTTTTTTAGCGATTTCAACTTTTTGAAACGTGAACATCTTTGTGAATCTTCTTTCATCGGAGGGACATAAATCTCAGATTTTTATTAAAATATCTCAGATTTTCTTTTGAAGATGAACAAAAGTCTTAGATGGTTTGGAGCATCTTAAGGGTGAGTGATGACAAAATTCAAATTGTTTTGGGGGAACTATGAAATTAATTAGAAAATATAGCGGTATGTTCTTATTTTGACCAGCTTCTGCAAGCTTCATTGTAATGAGGTTAATGATCTTTGAAAAACCATGATTATGAACATACAATTACTTTGTCTTGAGCTGATTATGCAACTGTGGTAGTGGTCGTTGATTGGTGTTTATGTTTGTTCAAGCTTGACAACCTTATCGCTTTTATTTTCTAATATACATTTCTCATTACAGATAAGAACAAAGATTAAATTGTAAGAAGGGTTGCTTATATGAGAGCATACAGTACATCTGAAACTGCTGACGCTGGGAAGGTTTTTGAATGTGAATGTATGACCAGGTACATTGTTCTCAGCATACTGTTATTCTTAAAAAGAAAACAAATCATCAGTCATCATTTGCTTTTTTGTGTGTGTGTTATTAACTTTTGTTGTTTTTCAGATCAGCTGCTAGAAGACAAACTGAAATCTTAGTGCAGAGACAAGCAAAGGAATAGTATATTTTCATGTTGTGTCACCTCTGTTATAGAGATTTTTGAATTAGGCCTAATGGAGGGTGATTTGGTCAATCTTGGAAGAAAAACGTTAGCAATGTGTCAATTTCAGCGGTCTATTTATGCTTGCTTTCAGTCATTCATGTAAAAATCTGTTATTTAATTTTTTTTGTTTGTTTTTTTTAAAGCTGCAAGGCTCTGGTGCAAAACATTGTATGCCAGGATTCAGGATGACTAGGCTGTGCCCAGGTCTCCGTAACCTGCGACGACGCTCAGCTCCATCAGCACTCCATCTGCGCCTTCGGATCCACCAGCTCTCTCTCCATCAGTCGGCCCCCAGATGTTGGCAGCCCACCACTACATTCTTGCTCCCATCGCTCCCTCGAATGCCTGCCGTTGTTTGTCAGCACGGGATGCTCTGGGTCTGTGCCATGTCCAAAACACCAATCCCTAAGCTGCCAGGGCATCATCGCATCCTCCCTCAACCATTCCTTCGCTACACCTGCCTGCATCATACCCGCACTTTTTGGCCTCTCACAGCGTCCTTGTCCACCTCCAAAACACCCTCCATTCCTCCCTTTTCTGTTGCTTGAACTTTATCATCTTGTCTTTGAAAAACAAAGTGCATAAGTGAATAGATATCAAAGTGTGTACCTGAGTGTATATACTGAAAAAAGCAGCTTTATATACTAGTAGTGTAATGCTAATGCATTTCCAATGAGCTGAATTACAATTGAAATGTACTTGAAGTACATTAAAGCGATGCTTCAAATATACTCTAACTGTTGTTCATGAAGTATTAAAAGGACATTTTAAATGTATTTTAAGAAATACACTTAAATTGCACTAAATAAACTTAAAGTGGTTCCATTTTAACACAATTTCAATATATTAAATATATTACAAATAGATTAAAATCCAACTTAAACATATCTTGAAAAACACCTAATATACTTAAAGTTGTTTCAAAATAATAAATTTAACATGCACTTAGTATAGTATAATTTAAATATAGTAAGTATGTCTGAAAAAGCACAATTTAAATATATTTCATTTTCACCTGGGTGGCCATTGCCTTCGCTAGCTTCAACGAATTGGAATTGGGTAAAATGGCGGGGACCCTAAGCACTGTCACCGACAGCAAGTTTAGTGTTACTTTTCTTTTTGTTTTCATTTTTGAAAAGTTTATCTTTGTTTACCTCACGTTATGCTATGGAGGATATTTTTATGGATATTTTTTTTATTATTCTTTTTTATTTGATTCCTCAGTGTTTGCTAACGTTCTGTAATTTATTAGTCTTATTTAAGGAAGTTCACCCAAAATGAAATCATTTTTGGGGAAATGTTTATCTGCTTACCCCAAAGGCATCCAAGATGTAGGTGAATTTGTTTCTTCAGTAGAACACATTTGATGAGTTTTAAGTCCAAAACCTTGTTGGTATTCTCATCATTCCTTATAAATCCATGGCAATGGTAAGAAAGGATCTTGAGTTTATAAAAACATGAAAGAACAAATCCAAATTAAACCTCTGCGGCCTCCCGACAACAACATTGCTGTCCAACCGCACGTAAACGATCGGGTTTATCCAAAACGAACAGTATTTATAATCATATTTTACCTCTAATACCACTATGTCCACCTGCATTGAGCACGCGCATCGACTTCGGGCCGTCTGGCAAGGATGCTAGGCCGTCTAGTTTCCTTCAAGCAGCTTGTGGTAGAGGAAGGACGAAACGCTGAAAGAAGCCACCGCCACCTCGTGCCCGCGGACTGGATAGGGGGCGCGTGTGGGCCAGCCAGACTCCGCCCCTTACCTGGACCTCGTTCCTTCCTGCCCTGCCTTCCCTGCACGAACCCCTCAACACAACAAGGCAACCCAATCGCTGTTTATTTTGGACACTTGATTCGCTTTTTTCTGGACACTTTGTTTATTTTCTGTTAATAAACTGTGCCTGTCGTTTGCTACTCCCACGACAACACACCCATTAATGTAAACTACGCCAGAGCTGCACTGATTAATCCCATCTTGTAGCAAAAAAAAATAAAACATGTGCTGGTGCGACCAATTGAGAAAGCTCGGGGAAAGCTCGGCAAAAAAAGCGACCAGTTTGGAATAATTGATTTCTGGAGATCCCTGATTGCCCAGCTCCTCCTGTCATTGATCTAGCACCCCCTCAGCACCTGTGTTCAAAATTATCAGGCGCCGCCCCTGCCCGACCTGTATCCCGAAGCTCTCAACATCCCAGTCATCATCTTTCTACCGTACACCGGGCCGCAAACAGTATCTGCTGGTCGAAAGACTGCATCCACACCATCTCTCCCTATAGCCGTGCTAAGCCAAATGATGAATGTTCCCCGATGCGCTGAATTTAGAAATGGAGGAAATACTGGAGCCTCTCCAGAGTCCATATTGCTGCTGTAGGACCTCTTGAACTTGTTTGCATGTGTATCCCAGCTCCTCTACTAACCTGTGGATTACACTTTCGTAATCATCAAACACACTCCGCTCACACATCTTCCAGAAAATCTGTGGTTGTTAACGTGCAGTCACACAGGTAATGGAGGTCTGATGTTAAATTATTGCATGGTCAGACGTGCCAATGCATAGGCATACCGTAGGTCCTATGCATACAGCGCTCTGGGGAAATAGGGGGAGTGCGGGGCACAAAGTAACGCGGGGTAAATTGTAACACACGTGGTTTAAATATTTCCACACATGCTAGCATAACCAAATTTACAGCATTTACTAGTTACCATATCAACATTATATAGAGAAAAAAAAGTGCACCAAAATTCAAAAGTTTTTTTTGAAGATATCGCTGAACATTTATTTTACCATAGTAAAATTATATTTCTGACTTAAGTAAATTTTTCATCTCAGTTTTTATTACTCATTTAAAATTAGACATCTGCTATTATTTTAATCTCAAATCTGTTATTTATCAGTTTAGATTATTTTTTAATGCTTCGCTAACTATCAGAAGACAGTAACCAGTTTTAAATTCCAGTTACGCAGATGGGGCACGATGTAATGCTTTACAATGTGCCCTGCCGTGCTATTCTATGACATTAGCTATGTAATTCAGACTATTTACTTTAATACATTTTAATGATAAACGACGAGAAACAGGTGAATAAATACTGACAGTCAATTGTTTAATGTTAAGAAATTATTATTTCAAGACGTGTAAAGCATTTTGGCTCGTTTATGTTGACCATCCCATGCTTGGTTGCAATGTGTTCATTGTCAAACTTCAAAATCAGATTATTAAAAAACGCCATTATTTTATTTTTAAAAAGTTAATAATTTTATTTTATTGATAAAATATTTTAGTTTGTCTTGTATATATTTTTTTTTCATTAGATCAGATAACATTTTAAGCTGTCATATATGGTCATGTTACAATGTACCCCTCAGAAGTTACAATGTACCCCATCTACGGGGCATGTTGTCACATTTCACTTCCGTTTTTTTTGAGGGTAAATAAAGAAAAACAGTATACACTATAATTATGAAAGTGTGAACTTACTTTGGATTATAAAATTATACCCTGAACCCCATGTGGATTTACACAATGTAAGAAAGTCAAAAAGTGTTACTTTGTTGCCACCGTGTCCGCACTCCCTACATCCACACCCCCCCCCCCCCCCCCCCCCCCCCCCCCCCCCCCGCTCCCCCACTGGTACGGTCCAACCGGGAGCGCAAAACAGAGAAGTGGAAAATCAGAATAATGAGTCATTTTTTATGTTAGTTCAAAAATCTGATTCGGGCGCAAAAACCCAAACTCGTAAAATTGAAAATTAAAATGAGACAATTATCCATTTGTAAATTGCACGGACTTACACGGACCAACATCACACACTGTGCTCAGATTTTTCCCCTTAGCTTCAGACACTGGATCTCTCACATTTGTCTCTTTTACAGCTTTAGAAAAGATCTCAACATCACACACTATGTCCTCATATTTTTCTCCTACACTAAAGACTCGGGAGCTCTCAAATTAGTCTCTTTTGTCTCATTTGTCCAAAGCGACTTACAAATGTCGAAATGTTTCAAAATATAAAACATAAAACAAAGTATATGTTTCAGTCCCGTCACTTTTTTTTTTTTTACATAAAAAAACAAACTTTTACACTTTTTCTGCTGTTCAAAAAAATCTCTCTTTTCGCTATTACCACAAAGCTACGAATCTGAGTGCAGGAGCTGTACGTTACCATAGAAACCAAAATAATTTGTTAGTAAAGGGTGAGAGATCTGGCTAGCCACATGATTTTTGCCAAAGAGCCAGGTGTGGCTCGCTAGCCATAGGTTCCCGACCTCTGATTTAGAGCCTTTCATGTACTCGACTTGGTGCATACTTTGTAAAGTTGTTTAGATATTTTATAAAGCTTTAAAGGAGATGTATGTGAAACTCCTGTGTAAAAGTAAATAATGCCGGTGGTAGATTTTTGAATAAATCATTATCCTTAATTGGGTCTTCCAATCACTTTAGTCTGTAACACCTGATATGAGGAAATCTGCCTGGCAACTAAAGTTTGTTAGCTCATGGAAATTTACGATTGGTGGAAAAATCCTGAAGCTCCACCCCTTAGTGGATATTGGCAGAGAATGAGATTTTGGTTGCGTAGATGCAAAGAAGCTAATTTGATTATTCTGGGAAGGAGGCCCAGGTCCATGAGGAAGGGGAGGAACAGGGACTGAGGTAAAGCCGGTGGAGCAGGAAGCCAAGGCAGAGCAGTGAGCTAAGGCGGAGCCGGCAGAGGCCGGCGGAGCTGGAGCCCACCAGGGCAGAAAAGACTGGACCTACTAAGGGCATAGGTCAAGAGGGCACATGTTGCAGGCTGGAGCCCACCAAAGCAGAGTAGAAGACCACCAGGACAGAGCAGGCAGAGCTGAAGACCACCAGAGCAGTGCTGAAGACCACCACGGCGGAGCAGGCAGAGCTGAAGACCACCAGGATTGAGCAGCGAAGCACCAGGACAGCGCAGAATGGACAAAAGACACACCAGGGGCATATTAGACAGCCGAAGATTCCCCATGTGGAGCAGGTGACCACTTCATCGGAGCTGATGGTGCATGATACCACCAAGGCGGATCACGCAGAACTGGAACATAGAGCACTGTAACGGTATCACTCTGGGAACTAGTGATAAGAACCAGAACTATTAAATTAATATTATTCAATTGTAGACTTTTTCCCCCTGTATATATTTTACTTGACCTCGCAGGTCACTGTCTTGTCAATTCTAAGAACGTTAATTTCCTGGTTAAGGGAAATAACTTCTTACTGTACAATTCTACAAAAGCTTGTAGCATAAATCTTGCATATTAAGTGACTCCAGTTATGAGCAAATAATGAACAACGTCAAGTGTGATACAATTAAGGTTTTATTAACTACATAAACACATAAACTGGTCTAACATATACACACACACACATACAGTTGGTATAGGAAAGGGTTAAAGTTTAACTCAGTACAGAAAGAGGCATAAAGAATGAATTTTATGGAACCATTTGCATATTCAGCAGATCTACACCTGAGGGATACGTCAGATTCTTAGTTCAAACACACCTTTGTAAAAAGGTGTAACTGATACTTAATGCATCAATTAATAAGACTAATTTTGATACTTGCAAGTCTCGTCTGTCTTAAAGAGATTCCTGATGCAATCTTAAGTTTTCCAGTTGATCTTTGCTGAATTTGGGTTGATGAAAATAACCAGTTTGAGTCAGAGAATTTTTGATGAATGGAAAGGACTAGGCCGAATAAAGGCCTGGCACAATGCTTTGGTATCCTGAAGCGTTTTCTCACATCTTCATCTTAGCATCTGACCGAACCACCGACTGGGGCGGGTCACATGAAGTGTGGCCTTTAAAGCCTGCAAAGATTCACGCCTCTCAAGATGGGCTTGTCCAATGAGGAAGTCCGGAACCTCAAGTGGGAGTTCTGAGATACTAGGTCGTTTTTATGGCCCTTTGTTTGAAAGAATGGTAATTTGCATATGAAACTCGGACAAAAATTATTAAAGACTCTTAGAACAATAATATGTTGCATAGGTATAAACATAAAATATACACTCTCAATTAGATCATCCAAAGATTAACGAATTCAATAGATCTCTAGACAATGGTAGAGTTACTCTATTGAAGGATTTCAGAAATGGGTTCCCCGTCCAGCATCTAAAATTGTCTAAAAATATCAAAGACAAAATACACGATGACAATAATATACCCAATGACCTGAAGGATCATGTGTGTTCATTCAAAGAAAGGTTTTCCTATTAATTAATTAGCAAAGAAAGTCCTTCCCTTGTGGATTTTCCTTATGGGCAAGGAAGCGATTTTTTTCACCTAAATTCCAGGAGGTCGTAAAAGTATCGGGTGTCGGCATTGCTATGGAACCAGGGGCCTGTTCAGCTTCCTAGGGTGTTACAGAGTATTTGTTAAATCTAGCTAACAAAATATATATTGTGTGTTTGAGTGGTCCAGACGCTACAGCACCTCAGTGGCCGTAACAGGACTGGCAGACAGTTCAGAAACGGCATCTTTGGCCATAACAGGGCGAGAAGAGAGTTCAGGGGCAGCCCTTTTGACCATGGCTGGACAGTCAGAGTTCAGAAACTATCTCCCTGGTCATTACAGGACAAACAGTAAAGACCGGATCAGTCCTTCTTGAGCCATGATATGGGGACAGTTACAGATTCAGAAGTTGACCTCCTTGGCTGGAACAGGACAGGCAGAGAATTCACAGCCGGCCTCCATATTCGTGACAGGACAGGTTGAGAGTTCATAAGTAGGAAGGTAGTGAAAGGTTCTGCATCGGCAGTTGCCACCTTAGATGAAACTGGAACAGACTCGGGGACAGGAAATGGCCACGGGACTGATTCAAGGGCCAGAGTAAGCTCTAGAGCAGACTCGGGGACTGGAAGAGGCTTAGCAATAGATTCTGGAACTAGAGCAGACTTGGGAATGTATTCAGGGAACAGGGCGGATTCTAAAGCCCTATTCGCACGGGATTAGTATTATCTGGGGACCTTGTGTGATTTAGAAATGACCCCCCACATCTGAATTTCGTGTGGTACATTCGCACGGGATAAGCGAAGCCTGTGATTTTACTCGAATTTACTGACTTATCTCCCGGATACCCGGATGTCAAGGCTTTGAGAGTCCCGTTCTATGGTCCAGATGGATTTAAAAAAAAGAAACTAATATAGTTTCGTGCGCTGTGTCATTTACATTTCACCAGGTTAAAATAATATCTCAAGCTTTATTCTTGATTTATTTTTAACACATTAACCT
The DNA here is from genome assembly GCA_018155175.1 of Sinocyclocheilus anophthalmus. Classification (NCBI taxonomy): domain Eukaryota; kingdom Metazoa; phylum Chordata; class Actinopteri; order Cypriniformes; family Cyprinidae; genus Sinocyclocheilus; species Sinocyclocheilus anophthalmus. The sequence continues at coordinate 9,269 of JADLZN010000421.1, forward strand.
CAAACCTTTTCAGCTTTCTCTTTCTGCAAACTGTATGGTGTAGCGATATGATGACAGCACCCAAAATACTATCAAACACTCCAACACAGCTCCATTCTTCGCAGAAGATGGATAAAAAGGCGCACAGCAAACAAAAACCTCGAAAAATGATATGCGACCCGCCAAATGCTGGATGAATCACAGAGATGCCGATTCGCACGGGACTAATATTATCACAGGACCTCGGTGTTCGGCGAAATATGGTAGGTCATTTGCGGGGGAATTTTTACTTTACAAATTACAGACATGGTCATCAGGTAATACTAATCCCGTGCGAACAGGGCTTAAGACAGACTCTGGGGCTAGAGTAGACTAGGTAATAGATTCGGGGACTAAAGCCATTTTTATACTGTGCTCAGGAGCTGAAGCCATCACTAATGCTATCTGAAGCCATCACTAAGGTCAGTGAGTGGCGCAAACACTGAGCTTTGTTCCGAGGCTGAAGCAGACACAAGACTGAGATTAGGAGTGGAAACAGACATTAGGCTATGGTCAGGGGCTGGGATCATCTCTGGGCTAGACTTGGGAACAGAAGCCTTCTCTGGGCTAGTCTCGGGAACAGAAGCCTTCTCTGGGATAAACTCGGGAACAGAAGCCTTCTCTGGCCTAAACTTGGGAACATATTCGGGGAGTAGAGTGGGTGCCACCACCTCGGGAGGTTCTGCAGCAAAGGCTGCCACCTCTGGGGAAACTACTGTGGTGTGTGCGGTCCAAACACAGAGAATGACCGTAGCCATAACTGGTAGGAAAAGGAGTACTTTGTCTATTTCCGAGACTGACAGTGCTGTGCCTGGGGAGCTGGAGTGAGTAGCGGCGACGAGGTTTACACGAGTGTTGGAATTGTGCCGTAAGTTGAAGCTGAGACCGCAGTTGGCTTTGGAGTGTGTAAGAATTTCTGACATGACTAGTGAGCGTAGAGTCTGTGTGGCTAGTGAGTGAAGAGACACTTGGAATGCCAGCAGCTATGACTCTGTATGATCAGCTGTGATGTGACGTGACATGACGAACTCGCTAGAACAGATCATCTGTGCCTTGCACTTGACTTCTCCTCCCTGGACGATCAGATGTGACTTGACGTGACTCAGATGACAGGAGCAGGCTTTGACTTGGCAGACTTGATGTGAGCAAGCTTGTCATGAGTAGGCTTGATGTGAACAGATTTTTGAACGGCGGCCATGACGGGATGACATTCAGGAATGGCGGCCATGTTGTGGAAAGTTTCTGGGCTGGCAGCCATTTTGTGAAGAGGTTCTGCCTCTCCCACAGTGAAAGGAAAGCCACAAACCAACAGAGCATAGACCATAAAATCTCTCAGAATACATTCATACTCCCCTCCAGGTAACAATGACTTCGTTGGCTCACTGAGTCCAAAACGGAACAAGTCTTTAAAAAAAATCCCATCATATACCGGTACATGGTACGAAAACTCACAGAATAGATGAACATATTCCTCGATAGACAGATCCTTTTGCCGAAGGTGAAGTAGCTGCTCCACTGGGTCCATGATAGGCCTGGAATGCTCTAAAAGCTGCTGGATCCGGGTATTACTGGTGATTCTGTAACGAGGGAGGTGACAACGGAGTTGGGGATACAAATGCAGGCTTTAATAAACAAGGCGTAGTCATGCAGGCAGGGTCCAGTAACAGCAAACAGTAATAACCAAGGCAGAGGCAAAAGGGTAATCCAGATAACAGGCAATGGTAAGGGCAGGCAACAAACTATCAGAATAGAGGAAACAGTCCAGAGTCAAAATCACTAAGGCAAGGCAATCAGTAATGAGTCCGAGCAAAGGATTATGGGAAATGAAGTCCGGGGTGAATGGTAAATGGTACAGGATGGGATGCCCTTTAGCGGAGCTCGTGGGCACTCCAGCTAGAGATCGTGACAGGAACCCCCATTTTATGTGTATCCTTAATATAAATAAATTTTACTGTAGCATTTTATTTTATCATGGCTGGATTAACCATGTGTATTTTTAAACTGCAGCTGGCTTGACTGCAGTAAAAAAAAAAACAATCCGGCAACTAACGCAACCTCGGTTCATAACCTCGGCACGGCAACAAGCATTGCATTCATTAACATTACGGGGAAACGCTGTTTCGCATCGTTGACCTGGAGCAAAGTTTGGACCGCACCACTAAAGCGGGGAGGTCAACAAGTGAATTGGAGTGAGTAGCCTTTTTCTATAGTATGCAGGACCCAACTAGATACACCCACAATGGTTTCCCAACCCTTAAGAGCCAGGGCTCCGAGTCTCTGAAATGGTAGATCACTGCATGAAGGCAGGAGGCTGACATTAATGTTATTGCAAAGAGGAGAAGAAGTTTGAAAGTAATCAAAAGAACCTGTTAAAAAAAAAAGATACAACATTTCCATAACATTCATTCTCCATTGACAATCCGTGGAAAATTACTAAATGCCAACATTGGAGAATTACTAGGGTGGCCATACATCCTCGTATGGTCACCCTACTATACACCCATGTTACTAGAGAGTAAAATTGCCAAGCATTAGAGTTTATAAGTTATGTGAGTTTTAGGTTGGGCATGCTTGGAATACCATACTAATAATATTTTTGAAATATTGCATTGTATACAGTATGTAGGCTGCAGCATATAACCAGAGAACACTTCATATAAATAAATAAATAAACAAATAAATGCAAAACAGGAATAAAATTAATATTTTACAATGGGTATAGAAAATAACCCCTTTAAAACACAAAGCCATCTGACTTTCAACTGTGATCAGCTGTGGTCATTTCGGTTAGCTCAGCATGAAAATAACTTTTTACTGGAGCATTTCAGTCATTGGTAGTGCAACTGAAGTAGGGTAGTAGTACTGCATACAAAAACAACGAAAACACTAAAGAAAACATGATAACCGAATTCTGGGTGGTTACATACCTCCTCCCTCAGTGGAAGATTTGATATACCCATGACAAAGCTTCAGGTGTTGAACATGATATGTATCAAAAGTATCTGGATTAGACACAAGAGAGACTTGATAATTAACTGGGCTCAATTTTTTTACAATCTTGGCGGGACCTTTCCACCTAGGGGACAGTTTTGCCATAAAACCGCCATCTGCTCTGGTACATCTCCAACTTGGAATAGAGTTGGTTTGTGAAGTTGGTCATAGTATTTCTTCTGTTTAGAAGTCTGAGCTTGCTCTACATTCTCTCTCACCAAGCTGACGAGTTCCTTCTGCCTTTCCAATATAGGGTAGACTGGGCTGTCGGGGTCAGACAACAGTTGAAGGGCTCTTTCCATTGGTCCTTTCAATTTACATCTCAATGCTACTTCTGCAGGTGTAAATCCCATGCTTTAATGCCAGGCAGAGTTAATGGCATACCTGAATTCAGCCAGCACTTATCCCACTGTCAGTGTTGATCCTCCACATAGGACGCAATCATTGTTTTCAAGTTTCTGTTGACTCGTTTTGTTAGATTTGTCTGAGGGTGGTAGGCGGTGGTTCATTTTTGAACTACTCCCCATTGTTTGCATACAAGGTCAATGAGATGGGAGGTAAACGGTGTTCCCTCTATCTCAGTGGTTCCCAAACCTGTCCTGGAGGACCCCCTGCCCTGCACCTTTTGTATGTCTCCCTTATCTAACACACCTGATTCCACTCATCAGCTCATTAGTAGAGACTGCAAGAACTAAATTGGGTGTGTCTGATTAGGGAGACATACAAAATGTGCAGGGCAGGGGGTCCTCCAGGACAGGTTTGGGAACCACTGCTCTCTGATACAAGATGAGCTGGCGTTCCCCATCTGGTAAAGATTTCATCTATTAAAATTTTTGAAATGTGAGGTGCGTTGGCAGTGAAATAATCGACAACAACTAAAAGATATTCATGTTGCTTGTTGCTCTTTGGGAAGGGACCCATGAGATCTACTCCCAACATGAACCCAGGTTCAACCACAGGAGTGCTTTGTAGGAGACCTGACGTTTTAGTCATAGATGGCTTGTGTTTTTGGCATGTTTTATACTCTTTACAACATTTCCACACATCTGTTCTGATGCTAGACCAATACACTGTCTCAAGGAGCCTAAGTAAGGTTTTGAGCTTTCCCAAATGTCCACTCAGTGGACTGTCGTGAGCATATTGTAAGAATGATTGTCTTAGGACAGAGGGAATGATTAGTTGAAGTTTTTGACCTTTTTTACCATCAGCTACACTGTGAAATAGCATGCCATTTTCAAGAAAATGGTGAACTCTGGCCACGTCAAGGTTTATCTGTTTGCCTGCCTTAGTGATTGAGTCTTGAACTTCATCATCGTGTTTTTGAGCTGTGGCAATTTGTGAGAGGTCGACTGGTAGGTCACACGGCGGTACAATGATTTTAGTTGCAGTGGCAACGAGTAAAGTGTCTTGAGGAGTGTTGAAACTTCTTGATAGCACATCTGGTACTACATTGCACTGGCCTTTCATATATCTCACTTTGAAGAGAAAACCTTGCAGTCTTATGAAGACATGTGAAAACTTGTTGGAGATGATCTGGAATGGTTTTTGAATAAACAATATCATCATCAATGTACACCGTGCAACATTTTCCTCTCAGTTCACGCAGTACCTGTTCCATTAACCGCTGGAATGATGCTGTGGCGAATTTCAGGCCCAACAGTAGACACAGAAATTCGTATTATGCCTGTGGATGTTACAAAAGCTGTTTTTTTAATGCTGTCCTTATCCATTTCTAGTTGCCAGTAGCCACTTTTTAAATCTAGTGTGCTGAAGATTGTGAATTCATGGAGACACTCTAGGGTATCCTGTATTTGAGGCATGGGGTAAGCGTCTATATGGGTTTTGAAGTTAAGACCTCGATTATCTACACAGAATCTGGAACCTCCATCCTTCTGAACTACAACAACAGGCGAGGCCCATGACGAAGTAAACGGTTGGATGATTCCTTTTTCTAAGAGTTCTTGTACTTGTGAATCGATGAACTTCTGCTTCTCCATAGAGACCTTGTAAGCACGTTTTCTTACGGGAACTTCGTTGACAGTTATATGATGCTGTGCTTGATGCAATTTGTTCGACCAATCTGCTGAGTGCACACAGTAGACCAACATACCATAAGATCCTTTTAATTCCTTCTCAGTGGTGAGATCTGCATCTGCTGCTTGGGCTAGCTGGTGAATCTGTTGGAGAGTTTCTTCATTACAAGTGGGTCCAGGTAGTGCAAGTAGAAATAGGTCGAGGGTTGAATACTGTGCTGTTGAAAATGAAAAGTTTTTGGTTCTGGTATTGCAGGCATTCTGTACTCGGCTTTGTGGAAATCCAACACCATCTTGGACTCCAACAGAAAGTCAATTCCTAGAATAACTGGAACAGTTAGATCAGAATCTTGCATAATGAAGAAAGTCACATACACGGACTGTCCTTGAATTTCACACCTCCACCTCACTTTGCCTTGGGAATTTTGTCTCTGACCATTAGCCAACAGGAATAATTGACCTCCACTAAGCTGACATTCTTCCCGAGGACTTAACTGCTTCCACAAAGATTGTTGAATTAGTGAGAATGTGCTCCAGTGTCAACTATGGCAATGATATTGTATCTGTCTCTGAGGATTATGGGAAGGAAGATGTTCTTGTAGGCAAAACAAGGGGAGTCTGCTTTTAGTTATTATGCCACCCGCAGTTGGAATCCGCTTCCAGAAGAAATCAGATGTGCTAAAACATTAGTCACAGTTAAGTGCAGACTCAAAACTCATCTGTTTAGCTGTGCATTTATTGAATGAGCACTGTGCAATGTCCAAACTGATTGCACTATATTTTATGTATAATCATTTTCTATTCTTAATGGTTTTAAATTCATTTTAAACCTCTTAAATCAATTTTTAAATCATTTAAGTTTTTTAATTCCTTGTTTTCTTGTGATTATTTTATTTTATGTAAAGCACTTTGAATTACCATTGTGTATGAAATGCGCTATATAAATAAACTTGCCTTGCCTTGGTCTGATGGTCCCTGTTTGGGCACCAATCTGTAACGGTCTCCCTAAAGGCTACAAGATAATAAGAGGGAGGGACCCACCGACCAAACTTGCATTTAAACAAACACATCAAACACAATTTGAAAGATCAGGTAAAATATATTTACATAAACAAAACCCATCCAAAAAAAAAAAATCAACAGCAAACAAAGAAAAATACACACAAACACAATGCTGGAGCTGATGTTTAATAATGCAGTTGAAAGGAAAAGAAAACCTTACATGACCATTGTCATGTAGTTTGTGGAGTAAACACTACGAGTTGTAGCTTAGAGTCAATTGTCCTGTGCTGTGATGAAGTGTCTAGTAAGTGAGGTAATCCAACGAAACCGTTAATCCAAAAGAATCAGATGATGATAGTACTTCGTACATCATCCAAATGGTCAAGATTTGGCCAGAAGATGCCATAGCACAACTCCAGGACTGCTTTGACCACACTAACTGGGAGCTGTTCACAGAAGCAGCAACCCATGAAACTGCGCCAGACCTGGAAGAATACACAGCCACTGTAAACATAGAAAACATTGCAGTGGAGAAGACAATAAAGAATTATGCTTTTCAGAAACAATGGATGAACAAATAGGTAAACATCTTCTAAGAACATGCAATGATGCCTTTAACTCTGGTGACCTCATAGCATACCATGTAGCCAAACACAATCTCAAGAAGGACATAAAAAAAAATTAAATCCAGCTACAGACAACATATTGAAGACCACTTCTGCAGCTCTGACACCAGGAGAGTGTGGCAAGGAATTAGAGCTCTCACAGAACACAAAAGTTCACCTTCCCTTCCCCACTGTGATGTCTCACCATCAAATGAGCTTAACAACTTCTTTGCTCAGTTTAAGAACAAAGACAACTAGACAATGGTCACAATCCCAGCCACTGACAATGAGCATTTGTGATGTACATTGCACGCTCCAGAGTAAGTTCACAGATTAAATCCACACAAAGCTGCTGGCCCGTGTAGTGTTCCAGGACGGGTACTCAGGGACTGTGCTGAACAACTTTTGAAGAGTTTTCACGGACATCTTCAATCTTTCTTTTTCTCTGGCATTATTCCCCAAGTGCCTAAAATCAGCCATCATTGTGCCAGTGCCGAAAAAAACGAACATCACTTCTCTGAACGACTATCGACCAGTGGCCCTCACTCCAATAGTGATGAAGTGTTTTGAACGACTCATCCTCTCGCACATTAAAGACACTATACCGGCCTCACTCGACCCAATTCAGTTTGCATACAGAGAGCGAACAGGTTCACAGAGGATGCCATCTCCAAAACACGTATATGAGGATGCTGTTCGTGGACTATAGCTCTGCATTCAACACTGTCATCCCCTGCAAACGGACCACAAAACTCCACCAGCTAGGCCCGAGCCCACTGTTCTGCAACTAGATACAAGATTTCCTGACAGAGCACCCCCAGGCAGTGAGACTGGGCCCCTACACATTTACATTTACATTTACATTTAGTCATTTAGCAGACGCTTTTATCCAAAGCGACTTACAATTGGGGGATACATAAAGCGATACATAAAGCGACACATCCTGCACCATCACTCATGGGGTGTGTGCTCAGTCCCATCCTGTACTCCCTCTTCACCCACAACTGTGTTCTGCATCTGACACCAACACCGTAGTAAAGTTTGCAGATGACACAACTTTAGTGGGGCTGATCACATACAATGACGAATCGCCCTATAGAGCGGAGATACAGAACCTAGAGGACTGGTGTTTGAGGAACAACCTGTCTCTGAATACTGGGAAGACCAAGGAGCTCACTGTTGACTTCAGGAGATCCCAGAATCAGAATTATCCTCCAGTCTTCATCAGCGGAGAGAGGGAGGAGAGGGCTCCCAGCATCCGTTGTCTAGAAGTTCACATCACAGAGGACCTTGCCTAGACCACTTACACCACCACACAAGTAAAAAAGGCACATCAGCTGTTGTATTTCCTGAGAACAATGAAAAAAGCCGGACTGCCACAAGAACTGCTGGTAGCCTTTTATCGCTACTCTATAGAGATCATCATGACATCATGACTGCATCTCAATGTGGTATCTCAGCTACACTGCAGCGGACAGGAGGGTGCTTCAGCGTGTTGTCTCCAGTGCAAAAAGGCTCATCAGGACTCAACTCCCAGAGCTGGAGGACATGTACATAATACAGTGTCTCAGGAAGGCTACTAATATCTGCAAGGACTTCACACATGCTGGCCATCACCTATTTGAACTGCTGTTAACTGGCAGGCGTCATTTAGCCATTTATGCTCACACAACCAGATTTAAGAACAGTTTTTTCCCCTGAGGTGTGGCCACTCTTAGTCAAACCTGAACTCACAATATCCACACCATCTACCAACATATGCGGTGTACACACAGTCCAGTATACATAACGGTGAACACTGCTGACAATCCATGAACATACGTGCAATACTGTTGTGTTGTTGCCTTTTGCACTTCCCACTTTATAATAGTACATTGCTACTAGAGGTCGACCGATATATCGGGCCGATATTTGGCATTTTTTAATATATCGGCATCGGCCGATATCCGTGTTTAGTAGCGCCGATTTAAAGTCAGGCACATCCGCGGGCAGCCCCGTGTTATTGGTGCGGTGGAAAGTGCTGCTGCCACATGTGAAGGACCCCAAGCCAAAACTTTTGGAAGATTCAACAACAGTCCTGGGAGATAAAGGCAAGGCTTAAATTCTGATATTTCAAAGTCCTATGGCCATATATTTACTATGTATTACTAGTAAACTATGAAGTGTTGCTTCACTTAGTGAAAGAAAAAACGAATAGCATAGAACCGTCGGGAACTGGCATAATACAGCTGGTTAAAGGTTTGCTTACTTGCAGTTAACTTTAAGGACTGTAGTCGAAAACTATCAGCAGCTTTTGCTTGCTAACATATTAGCCCCAATGTTATAAGTTCTTTTTTATTTTTCCTGTATCGGAGTCGGAGAATTTCACTCAGTGCGTGGGGTGGAGAAGGTGGCAGCTCTCACAAACACTGCAGCATGATTGAGGGCTACGTTACTCCACCCCGCTCACAGACAGCACCGTGCTCGGAGACACAGAGATGCCCTGGAGCAGCCCAGAACGGTGAATGACATTTGTTCGGAAGCATGGTTTGATGCAGACAACAGCCGGGTTTCCATCCAACTTTCTTCTTCTTTCTTGTTGCTTTACGGCGGATCGCGAGACTTATAAGTGCATTCTTGACCGCCACCATATTCTCAATGACCATGACCCCCTATCTACAATCTCCTGTTAACCTATACCCAACACCCTTGTATTCTTGTACCTCTAAGAGACTTCATAGAGCTGCTCCGTCGCTTGCGTGTTCATCTCCTCCTCCGTCGATCTCTACCCTCTTAAGCGGGATTGGAAGGAAGAAAAAAGAACCTAAAGAAAAGAAACAAGAGAAAAAGAAAAGAAAGAAAATTTTTTTTTTTTAAATAATAAGATAAAACACCACTTATACCTTCTTGTTCAACCCAGTTCTTCCCAAATAATGTAAAAATAATGATTTCATGTTTCTTCCTGGATTTAGTACATTCTTAATTGTAAACTGATCACCCTTATTCTCTAGTTCATCCTTCAACTCATTTCTTTCAGCAGTATATTTCCTACAGTACATTATAACATGTTCAACTGTTTCATTAACATCACATACCTCACATAGCCCTGTTGGATGTTTACTTATTAAATGCATTGTACTGTTCAACCTTGTATGCCCCAATCGCAACCTTGTAATCATGTTCTCCTCAGTTCTGCTCCAACCTGATACTCTTCCCCTATCCACTGTTGATTGTATATTATACAAATGCCTACCTTTGGTATCTATGTCCCAATACTGCTGCTATAATTTCCAAATATTCATTTTGATAATTGATTTAATTTCTGACCTACTAAGAGGAATCTGAATATCAACTATTTCTCGTTCTATGGCCTTTTTTGCTAAATTATCTGCTTCTTCATTACCTCTCAACCCAATATGTGCCGGGACCCACAGAAACTGAACTTTTATACTATTTTGCATAAGTGAATATAATTCTTGAAAAATCTCTATTATCATATCTTGTCTTGTTTCTGACTTCTGCTGATTCAAACTTATTAGGGCTGAACTTGAGTCTGAACATATTACTGCCTTGGATATTTTAACTTCACTAATCCACCTTATTGCCATAATTATTGCAAACATTTCTCCAGTAAACACTGATAAACAATCTGATATTCTACTGCTCTTATTTACTTTTAACTTTGGTATTACAAATGCAGAGCCCACATGACCCGTTTTTGGATCCTTTGAGGCATCTGTGAAAATGTGCATATATTCTCCATACCTTGACCCCATATATTCCCTTACATCATAAACCTCTGTTTCGTAAGCACCTTCTTTTTGCCTTGTTTCTAATAAACTAAGATCAATTCCATCCAACTTATTTGCATATTGCATTAATGAAAAAAAAGCTGAAGAATATGCGCTTCTGCGTGTGTTTCCATCAACTGTGTAATGCGAATAAAAATGGACATCAGCCTAATAAAAGTGACGTGTTCCGACCAATATATACACGTCGCACAGTTATTATCCTCATTAAACCCGTCTAACTTTAACCGTCAAGAATGTCAGAAATCACTAAGGGTTTAGCACAGTTTTTTATTTTTTTTGTAATTACTAGATTATGGTAATTTGGTTTGTAACTTGTAAGCAATCTGTTAACAAAAACAACACATTACAACCCTCTACATTGCGAGTAAATCACTCACATATGCGACTAAATCTTCACTCTGGGCGACTAAATGATGTCTAATATTAGCCGATGGCTAATCAATTCTCAGATTTTACTCGCCAGTGTGTGAGTTGGAGGCTAAGTATAAGTTTAGCTCAGATATATTTTTCACTCGCCGAACACTCTCTGACTGGGCGCTTCAGAGTTTCACTCTCCGCCAAGCGAGCTGTGCTGTTTTTCAGTTCATCTGAAAGGATGCGCAGCGCACCTGTGTTTGACCTACCGTAAACTCTAGTGTGAAGGTGCACAACTCGCCGTCGCTTTGTTTCACACACACACACAGAGAGAGAGAGAAAATTAACGCGTTACCTATGCGCTCTGTACTGCAACCTATTACTTTGTTTTATTTTGCTGTCAAATTACGGAGTTCCTTTGAATTCGTCGCTTTTTTAATAACGCCGGTTTCTCTGGTTGTGGGCGGAACTAATGCGCAAACGGCAATCTCATTGTCTGGTGCTCACCTACTATCGTCCCTGTTTTGATTTCAGCAAATCAGTTCGAGCGAACGCACACAACCTGATTAATATTCATGAACCCAGTAGCTCATTAATCCTTGGTGCGTTTTATATTGTTCTTATTATTAGAATTTGTATCATTATTATCTAATCAGTATTTTTTTTAGTTTTTTTCCCCCCAATTTTTTGTGTTATTTTTTTTTTTTTTACAGAAGACACTGAATGACCAAAAACGCAATCAACCAGCACCAGTCCACTTTAGATGTTCGGTGTCATTTATACCAAACATAAATGTTGCTGGTTGTTAGTCTGTTTGCAGCACTAGCATTATTTATTTTTTATATTTTTCAGTTTAATTGATTTTTATTTATAAAGTTGTATTTATTTTATTTAAATGTATATTTAAGTTTACATTTATGTTCCAACAAACTTGAAAAATTCTGCTTGATAAATGCTCTCTAAAACTTATGTAAATGATTGACCTTTTTTGTTTTTTTTGTGTTTTTTTTTAATTTTATTTAACCAGTTTTATTATTAATACTTGTAAGTTTATTATTTGTTTGGGTTTCACTTTGGATAAATATTTTATTTTAATACCGTGCAGTGTACAAAATTAAGATTCGAGAGATGGTTCAAGTCAGTGTTCAATAAATGATGATGTTAAGTTTAGAAATGTTGTGCATCCACTTATTATTAGTGTGACATTTTAGCATGCAAATGAAGGGGAAAACGTCAAGATATCGGCCCTAAAAATCGGCAGCACATATCGGCCATCGGCTGACCCTGACCTCTAAACATCAGCATCGGTTATAGAAAAACCCATATCGGTCGATCTCTAGTTGTTACTGCTGCAGGCCATTTATACTGCGTACTAGGTATACTTGTTTTAGTAATTTTATATGTACACTTTTCTATGTGCAATATTACAAGTAAGCCCAATCTCACTCTATTACACTATACTGTTGCTGTACTACTGTTAATGTTCCATTTATACTGTTTGTTTATTTTATCTATTTATTTTTTATTGTTCTCTACTTGTTATCTGGTGTCTTAAAGAGCTGCTAACACCGTTTCATTGTTCTGTACCACAGGGTGCATACAATGACAATAAAGATTCATTAATTCTTTATATGACCTTTACAGATTGTGATTGAGTTAATTAATATGTTAACATGACTAGTTTGTGAAGTACTTAAATATTAAGCAGTATTTAATGATACATACATAGGGATAAATGAGCATCGGTTACAGAACAACTATAGGACACAAAGTTATTATTAACTATTACTTAATATAAGCACAAACAAGGGATGCTACCCATAACCAGCGGTCACCTACCGCAACACTGGAAACCAGAAGAGAGATGAGTATGACAAAAGCCAACATTCCCATGCTTCCTGCCTGAGCATTTAAATACACCTGCACTAATTATTCCGGAAGGAACTGTCACGGAATCTCAGAGACAAAATAGTAGATCCAAGTGCAGCTTTATTCCTTGTCACACAAAGATTCAAAAACAAGGCAAGGGCAAAAACACAAGGTAATCCACAAAGCAAACTCCAAGAAAACAATGAAACGGAAAAACAAAACATAACAGGTTCAATAGTGCAGAAACAAAAGACAAAGTGAGCATGGTATATAGTGATGAGTTAATAGGTAAATGACCAACAGCTGATGATAATCAGTAACGAAAAGACCGGGCAAAGAACTATGGGAAATGGAGTTCATGACATGAAGGGGAGCGTGCCATCCAGTGGCCAGTCTAGGGCACCACCACTAGACACTGTGACAGGGACAACGAAAGGGAAAACCCATCCCACACCACTACACATAGTATAAAAAAAGAGAAGGTGAAAACTACCCGGATGACCTACCATTTCTGCTGAGATTCTGGAAAGGATTTGTAAATGGCAGTGAATCAACACAACTGATGCTAGTAGGTCACATGACTGTAACAACATGGCGGAAATAGTACTTCCGAATTTCATTGATACTACCCATATTGATGCTATATATAACACATTTTTAATGGTTACAAAGTAAGTTTAAAATCAGACAGTACCTAGAATGCAGTTTTGTTATAATTTCAAGTTTATTGTGTGACATGACGTGTAGGCAAGTATGGTGTCCCTTACCAAAAAGTAGTATACTTCAAGTTTATTTTATTAAGTATACTTAAGTAAAGTTTAAGTATACTTTTAAGTATACAAATATCAGTGTACTAGTAGTATACTTGTAAGTGTACTATTTCAATACTCCTTGGGACTAAAATTGGCCCACTTTCTAGTATATAAAAGTATATTTTTAAGTATAACAGTAGTAAACTTTGTGTACACAATTAGTTTACATCAAAATGTTTATTTTGTACTGCAACTATACTAAAAGTGTACTTATAGGTATACTAATAGTTTACTATTTAAATACTTGTAGTAGCATTTTTAGTACACTGAAGTATAGTCTCAGTAAACTACAAGTTCAGTAGTTTTATACTGCAAGTATACTCAAACTTTTCTTTAAGTGAACTTTACATCATACTTTAAGTATACTACTATGTCCCTATTTAGGTATTAATTTGTATATATTTTGTTACATGAATATCTGAACATACAAAACATCAAAAGAACAGGGTATCTGCTTGTAAACAAAAACATTTCATTCTTTTTTAAACATTTGAATGTGGATAAGTTTCATAAATAAAAAATAAAGAAATAAACAACATTTTGAACAAAAAGCTGAAAAAAGACTATGAATTGGATTCAGAATGATAATCAAAGTGTAGATAGAGTCGATCAACACCCCGAAGCTTGACAGTTATTATTACCTCTTGATTGGTCGACATTACATCAATTTTACACAGTTTTGATGCTGTTTTATGTCCGATAATCGTATTAGACTGCATGTGGAAGTATCTGTTGTTTCGGTTTCTTCTTCACATTCTGTACAGAAGATGTGTACTAGCGCCCCCTACAATATAACAATGAAAACACAGATTCTAGGAGCACAATTATAGCTAAAATATATTTAGACTTTTTCTAAGTCAAGTATACTTAAATGTCATTTTTAGTATATTTCTGAGAAGTACATAAAAAGTAGACTAAAAGTATACTTTCCTATGTTTTAGTTTAAAAGAAGTATACTAATAGCACACTTGAATAAACTTATTTTTCGTAAGGGGTCCCATACTCGGAATTTGTGATCTGCATTTAACTCATACAAGTTCACACACACAGCAGTGAGTAGTGAAAACACACACACTGTGAACACACCTACACAGCAGTGGGCAGCCATGTGCTACGCGCCCGTGAGACATTTAACAAAACTGTGGGTTCAGTGCCTTGCTCAAGGGTCTCACCTCAGTCAATGAATTGGGGGTGGAAGAGAGCACTGGTTATTCACTCCGCCCACCTACAATCCTTTGGGATACAAGTCCAACTCACTAACCATTAGGCCACAACTTCCCACGTGTGTGTGTGTGTGTGTGTGTTGTGTGTTTACAATGAAATGCTTGTATGAGCATTATTTAATGGACTGTGATAGGAGCAGCACTGTAAGGGCTTTCCTGTGCAATGACAGACATGTAAAGTGAAATAAACAGCTGTTGATAACAACATGCTGCCCTATGACACTGTAATAATGTGTTGCTTCATAATAGGACACTGATTTCATTCAGTCCATTCCAGTAAAGGGCATCTGTGATTAGGCCCTTTTGGTTAATTTTTGACTTTATATTGTTCAAAACAGGATTCAGGAGTTGATGTTGATCTAAACTCTGCAGCTATGGACTCACGAATGATGTTTGTCTTATTATGGATGTTACTGTTGTCCACCTCCACTGGAATCAAACTAGAAGAAAATGGTTATGTTGACGTTATAATCGCAATCGGTTCAAAAGTTCCAGAGGATGACAGACTTATTGATAAAATCAAGGTGAATATGCTTTTTTTTCTATTTAGCAAACTTTATGCATGAATGGTTTAGTGTCTTTAGAAGATTTTGCTGTAATTTAAATTGAAAAAATAAACATTTAAAACAGACAGAAATGTACAGTATATAATCTTTTTTGTTGTTGTTGACAGAATTGTGAATTAAATTAAGGATATTTACTTATTTAATTAAGTAATTGAATTTACTTATTCTCATTTGATCTTTTTCACTTTCCTTCTGACAGGAGATGGTCACTGAAGGGTCAGTTTATCTTTATGAAGCATTGGATAAAAAGGTATATTTCAAAGAAGCTACAATACTAGTCCCATCCCACTGGAGCAGTAAGAATTTTTACAAAGCAAGAACAGAGTCCTTTGAAAAAGTACTGAGCATTATGGCTTTTAATCTTGTAAAATATGAATTTTCAGTCACTTCATTCACAAATGATGTTGCTGACACAATTTCTATGTCAAACACAGGCCAAAATAAAAATTGATTATGCTAATCCAGCATACAGCATTGAACCCTACACCAATCAGTATGGAGAATGTGGAACTATGGCAAAGTACATTCATTTCACCCCAGAATACCTCCTAAATGACACAGTTATCCAGCTTTACGGATTAAGAGGTGAATGTCGTTTGTCTTTCTTCAACATTTATTCTTATATCATGAAATGATAATAGATTTAAAAGGCCTAAATTTAAAGGATTTAAATGTACGATTTAAAGGTCTGCCATAGCCTGTTTGTTTTATTAGCAGTTTGGATGTTTATTTGCAGGAAAGGTCTTTGTGCATGAATGGGCTCATCTGAGATGGGGCGTGTATGATGAATACAATAAAGAAAAGCCATTCTACTACTCTAATCGCCGTATTGAAGCTACAAGGTCATAAACTGTCAATACAACAATATTATTAAAAAGTCCTTGGAAATTAGGATCATTGTAATTATTTTTCTTGCTTATCTTTAGGTGTAGCAAAAACATTGAAGGTCAATTTTATGAGGTTACTGCTGGAGGATCGCTTCAACCGTGCCATATAGATCCACAAACTTCACTACCAACCAGGAATTGCACATTTTTTCCAGATAGAAATCAAAACACAAACAGCTCCTTAATGTTCATACCAAGCCTGGATTCTGTAAGTACTGAGTTTACGTTTGCACACATTCCAGACTAAAGACGAACTAATTCAATTTTAATTTATGCTTGGGCCAAAGGGGCTGCTGTACAGTTTGTTAAGTCTTTTGTGAAGTCATTTGGAGATTAAACATGCCACAATTAATATCTAAATCAATTTTATTTTTTAACAACTGCTTTTTAGCTTGTCAGATGTTATTTTGAGATATAAAGTTTTTAAGTGATCTGAGGACACCATGGACTTTTAGTTTTTTTTTCTTCCCTCATGTTTCCCCTGACCTAGTTTTCTCATGTGTTGATGTTACCCTGCGTGTGAGAACTTCTTCATCTTGTGGATTATCTATTAAAAGGATTTATTTATATTATCTTCATCGTGCCTTCATCATCCTTGCAGCAGTCGCTGTTACAGAATACCGAACCACATAAAAGAAAAGTTTAGCGACATTTTTTACCCCCGTTTATTTTCAGGTTTTTCTTTTATTAGTATGACCCACCGTCTCAAAATTCCTCCTCCTCCTGGAGCAGGGGGAGCTTCCTCTTGAGATCCACACAGCAGTCTTTGTGGAGATCACCAACAGTTCCAGCTACCCATTTGCTTGTTCAACAAAGCGAGCCTGAACACTGCATGCAGAGCGCGGTTGTCCAGATGTGGACCTCAAGGGGATTTCGCCGCCTTCGTGGAGTGGGTGCTGGTGAGCAATGACTCTCCATTCACCATTGGTCTCGCCAGCCACACTCCAGACCCAAGGCCCAGCCGAACATCACCCCGCAGCGTGGAATGCTTGCCCGAGCCCGCCTGCCCGAGCCTGCCACAGACTGAGAGCCAAAATCCGCCGCGACCAATGAGCCATCGCAAGCAAGAGCGACAGAGCTAAGGATCGCCCCGGAGCCAGAGCCTCACGGATCGTCTGACCAGGTGCGAGAGCCGGCAACAAGGGATGATACAGTGGAGAGCGAGGACACGGAGGAATGCCCCGCCCACTGTACCACTGCTGAGGGTGAACTGAGGCAGGACTCAGGGGATCTAATAGATTTTATTCAGAATTACCCAGTTTTCCGTCATCGTCTGAAGTCTCTGTCTGTCCTGTCACAGCCATGGAAGCCGTTTTTGAACTATCTATCTATCCTGAAATGTCTGTCTGCCTCATCATGACCATGGAGGTTGTGACCGAACTGTCGATATACCCTGAACTGTCTGTCTGCCCCTTCACGACCATGGAGGTCGTTCCGCTATCTCTGGCACTCCCAGTGCTGGGAGTGGCCATCTGGTGTGTGTGGGCAGCACACACCATTCCTGAACCCCCGGACTGCTCAAAGCTCCCACTCAGCCGCCCTCTCCCACCCTCTCCCGCTGTCCTCTGTCAGCCCCTCAGCCAACCATCTCTGATGTGGGTTCGCCGCGGGTCTGCCAATCTCCATCGGAGTTGTGGCTAGAGGATCCCTTGACTTCGCCTCCAGCCTCTGAGTCCCAGAACCCACCTTGGCCCGTCGACTCAGTGGCTCCACCATGGCTCCTAACTCCCTCCTCTCCTCCGTGGCCCATCAGTTCACCAGCTCCGCCAGGCTCCCTCGTCCCTCCAGCTCCGCCTTCGTCAGTCGTCGACCCACCATCGCCTCAGGACTCCACTCCTCCGGCTGCGCCTCGTTGATCTGTCCCACCGGCTCCGTTGGGCTCCTCCCTCCCTCCAGCTCCACCTTGGTCCTCTGTCGCTCTGGCTCCATCGCAGCCTTCCAGATCCCCGCCTACGCCTCGGTCGCCTGAGCCATCTGCTCCACCTTGCCCTCCGGATCCTCCCCGTCGCCCTGGCTTATCGGCTCTCTGTCTCCGGCTCAGGCTCCTCTCCCACCTGCTCTGCCGCTGTCAGTCTCCATCCTGGTTTCTCCCTCCATCGTCGCCGCCCTGGTTATCTGCCTGCCTCTCTTCCTGCCCTTCTCCACTGCCTCGACCTCCTCCCAAACCCCCTTCCTCCTTTATTCGTCCCGTCACGGCGCAAGGTCGCGCCTTTTGGGAGGGAGCGTTATGTCACCACCATGGAATTTTAGTTTGTTTTCTTCCCTCATGTTTCTCCTGACCTAGTTTTCCCTTGTGTGTTGATGTTACCCTGTGTGTGAGAACTTCTTCATCTTGTGGATTATCTATTAAAAGGATTTATTTATATTATCTTCATCATGCCTTCATCATCCTTGCAGCAGTCGGTGTTACAATAATCAAGTTCTTTCTTTCTTTCTTTATTTTACTCTTTGGCAAAAACAGGGCTTCTAGACAAACTGATAACCTATCAGAGCCATAATCTGTCCTTGAGTGTTTCTTGACGTATTTTGTTTTTGTTTTGTTTACAGGTGACTGCATTTTGTCGTGAAAATGAGCACAACTATGAAGCCCCAAACCTGCAAAATAAAATATGTGGCAAATCAACGTGGACTGTAATTTTTGAGGATTCTGTGGATAAAGACATCCTTTCTTCTCAAAAATCACTGCTAACCCCTCCACCACCACCATCTTTCAAAGTTGTGCAGCGGATGCAACAGGTCGTTTGCCTCATCCTTGATGTCTCAGGAAGCATGGCAACAGTATGCAAACATTAAAAATTATAACTTCACTTGAATCGAAAGTGCCTGAATACCAATCCTCTGACACAAGTTTGATAAATTAAAAACTTTAAAGAAGCATTACATATATAATTTATTTTAACCATTCTCTAGGATTCTAGACTGCTTCGACTGCAACAGGCTGCCACACATTTCCTCCGAAACACCATTAAGGATAAAGCCAGTGTTGGAATTGTAACCTTTAGTACTTCTGCTTCTACTCTGAGCCACTTGACTTCTATTGATAGTGACATCACAAGAGAGAATCTTATTAATTTGTTGCCAAAAGTAGCAGATGGATGGACATATGTATGTAAAGGCCTCAATCTAGGCTTACAGGTGCTGTATTAATTTTTAATTTTACGTTTGTAATGCAGGTAGTATGTATGGTTTATTCTATGTCAGTGCACTCTTTTCTTCAAAACCATCAGGTACTTCAAGAGGACAATGGGGATGCATTAGGAGATGAAATCATTTTTCTTACAGATGGTGAGGCGACGGATGACATTAAAGGTTGTAGTCCAACTGCAATAAACAATGGCGTCATTATACACACAGTAGCTTTAGGTCCTAATGCAGATGGTGAACTGATGGAAATGGCAATCAAAACTGGTAAGTAAACAAATAGTAATATACAGTATATACATTGGGTAACGGAAAGTATTCAGACCCCCTTCATTTTTTCACTCTTTGTTATATTGCAGCCATTTTGCTAAAATCATTTAAGGTATTTTTTTTTTCCTCATTAATGTACACACAGCACCCCATATTGACAGAAAAACACAGAATTGTTGACATTTTTGCAGATTTATTAAAAAAGAAAAACTGAAATATCACATGGTCCTAAGTATTCAGACCCTTTGCTCAGTATTTAGTAGAAGCACCCTTTTGATCTAATACAGCCATGAGTCTTTTTGGGAAAGATGCAACAAGTTTTTCACACCTGGATTTGGGGATCCTCTGCCATTCCTCCTTGCAGATCCTCTCCAGTTCTGTCAGGTTGGATGGTAAACGTTGGTGGACAGCCATTTTTAGGTCTCTCCAGAGATGCTCAATTGGGTTTAAGTCAGGGCTCTGGCTGGGCCATTCAAGAACAGTCCCAGAGTTGTTGTGAAGCCACTCCTTCGTTATTTTAGCTGTGTGCTTAGGGTCATTGTCTTGTTGGAAGGTAAACCTTCGGCCCAGTCTGAGGTCCTGAGCACTCTGGAGAAGGTTTTCGTCCAGGATATCCCTGTACTTGGCCGCATTCATCTTTCCCTCGATTGCAACCAGTCGTCCTGTCTTTGCAGCTGAAAAACACCCCCACAGCATGATGCTGCAACCACTATGCTTCACTGTTGGGACTGTATTGGTCAGGTGATGAGCAGTGCCTGGTTTTCACACATACCGCTTAGAATTAAGGCCTAAAAGTTCTATCTTGTTCTCATCAGATCAGATAATCTTATTTCTCACCATCTTGGAGTCCTTCAGGTGTTTTTTAGCAAACTCCATGCGGGCTTTCATGTGTCTTGCACTGAGGAGAGGCTTCCGTCGGGCCACTCTGCCATAAAGCCCCGACTGGTGGAGGGCTGCAGTGATGGTTGACTTTCTACAACTTTCTTCCATCTCCCGACTGCATCTCTGGAGCACAGCCGCAGTGATCTTTGTGTTCTTCTTTACCTCTCTCACCAAGGGTCTTCTCCCCCAATAGCTCAGTTTGGACGGCCAGCTCTAGGAAGGGTTCCGGTCATCCCCAAACGTCGTCCATTTAAGGATTATGGAGGCCACTGTGCTCTTAGGAACCTTAAGTGCAGCAGAATTTTTTTTGTAACCTTGGCCAGATCTGTGCCTTGCCACAATTCTGTCTCTGAGCTCTTCAGGCAGTTCCTTTGACCTCATGATTCTCATTTGCTCTGACATGCACTGTGAGCTGTAAGGTCTTATATAGACAGGTGTGTGGCTTTCCTAATCAAGTCCAATCTGTATAATCAAACACAGCTGGACTCAATTGAAGGTGTAGAACCATCTCAAGGATGTTCAGAAGAAATGGACAGCACCTGAGTTTAAATATATGAGTGTCACAGCAAAGGTCTGAATACTTAGGACCATGTGATTTATTTCAGTTTTTCTTTTTTAATAAATGTCAACAATTCTGTGTTTTTTCTGTCAATATGGGGTGCTGTGTGTACATTAATGAGGAAAAACATTAACTTAAATGATTTTAGCAAATGGTGCAATATAACAAAGAGTGAAAAATGTAAGGGGGTCTGAATACTTGCCGTACCCACTGTATATATATATATATATTATACACACACACACACATATATATATATATATATTATATATATATATATAATATATATACACACACACACACACATATAATATATATATATATATACAGTATACACACACACACACACACCATCTATATATATATTGTATGTATCATATACATATACTATATATATAAATATACATAACGCATACATATGACATATTATATAGTATCTATATCTGAGCTATCATATTACATATATGCCAGTTTAGTTCCTAATGCAAAAATGTTCCATGTTGAAAACAGGGGGAATATTTCTCACACCCAATGATAACTTCACCTCTAACCAGTTAATGGATGCGTTTGCTTCGGTTACATTGTCAACTGGAGATTACACAAACGAACCAGTTCAGGTTTGTCAAGTGATCCCACAATACATTTATTACTCTGAGAGTGTCATCAATATTATGATTATTTGAATCAAAATCATTTTTATCACTCCTTTAGCTAGAGAGTGTTGGAGCAAGAACATCTGATTGGTTCAATGGGACAGTATCAGTGGATCAGACTGTTGGGAACAAAACCAGCTTTGTAATAATCTATGAAAAAAGTTTTCCTAGTGTTTACATACAGTCACCAAGTGGCTCAATTTACACTCAGACAAATATGAGTCATGATGTATCACTGCAAACAGTCACTTTAAAAGTTCCAGAAACTGCAGAGGTATGATAACCTTTATGAGCTAGTTTATGTTTTATCAACCATAAACATGTAAATGTATTATCGTAACACAATAAAATACTTATTGCCCTAGAGTTTTAGATAAAAGTTATCAAATATGTTCAACAACAACTTCAGACTAAGAAGGAGTTTATTACTGATGATTCAGCTGATTCACTCACAGCAAACCCTTATTGATCTGCTTTTACTATCTTGTGTTTGATAGCCTGGGGACTGGAAGTACAGTATCCAAACTACAAAATTTCAGGCTTTCACTATTACTGTAACGAGTCAAGCAACATGTGCTGATGTTCCTCCTATCATTGTCAAAGCCCACATGAACCAGCAGTTTAGTGACGGCTCTAAACCCATGATAGTGTTTGCTGAGGTTAGTCAGAATTACAGGCCTGTAATAAATGCTGAAGTGTGGGCTACACTGGAGTCAGATTCTGGTTCTGCACACACATTTCAACTCCTGGATAATGGAGCAGGTAAATGACCCATGATTCAGTGTGCATTGAACTTAAAATATAAATAAAGTGTAAGGTACTTTCTCAACTGTGCCATATAAATAAGATACTCATCTTTTACAGGAGCTGATGCTTTTCAAGATGATGGAATCTATTCAAGATATTTCACAAAGATGGTAAATGGGAGAAGCAGCTTGAAAGTAAGAGTGAAGAATCAAAACGGACAAACCAGATTTGCTGTCCAGAAAAAGAGTGGTGCCCCATATGTACCTGGATATGTGGTAAACGGTAAACTGTCAGATCATTATTTTGGTCGTTTTTAAAGTTTAAACTTGATCACATGACCAAAAAAAATGGTCAGACCAATAGCACAATAAACAGCAGCTCGATAAAAATGAATTCAATATTGCATAAATTATGTTTCAGAAACAGTATTTCCAGTTGCATTCTATTTTTACAAGCAACAATAGTTATAAATGAATCCAAAACAGAATTACTCATAAAGTCATTTGTTTTATTCATGAATTTATTGATTTTTTACCAAATCAGTTAAGTGAATGATTCAATATGTGCATTCCAATCGACCAACATTGCCCTGCGAAGTGGACTTTACAAGCTATTCCACCATCTTAAGTCAGATGTTTAGCTCAAAGGACACTGCAAACAGCCAGAGAATAAGGTACATCGATACATCACTTGAATGTATTGATGAAAGTGGAAAAGGAAATTTACCCACCGGTTATTGAGCATCACTTTAGAACTTAAAGCTGCAGTCTGTAACTTTTTTTGGTTAAAAATGATCCTAAATCAATATTTGAGCAAGTACATAACCAGCCAGTGCTCAAAACTATCACCTTACTTTAGCCCGATTCACAAAGGTTAGCTTATAATACTATTTTCTAATTTGAGTGGTAGGGGTAGGTTTTCGCGGGAAATTCGAGCATGGCACTGCGATATTACCAGTGTTGGGTAGTAACGCATAGTAACGCGTTACTGTAATTTGATTACTTTTTTAGTAATGGAGTAATTTAACGCGTTATAATTTTCAAAATAGTAATTAGAGTATAGTTACAAGCCGAGGTCTCTATACGTTACTGCCGCGTTACATTGCAGAATGCAATCTTTTATAATCTAGAGATTGTAAAAAGCACACGCACTAAATCAAGTGCCAGTGGATTAGAGACCTGCTCCCGCGAGACCCGACGCAACAGAGTGAGGCGAGGGACTGTGTGTGTGCGGGATGCGGGAGAATAAAATGATTCACGGGACTCCCGTAAAATAGAAATATCTAAATATAAAATATCTCAAACAAATAAATTTGTTATTCATCTATTGCACAAAAGCAACATGAACTAAAATAAAATATAAACGATTTACAGGTGCGAGCAAACAATTAAACGTGTTTGCAGCGTTGAGCAATGCAGTGCTGAAATGCGCGTGCTCACGAATCCTCTCATTATAACACACGGATTGTAGACATTATGAAAGATTCATTATGCATATATGTATTGTGTTATAAGAAAGATTTGTGAGATTTCGATGAACTGAGATGTCTTTTAGGGAGTATAAATGCAGCGCTCTTTGCTTTCATTCTGCCATGCCAAACCATGCACGTGTAGCAGCCGCTTGTTTTAGTTAAAAATAACAGTGTTCTGTGTATGTTGATGCTTTAATAACAAATTTTTATCGGGAGCGTGTATGCTGGGATTTCGTAAATTTCATGGAGAAAAAAGTAACGTAACTAGTAATGTTACTAATTACTTTTGAAATAAAATAATCAGAACAGTAACGTGATTACTTTTAAAATAAGTAATCAGTAATTTGATTACATTTTCCAGAGTCACTTTCCCAACACTGGTCCTTACATCACATCTGTAAACATAAAGAAGTTGTCCCGGCTACTAGACTATCGCATGTGAGGATCCTGCAGGTGGCGGATCGTTTATAGCCTTTTCTCACAGTAGCTGGAATAATTAAATTTATTTTATTTTGACGGCGGATTGCAATCCATAAAGGATTATATATTTATTAAACACATGTGAATTAAATTAAATTATATTCCAGTTATAAATGTGCTTCTAATTACAGATAGCCTGGGATTACAAAGATTTGTATTTTAAAGAAAACCAGTTCGAAGGGAGCATAATTTGCTTTTTGGGTTAAAATAATTTCTTAATATGAAATTCTAAGAGTATGACAATTAGATTAGACTGAGCAGAAATTGAAATCTACACGCTAATACACAATACTCATAGTCACCGATGCTGATGTTGTTAACATTAATCATTTGAGAATAAAGTATAACAATAATAATAATTTGAAGGGTTTGATGTGATATGAGCTAACTGATCTTTAGATTTAATCACCATTGGTTGCAAGATTTATGGTAATGCTTTTTTTCCTCAGTTGGTCAGAACAAAAGTGGCAGACGTGTTACTTACTTGTTCAGATGGCAATATACAGTGACAATTCTTATTTGGGTCATATTCCAAGACGTAGGCTAGAAGTACAGTAAATATCCACACCGGTGCGGTGACTGACTGCCACACATACTCCTCAAAACATTAGATTAATCCGCGCTGGAGCCGTGCCGACTCACAACCCACGCAAGCTAGATAATTCAGCACTCAGCTGCAATTGCAGCTTTCAAACTGAGATGGCGACAAAGAGGCTAAACTTATGGACTGCAGCTTTAAAGAAATTTAAAAAAAAAAAAGAGTGAAAAGGAGTTTATTATTATTGAGCTTAATAATACAAGGTGTGGTTTGTACAGTGCCCTACACTAATATTGGCACCCTGGGTAAATATGAGCAAATTTATTATATATATTCCAAATTTACTATATGTTCCTGTGGCTCAGTGTTAGAGCACTGATTCACTGTAAGCCGCTTTGGATAACAATCATCTTCAATTCAGAAATTCTTATAAATTAACTTAATTAAACAAAAAAAATATATAACATATGAGAATTAGCACCCTGTTTAAATAGAGACAAATTTATTGTCTAAAACGTTTGATCTTTTTGCTCAATATATAATATAATATATATAGATATATATAATATATCTATTTGTTAAATATACAATTGGGTCCATATATATTTGGACACTGACACAATTATCATAATCTTGGCTCTCTATGCCACCAGAATATAATTAAAATTAAACAATCAAGATGAAACTGAAGTGCAGAATTTAAGCTTTAATTCAAGGGGCTGAACAAAAATATAACATAAAAAGCTAAGGAATTACAACCATTTTTATACACAATCCCCCCATTTTCAGGGGCTCAAATGTAATTGGACAATAAATATAATCATAAATAAAATGTAAATTTTTAATATTTTGTCGAGAATCCTTTGCAGGCATAGACTGCCTTAAGTCTGGAACTCATGGACAATCACCAGAGACAGGGTTTCCTCCTTTGTGATGCTTTTCCAGGCCTTTACTGCAGCTGACTTCAGCTGTTTGTTTGTGGGTCTTTCTGCCTTTAGTTTTGTCTTAAAGGGGTCATATGATGCGATTTACATTTTTTTCTCTCTCTTTGGAGTGTTACAAGCTCTTGTGCATAAGAAGATCTGTAATGTTGCAAAGATTAAAGTCTCAAATCCAAAGAGATATTTCTTTATAAAAGTTAAGAGTCACCACGCCTACCTAAAACGGCTCGTTCCTACCGCCCCCACTTGTCTACGTCACGATGTGGGAAGATTGCATAACGCCGCCCAAATGTTTCACGCAAAGAAAGAATGCGGAACTTTTATTCTCGCTGTAGTATTGTTGTTGCCGCCGCCATGTCGTGAAGGCGCTGTGTTTCATTGTGAAAGCGAAACTACTTTGTTTGGCCTTCCAAAAGAGGACGATAACCGCTTCGTCATGCCTGGAGCTGATCCGTGTTGGTCGCTGAGGGAATACTTCAACTTTGCGCTGTGGATCAACGGATCGTCTTTCACCGTGGATGAAGCGGAGTCCCGCCCGGGGTCGTCACATGTGGTTGCCGCAAGCCCACCGGACGTTCCTTCGTCGAATCCGCCAGCCGCACCATTCTCAAGCCCACCGGCCTCCGCTCACTCAAGGCCGGCCTCCGCTCACTCTAGCCGCCGGTCTCTGCTCACTGTAGGCCACCGTGTGTGACGCTGTTTCTTGTGAAAGCGAAACTACTTTGTTTGTTTGGTCTTCCAAAAGAGGACACGACTAGATCAGTGGTTAAGTTGTATTTACAAAATTTTTCCAGAACAGTTCAACCCAAATATTATTTTGTGTGCAGCACATTTTATGGAGGATGTTTCCTAATCCTGGTAGAGTAGACGACAATACCGTCTGTTCTGACTCAAAGACTTTAAGTACGTTTTTTTATATTTAAAGAAGTTGCCACTGACGATTCAAACGCGAGTTTTTTGGGCAGTGTAGAGTAGCGCTTGTTGCTTGTCATTTTTCCGATCCCAAATGCAGACATGGTTTTGTTTACGCGGAGCGATGCAACGCAACGCGTAAAAAGACAGTACATTATAATCCATAATTATGTCCCCACTGGATGCAACAAATGCCTTGTTTATAATGGGTTTTAATGTTTTTGTCTCGTCGCTCCGGCCGGACAGGGCATCACAGTATGGTAAAGGGCGTAACATTTCCATCACACACTTGAGGTATTCGGCCAATCACAATGCACTGGATAGCTGGCCAATCAGAGTATCAACCTCGCTTTTTTCAGACCGATGACTTTGTAAAAATCGCTGCGTTCCAGAAAGGCGGGGCATAGAGGAGAAACAATAATGTACAGTATGTGGAAAATAATGTGTTTTTTGAACATTAAAATGCATAAACACATTTCACTACACCAAATACACAAAATAATGTTCTTTTTAGCAGCATAATATGACCCCTTTAAACAAGTAAAATGCATGCTCAGTCGGGTTAAGATCAGGGGATTGAATTGGCCATGGTAGAATATTCCTGGTAAAACTCCTGGGTTGCTTTTTCTGTATGTGTTGGGTCATTGTCCATTCGTACTATATGAAGCGCCTCTCAATCAACTTTGCTGCATTTGGCTGAATCTGGGCAGACAGTATATCCCTATACACTTCAGAATTCATCCAGCTGCTTCTGTCTTCTGTCACGTCATCAATAAACACCAGCAACCCAGTGCCACTGGAAGCCATGCATGCCCATGCCATCACACTGCCTCCACCATGTTTCACAGATGATGTTGTATGCTTTGGATCATAAGCTGTTCCAAGCCTTCTCCATACTTTTTTCCTTTCGTCATTCTGGTACAGGTTGATCTTAATTTCATCTGTCCAAATAATGCTTTTCCAGAAGTGGTCTGGCTTTTTTAAATGTTTTTTTTTGCTAAATCTAATCTGGCCTTTCTATTCTTGAGGCTTATGAATGGTTTGCACCTTGTGGTGAACCCTCTGTATTTGCTCTCGTGAAGTCTTCTCTTGATTGTAGACATTGACAATGACACGCCTACCTCTTGGAGAGTGTTCTTCAATTGACTGGATGTTGTGAAAGTGTTTTTCATAACCATGGAGAGGATCATCCGATCATCCACAACTGTTTTCCTCCATGGACGTCCAGGCCTTTTTATGTTGCTGAGCTCACCAGTGCATTCTTTTGTTTTTTTTTTTTTTTTTTTCTAAATTACCAACCGTTGTCCTGCCACTTCTAATGTTCCTGCTATCTCTCTGATGGATTTGTTTTGGTTTTGAAGCCTAACAATTGTCTGTTTCACTTGCATGGAGAGCTCCTTTGACCACATGATGTGGGTTCACAGCAACAGCTTCCAAATGCAAATGACACACTTAGAATCAACTCCTGAACTTAATTGATGTAGAAATAGGAAAAGAATAGCCCACACCTGTCCATGAAACAGCTTTTGAGTCAATTACTTATTGTCCCTTGAAAAGGGGGGGAGGGACATATTAAAGAGCTGTAATTCATTAAACTTTCCTCCAATTTTGATGAGAATTCCCTCAAATTAAAGCTCAGAGTGTGCACTTTAAGCCCATATTCATACTGTAACTTGAATATGTTTTGGTCAACAGCTAAAATAATTAAACATTATGTCTGTGTCCAAATATATATGGACCTAACTGTATGTGTGCCACAATTATTGGCACCCTTTTAGTCAATATTTTGTGATGCCTCCCTTTGCCAAGATAACAGCACTGAGTCTTGTATTCCATGTACTCTCTGATGAGGTTGGAGAATACATAGCAGGGGATCTGAGACCATTCCTCCATACAGAATCTCTCCAGATTCTTCAGATTTTGGACTCTCCTCTTCAGTTCACCCCAAAGGTTTTCTATGGGATTCAAGTCAGGGGACTGGGATGGCCATGGCAAGACCTTGATTTTGTGGTCAGTAAACCATTTTTGGGTTGATTTGATGTATGATTTGGATCATTGTCCTGCTGGAAGACAATGATTTTAAGCTTTCTGGCCGAATCAAACAGGTTTTCATTTAATATGTGTCCATGTGTCCATGATGCCATGTATCCTAACAAGATGTTCAGGTCCTCTAGCAGAAAAATAGCCCCAAAACATTAAAGACCCACCACCATATTTAACTATGGGCATGAAGTACTTTTCCATATGGCTTCCTCTCTGTGTGTGCCAATCCCACCTCTTGTCTTCATTGCCAAAAAGCTCTATGTTGGTTTCATCTGACCATAGAACCCAATCCCATTTGAAGTTCCAGTAGTGTCTTGCAAACTGAAGACACTTGAGTTTGTTTTTAGATCAGAGTAGAGGCTTTTTTTCTTGAAACCCTTCCAAACAATTGGTGGTGATGTGATGTCAGATTGTAGTTTTGGAGACTTTCTGACCCCAAGACCAAGCTAACTTCTGCAATTTAAAAATGGGAATATACTTCAAAATATGTTGCTCATAGGAATTCATAAGGTGCCATAATTGTACACACACACACATTATATATATATACAGTATATATACAGTGCTGGGGAGTAACTAGTTACATGTAATGGAATTACGTAATTTAATTACAAAATAAAAGTAATTGTAATCAGTTACAGTTACTGAGAATAAAATCTGTAATTAAATTAGTTACTTATTAAAATGTTAAGGATTACAAAAGGGGTTACATCTGCTTTTTTCACACACACTCCCACATACAGATTTAATTGATTTCTTTCCTAAATTGCAGTGACTGCTCTAAAATATGAAACACCAATGTTTCAGGAGTTTAGAACATGCTTATTCAATAATTTTTTTTATTTCCTATATGGGTTTATGTATAGCTATACTTTTGGGGCATGTCCCTTTAAATGCTAATGAGCTCTGCCCACCCGCCCCTTTCTTCTGTGGAAGAGCAAAGGCGATTTGCAAATAATCATAAAAAATATAAAGTCTCAGACTTACTTCTTCTGGAGGTGCAGCTGGATCACGAACACTGGGTACTGATCTATCTATCCTTGAATTTTAACTTTTTAACAAAACCTGCCTTGAATTGTCCCTCTTTCAGAAAGCAGTCTGGAGTAAAATTATTTGTGCAGACATAAACGAATTTAGGTGTATTCAATGGCGCATTATCATTAAAAACAAAACTAATGCACTGCATCCTAAGTGGCGGTTGTGGGCGGGTCTTAACCATATGACGTCATACTGCTCAGAAAATCAAAACGCTTGATAATTGATACTAAGAAAAAGGAGTGAATGGATTTTTATAATTTAGGGTGGTTTGTTCCACCACTGCTAAGAGACTTTATATGCAAACTGAAAATGTTATGAATTTTGGCATCCAATGTCTTTTTAAAATTGAAATATATCTTAATTCAAGTGATGAAGGATTTCGAAAGTAATGTAAGGTGTACCCTGCCTGGTTTACATGTTTGAAATATAAACAGTTGAAAACTTATAAATTTAGAAAAGTATTCAAATGAATCAGTTACATTACTTTAATTAAAGTAATGCAAAATTAACGAACTATTACATTTTAAGTAGGGTAACTTGTAATCTGTAACCTATTACATTTCCAAAGAAGGGGGGAATCTCCTCAACCACCACCAGTGTGCAGCATCCACCTGGATGATGCGACGGCAGCCATATTGTGATAGATAATAGATAGATAGATAGATAGATAGATAGATAGATAGATAGATAGATAGATAGATAGATAGATAGATAGATAGATAGATATTTGTTTTTTGATAAAACTGTTATGTTTGCAATTGTTTGTTTTCAATGAGAGGAGAGTTTTTTATTAATATTTTGAGCAAAAGATCAAAATGGTAAACAATAAAGACATTTTTTCACAGCCTTCTTTGCTCATATTTACCAAGGGTGCCAATATTAGTGGAGGGCACTGTAGGTGGCCCTTACAGGTGCACAAAGTTGCAAAAGTCACAATGCAAATATCATGATTATATTTAAATAAAATGAAGGACATATCTAATATAACCAAAATACTTACATATTAAACACCGCAACAGGTACTTATCACTCAGTTTAGTGCTTTTATACACAACCATTTATAATAATTCAGTTAATAATACATTTTTATAAATACACTTGGATGTATTATATGCATCATTGTTTTGAACAAATTTGAACGATTCACTCCCTCATAAAGACATTTGTATCGATGTAACCTGTAGAAAGAGTCATTGAAATAAAGCACACGCTGGAACTAACTGTTGTATTAATGGCAATATATTTAGCTTTAAAGCACACTGAAGGAAAGAAATTAAGACACAATCAAGCAGATTCAAGTGGTTCCTCTAATTTCAGGTGTAGTGCAGCTGAACCCTCCAAAGCCTCAAGTTTCTGAAGAAACACTTGACGTAGGAAGCTTCACCAGAACAGCTACCGGAGAGAGTTTTGAGGTGAAACTTTCAGGCACAACTCCACCAACCTTCCCTCCTAACAGAATCACAGATCTGAGTGCTGAGATCCAGGAGGACACTGTGTTTCTCAGCTGGACAGCACCTGGTGAGGACCTCGACCAAGGCACAGGTAAAATATACCATTTCTATACCAGTATTTAAAATGCAAGATTTTTCATTTATTTAACGTCTTCACTGACAAGATAAAAGTTGTTTTAAAGATCATAAAATCAATCAAGTATATTTTATTGTACTTCACGGCATGTTTCTTTCCCTTTAAGCTAAATCTTATGAGATCAGGTGGAGCTTTGACCTTGATATGCTTCGAAACAGCTTCAGCAACGGTCATGTAGTCAACACAGCTGCCGTCTCACCTCAGGAGGCCGGATCAGATGAACAACATTCATTCAATCTCAGTTTCCCAATCCAAAATGGGACCACACTCTTCTTTGCGGTTCAGTCAGAGGATGAACAAAATGCAAAATCTGAAACCTCCAACATTGCTCAAGCTTCAAAGATCCTCCCTGGTCCAAAAGCCCCAGGAGTATCAAACCCAGGCATGAATTTGACAGTTATTGTCATTTCTGTGTGTGTGGTAACTATGGTCACATGCTTTATTGTCGCTGTAACAACATGGGCAGTGAGACGCAGGAATCTCTCTGTCTAAAGCAACAAATGACATCAACAATCTGATGCAAACAAATGTCAAATCAAGCCTTATGTCTACTTTGAACATATACATGCAATAGCTTTAAAACATTTCTTAAAACAATTATTTTGTTCAAACAGAAGTTCTTGGTTTCTAACAATTTTTTTTTTTCAAGTACATGTCTAATGCTGCCGCCTCATAGCATTTTCATATATGATAGATTCTCAATCAACTGATTTAGCTTCCTCTGAAATGTGAGCACTTTTAAATACAGGTCAATAAAAAATTTCTGTACCACAATAGGCATGTATTACATTTGCATTGTGGTGATTAGAAACACTGTTTGGTTAATTTGTTCTTTGGCTTTCCATATTTATGCCCAGGTAATTCTGTACGATGCAGATAAATCCATAATCGTTTGTAATATGTGAACGTTTAAAAATATATATTGAAATAATAATAAATAAAACTGTTATATAACAAGCTGTTTGTATTGATGGAGTTTGTTGTTGTAGTTATATAAACATAAGGGGGAGCCACTGTGATGTTTTACATTCATCAGTCACAGATGAGCAGCTCCAACAATCTGCTTCCCCGTTTTTAATTCTTTAATGAAATGTACATTAGATTGAAGACATAGACCCAGACCATTGTTTACATGTTTTAATTTATTAGTGAATGGCAAAATAACTGCATCACTATGAAGCAGTGTATATTATACTACGATAAGAGTCAGGTTACAGTACACTGATGAGCCACAACACTGAAACTGCTTAACATCAAATATACAATAATGAATGACATTGATCATATCCTAACAATACCACCTGTCACGGGGGTGGGAGGGGTGTATAGTAGGCAGCAAGTGAACAGTCATCTTGTGAATTTCATGTGTTCAAAGCAGGAAAAATGGGCTAGTGAAAGGTCTGAGTGACTTTGACGAGGGCCAAATAGCAATGGCCAGACTACTGGGTCAGAGCATCTCCAAAACGGTAACGAGTGTTCCCTGTATGCAGTGGTAGTACCGAAAGTGGTGCGAAGAAGGACAACCGTCAACCGTGCTGCATATGGGGCTGTGTAGCTGCAGATCTGTCAAAGTGCCCATGATGACTCCTGCCCACCTCCAAAAGCAACTGCGATGGGCACATGAGCATCAGAACTGGACCATGGAGCATTGGAAGAACGTTGCCTGGCCTGATGAATCATGTTTTCTTTTAGATCAGGTGGATGGTCAGTGCGTTTGCGTCTTGACGTAAACCTAAAGCGGACCATTATGCACTCTGCAAAGAGGATTCGACTGGGCGTGTTATGCCTGTCCCTGCTGGAATGTGGGTACATCAACGTGAATGTTACGTTGTAACAACAACAGCCCTCCCTAAAGATTGTTGCAGACCATGTACACCCCTTCATGCCAGTGGGTTTCTGATGCCAGTGGCCATCCTTTCAGCAGGATAAAGTAGCCTTTCACACTGCACAAAATTTGTTCCGGAATGGTTTGAGCAAGGTGTTGCCCTGGCCTCCAAATTCCCCAGATCTCAATCCAATTGAGCATCTATGGGATGTGCTGGACCCAACAAATCCGATCCATTTAGGCCTCACCTCACAACTTGTAGGATTAAAAGGATCTGCTGTTAATGACTTTGTGCCAGAAACCACAGGACTTTCAGAGGTCTTATGCAGTCCGTGCCTCAACGCATGCTGTTTTGGCAACATGAGGGGGATCTACATAATTTTAGGCAGGGGCTTTTAATGTTATGGCTGATTAGTGTATATGCACCTTATGTTTTAAAAGGACTATTGGCTCAGCCTCTGATGTTGGGAGAATCTAGTCACGCCCCTGCATGACATTAAAGCACCCACCCACTTATCTCTGATCAGACCCTTTAAGATCACTTGTGACATTGTTCATTTAACCCTGCAGCTATGGACTCAAGATCGGTGTTTGTCTTATTATGGATGTTGCTGTCGTCCACCTGCTCTGGAATCAAACTAGATGGAAATGGTTATGTTGACGTTGTCATTGCAATCAGTTCAAGAGTACCACAGGATGACACACTCATTGGTAAAATCAAGGTGAATATGTACTTTTTTTGGGGGCTATTTAACAAACTTTATGTGCATTCATGGTTTAATGGCTTTTGTGAAAGATAATAGTTTGTCCCAGTTAAAAAAATTTAAAATAGAATATTTGTAATTTCAAAAACAGTATTTGTGAATGAGCAAATTCAAGTATAATTACTTTTTTATAAATGCATACACATTTTGAGTTCTTTTCATTGTATCTTTTCAATTTCATTCTGACAGGATATGGTCACTGAAGGGTCTCTTTATCTTTATGAAGCATTGGATAAAAAGGTCTATTTCAAAGAAGCTACAATACTAGTCCCACCTCAGTGGAATAGTAAGGATTTTACCAAAGCAAGAACAGAGTCCTATGGAAAGGTACAGAGAATTATGGCATTTTATATTACCCATCAAATATTTACCTGATATTTGTATTTGATATTGCTGACACAAGTTGTCAAACACAGGCCAAAATAATAATTGATAATGCTAATCCAGCATACGGCGATGAACCTTACACTAATCAGTACGGAGAATGTGGAGCTGAGGGTCAGTACATTCATTTCACCCCAAACTTCCTCCGAGACACTACACTCATTAAGCCATACGGGCCAAAAGGTGAACATCTTTTGTTGTCCTTCAACATTTATTCAGGTTAATTCAGTAATCTGTTTTATTAGCAAGAATGTTTGTTTATTGCAGGAAGGGTCTTTGTGCATGAATGGGCTCATCTGAGATGGGGCGTTTATGATGAATACAGTGAAGAAAAGCCATTCTACTACTCTAATGGCAATATTGAAGCTACAAGGTTATAAACCTTCAACAAAAATAAAGCTTTTGATTAAAATCTCATTGGAAATTCTCTCAACTACTGATTTCCTGCTTATCTTTAGGTGTAGCAAAAATATTGACGGTCAGCTTTCTGATGTTACTGCTGGATCTCCATGTCAAACTGATCCACGAACCTCACTACCGTCTAAGGGTTGCAAGTTTTTTCCGAACAAATATCAAAACACACACAGTTCCATAATGTACCTACCTAGCCTGGATTCTGTAAGTATAGATTTTACATGTTCTACAAATGAAAAATTTAATGTCTGTTGCATGCGGTATATAGACGAACTTATCATTCAAAATATCTGGTTTCAGGTAAGCACATTTTGTCGTGAAAATGAGCACAATTATGAAGCCCCAAACTTGCAAAATAAAAAATGTGGCAAAGCAACATGGGCCGTGATATTTGAGGATTCTGTGGATAAAGACGCACTTCGTTCTCTAAAACCGCTGCAGTCTTCTCCACCGGCACCAGTTTTCAAAGTTGTGCAGCGAATGCATCGGGTTGTTTGTCTCGTACTTGATGTCTCAGGAAGCATGCAAGTATGCAAAAGCATCAACTAAACTTTCAGTGCTCTGATATGAGCTTAATCATTATGAAACCCAAGGAAGCATAAAATTGATATCACATGCATGTTTAGTATTATTATTGCACCCATTTGCTAGGGCTCTCGAATTCTTCGACTGCAACAGGCTGCCACACATTTCCTGCAGAATATCATTGAGGATCAAGCCAGTGTTGCAATGGTAACCTTTAGCAGTGATGCTTCTACTCTGAGCTCCTTAACTCGTATTGACAGTGACACCACAAGAGAACGTCTCGTCACTTTGTTGCCAAAAATAGCAAGTGGATCAACATACATAATCTAGGTTTACAGGTGCTATATCATTTGTTTTATTTTTGTATGTTTATATAATGTGTGAAGTATATGCTGTTTGTTATATGCCAATGTTCTGTATGTCTGCAAAATTTAAAGGTACTTAATAAGGACAATGGGGATGTGATAGGAGATGAAATAATTTTTCTGACAGACGGTGAAGCCTCAGATGACCTTAATAGTTGTGTTCCGAATGCAATTAATAGTGGCGCCATTATACACACAATTGCTTTGGGTAATAAAGCAGATAAAGCCCTGAGGGAAATGGCATACAGAACTGGTAAGTAACAGTTACATACTGACTAATAGTGTCCCAAAACGTACTGTAGGCCTAAGTGGACATTTAGGTCGCAATTAAAATTTATGAATTACATTACTTTAGACTGGTGGTTTTTAAACTGTGGGATGCACAAAGTCTAAGAAAGGTGGTGTTCATGGCATGAGCCATTTTTAAATATTTAACGAGTTTGCACTTACATATAATCCGATTGAGAGAATAGTAAGCAAACTCCTCATATCCCCAAACTGGGATAAGAATAGTTAGGAGTGCGAAGTTGGAATGGAGGAGGAGCTAGATGGATCTTAGCATTAAAAAGTCTCAGAACTAACTTGAGCCATAAGGTATTAGTAACTTTTAACTAATTGATTTTTTATATTTTGTTTGATATCATTGATATTTCAGTATAAAATGTATACATTTCATAAGTCTACAGTGTTCAAATACCTTTGCACAAAATGTAGGCTATCTGAGTATTCAATGCCTGTTTATTATCCAATGTAAATTTCTCATATGTTCTATGTTGGAATTAGGGGGGAAATTTATCACAGCCAGTGATGACATTCTGTCTAATCAGCTACTGAATGGATTTTCCTCACTAACAGTAACAACAGGAGATCAAACAAAAGAACCAGTTCAGGTTTGTAAGTGTTCGTTCATTGCCCATGGTAAATTACTTTAAGACTGTTATGAATATTGTAATGTTTCATTTTTATCACACTCTTAGATAGACAGTGTGGGAGCAAAAACCTCTGATTGGTTCAATGGGACAGTATCAGTAGATCAGACTGTTGGTACCAAAACCAGCTTTACAATAACCTATGAAACAAGCCTACCTAACATTTACATAACGTCACCAAGTGGCTCAATCTACAATCAAATGCAGATGCGTCATGATGAATCAACAAAAACAGTGACTTTAAAAGTTCCAGGAACTGCACAGGTATGACAACTCGCTCAAGATTTCATTAACTTTCCTAAAACATTTCACAAATCATTCATTAAAAATCTGTTTAATAGACTGGGGACTGGAACTACAGTATCAAAAGTCCACAACTTCAATCTCTGACTGTAACAGCAACGAGTCAAGCGGCACGTGCTGATGTTCCCCCTATAACTGTCAAAGCCCACATGAACCAGAAGTTCAGTGATGGCACTAAACCCATGATAGTGTTTGCTGAGGTTAGTCAGAATTACAAGCCTGTAATAAATGCTGAAGTGTGGGCTACACTGGAGTCAGATTCTGGACCTGCACAAACATTACAACTCCTGGACAATGGAGCAGGTAAATGACCCATAATTCTTCTTCAAATGGTGCCCTCCACTTCAGAATTGCACTATATAGTCAAAAGTGCTCAAATAAACCCAGTATTATTTTACAGGAGCTGATGCTTTCAAAGATGACGGTGTCTATTCCAGATATTTCACAAAGATGAAAAACGGGAGAAGCAGCTTGAAAGTAAGAGTGAAGAATCGAGATGGACAAGCCAGATTTACTTTCCAAAAACGGGGTGGTGCGCCATACGTACCTGGCTATGTGGTAAACGGTAACTATGAGCCTCTGAAAGCAAACTACTCAAACATGTCCTTAACCAGTTCCTGCAGATGTATTCATGTGGTTCCTCTAATTTCAGGTGTGGTGGAGCTGAACCCTTTAAAACCTCCAGTTTCGTCAGAATCGCTTGTAATCGGAAGCTTCACCAGAACAGCCACCGGAGAGAGTTTTGAGGTTGTTCTTAAAAGCACAACCCCACCAAATTTCCCTCCTAACAGAATCACAGATCTGAGTGCTGAGCTCCAGGAGGACACTGTGCTTCTCAGCTGGACAGCACCTGGTGAGGACCTCGACCAAGGGACAGGTAAAGCATACAATTTCAATACAAAATAGAAGTTATTTCAAAGCTAGCTCAGAGAATAATATGTCTTTCATAGGTCTTACAAGGTGTTTCTTTTCTTTTAAGCTAAATCCTACAAGATCATGTGGAGCTTTGAACTTAAAATGCTTCGATTCAACTTCAGCAATGCTCATGAAGTCAACATATCCGGCATCTCACCTCAGGAGGCCGGATCAGTTGAACAGCATTCATTCAATCTCAGTTTCCCAATCCAAAATGGCACAACCCTCTTCTTTGCGATTCAGTCTGAGGACAAAGAACTTGTCAAATCTGAAATCTCTAACATTGCTCAAGCTTCAAAGATCCTCCCTCATTCAAAACCCACAGAAGTGTTTGAGATAGACCTGAAATTTGTGTTTATTGCAATTGCTGTTTGTTTGGCCACTGTGGTGATTATTGGCATTATTGCGATAACAACATGGGCGTTGACACCAAGAAAACCTTCTTAGACCACAACCAACATTGACATCTGATTCAAAGAAAAAAGAAAATCTTTACATTTACAAAGTTACTTTAGTGAGTTGTCTTTATCTGCATACCTTATGCTTAGTTTGGTAAAACTTTCCATTTGTATTGGAATTGTTTGTATTTTCTAATGGCATAATTAAAGTTCCACTGAGATAATGGCAGCTGTTTAGTGTTTTTTTTTTGTTTTTTTTAGCTATTATCATGTGTATAACCTGATTAAAACACTATAAATTACAAATTCTGACCGTATTTACTAAAATCTCTGTATCTCTCCCATGATAAATTAATTGAATGAATGTTCTATCCTATTGCTGAGTAGAACACTTGTAAGACATAGATATATAAAAGAGACAAGACAATATTATTATTTTTAGTATAGTAGTACACTGTAAAAAAAAAATGTTTTTGATGAAGTAAATAAAACAAAGATTATAAGAGTACATTTTATAAGAAAATGCTACTCCGTATCTTCTACTTTAAAATCACACATTTAATTCAGTGTTACTTACTGTTTGTAATTGTAATTGTTTGTTAAATTTACCAGCAATTTCTGAGTGAAAATTGTTTTTACATCTTCTACAGTTTCTACATATAACTACACAGGGGCAGACTTACCCATTAGGCAAAGGTAGGCGACCGCCTTAGGCCCCCAAAAGCAAAGGGCCCCCTAAAATGCACGGGACAACGTGAACGGTGGCTATTACGGTTGTTCATTACCCGACAACCATCGAGTTACGTTGCTTTGTGTATCCGCTTGAAGGAGATGAAAATATCAGGCAAGCTGAAGCTGGAATAAATATTGAGAAAAGTGTGTACTATAGGTGTATAATTTTTATAATGCCGCGTACTCATTAGTACAGTAGAGGAACCGCGGCAGTACCTGTTTGGTTGATTATAATCCCTTAGTGGTGTAAAGTATTTAATGCCTTTATAATTTTCGTTTCATTAATTGTAGTTAAAATAATAAAAATAAAATGTTTAAAGTTTAGAAATTAGACAGCCGGCACTATGGCTAATTTTCCACTTTCTATTCTTATTTCTGACGTCCCAAAGTGCCCTACATGGCACAGAACGAATGTCATTTTCATAAGTCAGTCTGTAGGTTTGTTCAGGACCATGCCGAAAACCCACCCACATAAAAACACGTTTTAAATAATAATACTTTATACTTGACTCCCATGGTTTAAAAACTCAATTGTAAGGTTGTATCATTTATAATTATTAGTTTTGTGAAAAACCGTATCTCAACGTAAAATCCGTGCTATTTCGTGGTCTACAACATGAAGAAAGCATTATAAGTGTACATGAAAATGAGAAACCTTGGAACAACTATGGGGCAACATTGTGCAGCAGCAAGCATCAAACAAAATGGAACCTCAAGGTTGATCTGGGAAAATGTGTGCAAATGTATAGGGCCCTATTCCTATGTTTTGCCTGGGGCCCCCAATTCACTAAATCTGACCCTGTAACTACATTTTGTTCAAATAAAATAAGTTATTTAAAGAAATTTTATTTCAGTTCTTTAAAAAAAAATTTGAATGGGATGTGATTCTGCCCCATGTCATGAAAGCATACATTTGCTTATCCAAACACAGTTGTTTTGCATGATACAAATTGAAAAAAAATTCATGCCCACAGACATATTAGCATATCATCCATTATTATGATATGGATGGTGCATTTATTTCCCTTCTGGCTGTATAATTAGTTTGTACTTTAGTTAATTTACTGTATGTGTCTGACATACTAGTTATAAGTCGTATACCCAGTTTTATCTGTTTTTGAAAAAAAAAAAAAAAAATTTTTTCCACCAAGAAGAAGAGTTTCACCATATCACTTGCACAAGTCAGTTTGGTGTCGTTAAGACGTTTTTTTTTTTAATCAATTAATTTGTGAAATTCTGTTAGATGGTTTAACCCTGTAATGTAATGCAGATTTAAACATATCACTTGCTTTGTCTCACACTGCCATGTTTGAGGATCATTATGGGATTGAAGGAAATTCCGTGCATGTCTTTATGGATGGGCTGACTCTGGCAATTTGTTATTTCATGAGGGCCATTTGGGTTCAGTCATTGCATTATATACGAGGACTTTATGGTGTCATTAGATCTCATTATATGATCATTCACTTTTATCGTGCTTTCTGCCATAAATTATATTATATGGCAACTATTCTGTCATGTCTAGATGAGTCTAAATTAAAAAAAAAAAAAAGAAACTGCTTGGAAATGATAATAGATTTTCAACCATAAAGTAATTAGACGCAATAAACCCCACAGTTAGCAGTATAAGTTATGCAATGAAAACATGATGAGAACAGTGTGCGCCATTTGCGTACGTGCAGAATACTGAAAAGGAGTTTCAAATGTTGAAATACATTCAATGAAACGATAAAAATATGTTTAATGAACACATTACATTTATTTTATGTATTGTTTTCAAATGTAACAGTGACTTTTAGGGCATTGTTAAAAGCTCAAATACATATTGTATTGCAATATGGAAAAGTATTGTCAAGATACAGCCTTTAACATTAAACATTAAAAAAATCTTATCAACACCAAACTAAATTATTGAAAATGGATACAATTTAAAGAACGATTTCAATTCAATAAAATTAAAAGTCATTTATTTCGTGATGCAAAGCTGAATGTCCGCCTCATTACTCAGTTTCAGTGTCACGTGATCCTTCAGAGATCATTCTGATATGCGGAGTAACATTTCATATTATTATCAATGCTGAAAGAGTTGTGCCACTAATATTTTTGTGGCAATGGTGAGACATTTTCAGAATTACGAGGCTTCAAAGTCAGGATTCTTTTATTAATAGAAAGTTCAAAAGAACATAATTAATTTGAAACAGAAGTATTTTGTAATATTATACTAATTATATAATTTCGTGTCATTGCAAAATAAAAGCAATTTTTTAAGCTTTTGAATTTTACAATGAAGGAGTTGTTTTTGTCGGTTTATGGATTGCAGTATATTACACCACATTCTACTTAATGCAAACTCATGCCTGATGATGTCGAGTTATAATTACTCAATAATGCTTAAGAAACTTTGCAACAGGGGGAAAACTGATAAGGACCTGTCAATTGCCACACTTAAGTCATTTTTTGTGCGCCAATCACTAAAGAAAGAAAGAATGCATTAAGCTGGGACTCCAGAAATAAAGCACACAAACACAAACTTCAGCATTCTATTTTTTGAGAGCTCATCGAAGTCACTCCAGAGTCTGCATTTGTCTCTCAGTTACCAGCCAGAAAATGTAGTCGCAACGCACATGTATAAACCTACAACATTACCCCACTGGAAAATAACACAACACATTGTTAATTGTATTTAATCAATATGACACAAAACTGACAAGTAATTGTTTCCTCAATTTATAAAACCTTTTTAACAAGAGTCTTCATGACAGCAGGTCAATTTTAGCAGCTATGAATAAGTTTCCCAAACAACACTTTTAAAAAGTAACAAATTAAAGACAGGTGTAAAATTAAGTGGAGGAGACCGTATAACACACTATTTAAATTAGTGCTGTATTGTCAATTGTTCTAGAATTTTTCCGATTTCCACTTATTGCAAGGCAAAAAGACTACACGAATTGCCAGTTTTAGTCAGTAGGCCGTTTTTTCTTTCATTTCCGCTCAACTTCACGCTTAGCCCTAAGAGAACTGCCTGAAGAGGAACTCTGATCTTTTGTCACTGAAACTGGGCACAAAATGAATCTGCAGGATTTCAGAGAAGCCCTCAGACAAACTGGGAGCCACAAACTTTTTCCTACAGAGGACAAGAAAGACAGTCAGAAACCAAAGGGCTTGTGTGAGTTAGCCAGTAAAGATGGTGATTTCCTAGCAAAACTATAGCTTAGCTTGCTGCTGTTGACTCACCGGTAGCTGTGAATCACCATGTCATTGACAGGAACATGCTTGGTGGCAGAAGGAACCATCTCACGAAACTAAAACCAGCAAAAACCAGATCAGATCAATCAGTAACTGTGTATTTTGGTGTTAAAAATAGCCCAGAATACAGATTTTCCATAAGAAAGCTTTCATCATGGTATCATTATATAGGGTTTCATATTTCATTTACATATTGCATACTGTAAAATAACTGCAGTAAAAACCCAAATACCCTGTTGTTATGCTTTGCTTGTTCCAGACTTGTTGTCAAGTTGAAACACCTGCAGGGAACTCCAGCGCTTTGACTGACATCTATATATCTGTGGAGAAAATCATTGATGGTGCCATTGCAGTTGAAAAGACAAACATAAATAAGCATTGTTTTGGAAATAGAGATAGGCACCTTTTTCTAGACTCGGGGTCAGGGTTAGTGTTGTCCACCGCGACGCTTCGTCCTTCTTTTAGAGCACGTTCACAGGCTGAAACACACTGCTGCCAGGAGCCAAGTATGTCCTAGAGTTCATGTGCACGTCACAATATTAAAACGCAGTTAAAACAAGTCATTATACACGTTTAGATGTTTTCCTCCAAAGCTTCTAAACCAGATATGCTCGATATCCTGCTCTTGGAGATCTACTTCTTGTGTATGGGTTCTCAGTTGTGGCAGTTAACTGAACTCACCCTGTTCACATACGCGTAGCCCTTTGGAATGATGTGTGCCTGGAAGAACGTTGATTTGCCCGCTGCAAAATTAAAAAGGGTTATGTCATAAAAAACTTGTCACCTGGAAGGAGTACGCAAAAATAAAAAACACTGAAATAGGCTCACATCCAGGAAATCCCACTGCTACAATGACTTCCTGCTTGGTGGATGTGAGGGAGGCATCTGGAGGATCGTAAAGATGTCTTTTAGAATCTAATTTCCTCTGGACAAGGAGATAAAAACACACAAAAATTATTACAGATGCTTGGTGCACTACTGTTCAAAAGTCTGAGGTTGCCAAGACTTTTTGTTTTAATGTTTTTGAAAGAAGTCTCACCAAGTCTGCATTTATTTGATCGAAATACAGTAAAAACAGTAATATTTTCATAGTATTCAAAATCAATATGTTTTTTCTTTTTGTATATATTTTAAAACGTAATTATTCCTGTGATGACAAAAAGGAATTTCAGATCATTAATCGCTTCAGTGATCATTCAGAATCATTCTTAATGTGATGTTTGCTCAAGAAACATTCTCTTATAAATAAACAATATTGAAAAGGTGCCCACTGCGAATCTTTTTGTGGACACACATGACGTTTTTTTAGGATTCTCTGTGGAATAGAAAGTTCAAAATTTCTTGAACTAAACATTTTTTTGTAAAAATTCGAAAGTCGTTCTGCACTATGATCAATTTAAGGCATCTTTGCTGAATAAAAGTTTTTTTTTTTTATCCCAAACTTTGACCTCAAACTTTTAAACAGTAGTGTAAAGGTATAACATGTATACATGGGGGGGAATCAAAAATGACCAATTGTTTACAGGGTCAAATTCCGGCAAGCTGAACTGAGCAGGTTTCCAGCCCAAGAAGTATTCCTCTGGTGTGTGAAACTGAAGACCAATGTTGAGGGCAAACTGGAGAGAGGGAGAAGAAAAATGTATAGCTGTATTTTTTAGAAGCCTGTAAAACTGTTATACGAAAATGGAGCAAGAAAGCAGTACCGCGCCCCCTTGTGGACAAAACAGAGTAAAGATATTGCACTCAATTCCCACAAATACAAAGGAATATAAAACAAGTAACTCTTACTCACAGCAAGTCATTCTGTATAATGTGTAATAAAGACTGCAGTTAATTTCATTACCAGTCTATCACTGCAGG
Organism: Sinocyclocheilus anophthalmus; assembly: GCA_018155175.1. Classification (NCBI taxonomy): domain Eukaryota; kingdom Metazoa; phylum Chordata; class Actinopteri; order Cypriniformes; family Cyprinidae; genus Sinocyclocheilus; species Sinocyclocheilus anophthalmus. Next base: position 53,342 of record JADLZN010000421.1, read on the forward strand.
AGAAATCTTTCTTCTTTTTTCCTGGTGCCCAGTTAGCGGGACGTCCTGCTGCATCTGTACACAAGAGAAAACCCTGACTGAGCATAGAAATCTGGTAGGTTATTGGGTAATTTACCAGCATGTGCTGTAAATAAATACAATTGTTATCAAAAGTGTTTGACTAAGTCTTCTTTTAATTTCAAGTAATATAGAAATATACTTTAAGTTTAACTTTGTTAACAGATCATGAAAATTCTACGGTTTTATTAATATATTATTATTTATAAATAACAATTACATTCCTTTATATATTGCTTGAAGATGCAATGGCAAAATACTGCCAAAATAATACTTTTTAGTATCAAGAAATGTATTTGAAATCTCAAATGTCTCAAGAGTGCTAATCTTGAAAGTCTTGAAAGAACTTGACTTGAGCTCACCTCCTACATAGAAGCTCTGTGACACATCTACAGTCACGCCACCATTTGCCTGCAAAAACACTCCAATGTCTTAATATACACAGGCTACTCAAATCCAACCTGCTGCTTGTTGTACATAATGTAAAACAAATCATACGACTCAATAATGCAATCCCTTTAATAGACAAATCCTACCACAATAGTGATTCACCTTCTCACACAGATGTTCCCACATCCCAATAACAGGCTTCCTGTAAATACCAGGGGCTGTGGAAGCAAATACCTGAAAAAGACATGCATTCACATTCATAAATATATACGTTTGAGAAATTATATCTACACACAATTACACTGCCGTTTAAAAGAATTAGGTCAGTAAAATGTTTTTTCTTTTTTTTTTAAAAATCATACTTTTGTTCAGCAAGAATGCATTAAATTAATCAAAAGATGTTACAAAAAAATCTATTTCAAATAAATGCTGTTCCTTTTAATTTTTATTCACCAAAGAATGCTGAAAAAAAAACTGTTTCCACAAATATTTTAAGGAGTCTTCAACACAGTGTTATAATTATTTGAGCAGTTTATTAGAATGATTTCTGAAGGATCATGTGACACTGAAGACTGGAGTAATGATGCTGAAAGTCACTTGCATCAGGAATAATGACATTTTAAAATATATTCAAATAGAAAACAGTTATTTTAAATGATACTTACTGTTTTACTATTCAGCCTTGGTGAGCATAAAAGACTTCCTTCAAAAGCGTTTTTAAAATTCTTACCAACCCCAACAACACTCGTGTTAAACCCACACCGTACATCAGGAAGCGCAAGCGGAACCAAGGCAGTGTCTCATCAAAAAAGTTGGCACACATGAGAAAATATAAGCACAACTTCAAAACTAAAACAGCGAATATGATTAATTATGACAATTAAAAGTCTAAAAGTCACTGGTTTTTATAAAGTACCACGTCCAACAGCGACACTCGCAGGTTAAAGTTACAGCGGAGCTTGCTTCTTAGGTCCATTGACTTTCTACAGAGACCCAAACGTGCCGTGACTTTTCTGGGGCTATGAGCTGAATGGGGAAAGTCACATGAGGGAGGCACCGTTCCAGCGCGCTATAGTGGATATTATCGGTTTATGATTGTTGCCTGCAATAAACAGCTCTTGTTTTCGTGCGAGCTCTCGGCATGAATGAAGAAAATGATGGCGTTACTGACTAGTTATAAAGTAAGTAAACAACTCTCCCACTTAGATACCACTACTTTGTCACATCAAAATAAAACTTGAAATGGCCTGAAAACGTGATGACTGCGTCAGTTTTCAGTGAGCATTCAGCGTGATGAAATGAAAGATATATCTTCGTGTCTGTGGCAGTGTTTACAGAGCTTTTATGACGATGACCCGAAATAAGTTGCCGTGATTGACTAATGAGAGTTTGATAAAAAGACCAGCGAAATAGCTTCACAATAAAAAATAGTGGTAATATTTTACAAGGGGTAATTTACTGAGGTAACTACTGAAAAACAATGAACATATACATTATTTATTAATCTTGGTTAATGTTAGTTAATGAAAATACAGTCGCTAATTGTTAGTTCACGGTGCATTAACTAATGTTAACAAGCATAACTTTTGATTTTAATGCATTAGTAAATGTTGAAATTATTATTAACTACGATTAATAAATGCTGTAGAAGTAGGCTATTGTTTATTCTTAGTTCATGTTATCTAAAGTAGTTAACTAATGAAACCTTATTGTAAACTGTTTCCAGAATATTGTTAAAATTGCTACTGCCTTTAGTTATTATTTTGTAATAAATATAAAAATGCATAAAAACACTATGAAATGTATAATTAGTATAAAAAAAAGAAAATAAATAAATAATAATATTAATAAAATACAAAATAGAATTATATTTGTTCTCTTTTTTATGTAATATTTATATATAAATATATATTTATACAAAACTGCCTCCTCATTTTAAAACACCACCGCAAACCACTGACGGTACTGTGTGTAAAATAGTCAATGTGTCATTAACCTGGATGGGCAACTGCAGTGTCTGTAGAATATCCTCAACTTTTGACTTGAATACTTCCGGCCTGAGTTTGCCTCGAGAAATACCCATCTGATTAGTGAAAAACACCACCTAAAAAGAGACAAATATGATGAAGATGCTTGTGCTACAAACGCAAAAACAACTACAAATATTTAAACTAGCAAACACAAATGTATTGATGCTGCAAATTCAGATCAACATAAAACAAAGTAATAGTGAATTAAGCAGCACCTTGTATCCTGTCTTCAACAGACTGGCTAGTCTAGGCTGAATCTCTGGGAAAAGAATCCTAAACAAAAGTAAAACATCACATGAGACACAACAAATAGCTGCACTGTATAGCAAGTTCTTCAACCAGACTCACCTCCAGTCATCTGGACTTGTGGGAAATACTTTCCCAGACTTTGTAGTGATAATGCAGCCATCAACATCAAACCCAGCGATCTAAATCAGACATTAAAACATAAAATGTCATAGAAGCATAATGGTTTTCTTGAATAAACACTAAAAATATGCAGTGAGAAAGTTCATGTCTTACTTTGGAGCTATCTGGAAGCCCTGCCGCGGTGAACAGCAGAAGGCTGCCGATTTGTTGCCAGTGACTCTGAGAGCAAGTGGCAGACGGAGCAGTGGCTTTGACTGATGGTGAGTCCAGCTTGTTACCATTCTTTTTCTGTGCGAGTTCTTGTAACTGCTTAAGCTTTTCCTCACCTGATGTTTCCTCATCTTCGTCATCATCATCATCATCGCCTCCTCGCCCTCGTTTTGTGCGAGAGGCGTCATCCTCTGGGCTGTGAGGTCGTTTTGTCGCCTAAAAGTCAAGCAGTGTTATTTCATTTTTTTTTTACTATAAAACAATTTTTTTTTCCTTTTATAGTAGGAACATTTTGAATGTAATTTTTATATTTTGTAGGTTTCATTTAATTTAAGATTTAGTCATTTTTATTTTGTTCGTTTAAACTACATATCTTTATTTAGCTTTAATTAATATTTCAGTTTTAGTAACTTTAATACTTCAACTTAAACTTAGATTATGCCAGTTACTTGCCTAAGCAATATTTCTAACGTAAACGGGTTTTTTTCATCAAAATATATTTTATTTCAATTAACAAAATAATAATAATAATGTCTACAATGATAAATAAGTTGTATTAAATAAGCATCAATTTTTCACAATTAATTCGTTTACAATTCATATATTTAGAAACTCCTACAGACTTTTAATACAAGCTATTAATTCTTCAATACTGTTTCTATCCAATGATTCTTGCCTTTTACATAAACCACAGCTGTGCTAATTTCTTCAAAACACATGTAAAAACTGCTGTGTCCCTAAAGCATTAATATAATTATTTTATAAACACTTCCAAAAAATAAATAAATAACTCCAGTGATACACCCATAAAATGACACCTATAAAACTTCAGAATGAGGAAATGCATTACTGTCATTCCTTTGTGGTACAGAACTGTCATGTTGCAACATTTAATTGTTTCTATTGTAAATACTTGTATATAAAGTTGATCTATTATCACTAAGCTCTACTTAACTAATAAAAATAGAGCCTAACGAAATTGTGATGTAGAAGAAATGTGTTTACAAGTTCAATCTGGAAGGGTGACTGTATGAAAACAGTTCTTGGAAAGAAAAAACAAATCATGTGGCTTAAACAGCATATTAATGTTTGATACTGATGAATATAAAGTACAAAAAGCAGCATTTATTCACTGTTGATTATTGAATGCATTCTTGCAGAATAAAAGTGTATGTCTATTACAGAAAAAATCTTAAACTTTGAACAGTATGCCTCTACATACATAACTCATATATATATTACAGTGGGACGGAATGTATCAGACCCCCTTTAAAATTTTTCAACCTTGTTATTGGCAAGCCATGTAACAGATTTAGAGTTATTTTGTTTCCTCATTAGTAATGTACAAACAGCACACCAATTGACAGAAAACCACAGAATTGTGACATTTTTGCACATTATAAAAAAGAAAAAATGAAAAGATCACATGGTCCTTAAGATCAGACCCTTTGTCTCAGATTTAGTAGAAGCACCCTTTTGATCTAATACAGCCCTGAGTCTTTTTAGGAAAGATGCAACAAGATTTTCACACATGGATTTGGGGATCCTCTGCCATTCCTCCTTGCAGATCCTCTCAGTTCTGTCAGGTTGGATGGTAAACGTTGGTGGACAGCAATTTTAAGGTCTCTCCAGAGATGCTCAATTGGGTTAGAGTCGGGGCTCGGGCTGGGCCATTCAAGAACAGTCACAAAAAGAGTTGTTGTGAAGCCACTCCTTCGATATTTTAGCTGTGAGCTTAGGGTCATTGTCTTGTTGGAAGATAAACCTTCGGCCCAGTCTGAGGTCCTGAGAACTCTGGAGAAGGTTTTCGTCCAGGATACCCTTGTACTTGGCCGCATTCTCTTTCCCTCGATTTGCTAACCAGGTGTCTGTCCCCGTGCAGCGAAAAACACCTACACAGGCATGAGCTTGCCACCACCATGCTTCATGTTGGACGGTATGCGACAGGTGATGAGCGTGCCTGGTTTATCCACACATACGCTTAGAAATTAAGCCAAATAAGTTCTCTCTTTTCATAGGACCAGAGAATTTACTTCATCACCATCTTGGAGTCTCCTAAGGGGTGTTTTAGAAACTCCATGCAGGCTTTCTGTGTCTGGCACTGAGGAGAGGCTGTGGATAAAACCCGACTGGTGGAGGGCTGCAGTGATAATTTACTTTCTACAACTTTCTCCCATCTCCATCTCTGGAGCTCAGCCACAGTGATCGTTGGGTTCTTCTTTACCTCTCTCACCATGGCTCTTCTCCCCCGATAGCTCAGTTGGCCGGACGGCCAGCTCTAGGAAGTTCTGGTCGTCCCAAACGTCTTCCATTAAGGATTATGGAGGCCACTGTGCTTTTAGGAACCTTAAGTGCAGCAGAATTTTTTGTAACCTTGGCCAAATCTGTTCCTTGCCACAATTCTGTCTCTGAGCTATTCAGGCAGTTCCTTTGACCTCATTATTCTCATTCGCTCTGACATGCACTGTGAGCTGTAAAATCTTATATAGACAGGTGTGTGGCTTTACTAATCAAGTCAAATCAGTATAATCAAACACAACTGGACTCAAATGAAGGAGTAGAACCATCTCAAGGATTATCAGAAGAAATAGACAGCACCTGAGTAAATATATGAGTGTCACAGCAAAAGGTCTGAATACTTAGGACCATGTGATATTTCAGTTTCTTTTTTAATAAATCTGCAAAAATGTCAAAAATTCTGTGTTCTTCTGTCAATATGGGGTGCTGTGTGTACATTAATGAGGCAAAAAAAATAACTTAAATGATTTTAGCAAATGTCTACAATATAACAAAGAGTGAAAAATTTAAGGGGTCTGAATACTCTCCGTACCCACTATCCACAATTAACATATAATAAAATATATTACCCAAACAGTATCAATAGTATGGATGTTACTTTTTCGGGGGACTTTAGAAAAATACCTCCTGGATGTTCTTTTGGGCCCGACCCAACATTTGAGATTTTTCTGTCGTATCTGCTTTTATCTGCGCATTCCTTTCTCTGAGGAGAGGGAGCCTTTTCATTTGAATGTCCAGCAAACTCCACAGTGAAGGGGTGGGACTGATTAACCAGGTACAGTGTGCAACCGGTTGCCAGACATCCAGAGGCACCACGTCCCAAACACTGACCGTCCAGGGAAGAAGGGTTGGGCCCGAGCTGTGGAAACACAGGAAGACTTGTACTAACTTATGCTTTTGTATATTTATGCATTCGAAAATCATTTCAAAACATTGTTATTAATAAAACGGTCTCTCTCAGTAAACTGTAACATACACTGTTGTTGTTGTTTCGTTTTTACCTGCGTTACAAGAACTTCCTGTTTGGCATAGTTGGCCACAAGTTTGACTGTCAAGAAGAAGACGCACTTCCGTTATTCTTTATGAACAGAAACAAACGCGACATGTCCAACTTTTGGATTACTGCGATGGGTGTGATGTGATCTAAAAACCCACCCTGATGCCTTGAGCACTTCTTGTCAGTAATTCTGGTTTCAGGGCCTCGACCTAACATTAAAGCTCGACCATCTGCCAGCTCCACCCGAGCTCCGTTCACACTTACTAGTGTGCACTCCATCTGCATTCCCGGACGACAACAGCTGGACTAGAGGAGGAGAAGTTACAGTAATATAGCTTAGTACAATTCAGATTCAGATAGCCTGACGAAACGCTAAATTATCATTCTTCCGTACACGTGCTATTTGAGCTAAATGAATTATGAGTATTTAATATTATGAACATTTCTAACTATGGATAACTGAACTGCAACTCATTAGCTACATGCGTTAACTTCGTTTTAATGCACCATTCAGTGTTTCTTGTGTAAAGACAGTGAACTCAGTCGGACTTTGAAACCAGACGGATAGGCTCAAACTAACTTTACAACCTGCGTGTATCTACAAAGTCCCCCAAAATTATATTTCAATCAAACCACCATGATTTCGCTAAAAGCGCAATACAAAATCTAAACAGGGCTTACTAGTTGTCTTCCGGTTCAGTTGTTGTACGTTACACGGTTAACGCTAGAAAGGATACAGACGCGGCTACTGGGCATGCGCACATCAATAAAGCATAATATTTGTCACATTGTACAACAATAATTACTATTTTTCCATTATTGTAAGGGGTAGGTTTAGGGTTGGTGTAGACGTTAATAAAACACAATCTAATAGGCAGAAAAAAATTATTGATAATTCCGAGTAGCGTATCCCTTTGTGCCCGCTTGTGGGTCGATACGTAATCTTTCCGATGTGGAACAGCGACATTATTCTGATTATTGTTAGTTTTATGGCGGATTTGAAACCCATGATTATCAGTGCATCGCCACTACTGGATGGCGTATGCAGCATGATTCCCTCCTGATGGCACTCACATTAACAGAAAATGTTTGTTTAAGTAAATACAATATTATAGCAATACTATCTAAAACCTATAATCTACCCCTGTATCCTTCAGAGATCCCAACGATCCTGCTGCATATAAACACCCTCAAGGTTCCATTTCCTTCCTGTCCGACTTATCTTTTGGTTTAATCTAATCCTCTCTTACCTATACTTCCTACAATGTAACAACATATGTTCTGCATTTTCTGTGATTTTACATTCCACACATTCATCTGATTTCCTTTTACCTAACAAAAACAATGTTTTATTTAACCCTGTGTGGCCAAACCTCAGCCTTGTTAGAACTGACTCCTCCCTTCTATTCCTTCCATTCACACCCTGTGCGTTGATACATTTCTGTATACTATAATATTTCCTTCCACTATTATCCATGTCCCGTCTGTCCTGCCATTTCTTCATTATTTCTTTTTTTATTATTGCCTTAGCTTCTCCTTTACAAAAGGGAATATTTATAATATCGCTCGCCCTGGTTGATTTCTTTGCTATTTTGTCTGCTTTCTCATTGCCTTTTATAGTTACATGAGCAGGTACCCAGCAGAATCACACGTCTATCTGAAGATCATCTAAATAAGCTTTGATGAATTACTAAAGCGACATTCATTGTTGGTTCCTATGTTTTTCTTTCTTCTTGGCAAATAGGTGCATACCGCCACCTCTGCGCGGAGTGTTGAAACAGAGTTTTAAATTCTATTTACCAACCCTGTATCTCTTATAAAATCAAAGAATACATTACTATTTATTTCACTTGCCCATTTTATTAAAACCTTAAAATTAAGATCCTGAATTCCATTTTTCCTTATTTCTACTATCATTTTTCTTTTCTTGTTCATACTTGCTACATTCAAGAAATACATGAGGTATTGTTTCTTCAACATGACATTGTTCACATAACCCATTTGGATGTTTCCCTATTATTTTAAGTGTGCTATTTAAATTTGAGTGCCCTAGCAATATTCTGTGAAAGATAACCTCTTCTTTCCTTGATTTCCTGACACATTTTATATTATGACTGACTGTGTTTATTAAACTGTAAAGGAATCTACCATTTTCCCCATTGTTCCACTTAACTTGCCATTCTTTAATCCCGTTCCTCCAGATTAAAAGCCTGATCTCTGCTTGACTTAATGGAACTTGTATCTCTATCATTTCTCTCTGTAAAGCTTGCTTTGCTAATCTATCCACTTCTTCATTTCCCCTTAAACCTAGGGGCGGGACCCATATAAAACGATGATGTATCATTGAAACAATTTCTGAAGTATGTAGGATCCTAAAGGAATATCCGGTGAATGATTTTAAACAGATTTGCAAACCTTACGACTGAAAACGAGTCAGAACAAATTAGAACATTATCACGGTTGTGTCCTCAACCCACTGCAAGCCAGAGCATCCTTCATTTCTACAGTTAAACGCCAAATGATTGAAGTTCGCTTTACTCCATGATCCAACTGGTCTCACTGTTCTGAAATAAAAAAGCAGCCCAGTCATTTGACTTTGATATTTGAGCATATGTAACATGGTAATGCCATGGGGGTATGTGGACTCTGGTAACATTGAAAAAGCAGATGCAAGTCAACTTTCTTCTGTTTTTTAACGCCAACAAATGCCAATCTACTGCGGTGAATAAACCATGGTCATATTCCGAAAACAACGTTGGGTCAATAATTGAGTATTTAATATTGCTTCTGCAATTTTTACGACCCCACCCAAAATTATTAACATCTTTCATTTGTTACAAACAGTTCGGTAAGACCAGGTTGTAGGATGTTCATCTCTTATGCACTGGCGGTTCGCCGTAATGACCATTAATTGTTCCTTCTAAGTTCTAGTTGCATCTCTTCTACTAAGACTGGTAAAGCGGAATGGGGTAGTCTGTACTTCTCCTCAAACTGTCTCATCGCTGAGTTGGAATTCAAAGTTTCACGGTTTTTTTGATGCAGAAACCATAGTTTTTTTTTACCAACAACATGAATCAATACAGACGGAATCAGTGCTACAGAGATCGTTTTAAGAAGAAAAATGCCCCCATCGTTCTACCTAGAGGGTTTTGAAGGATCTTTTCCTGGCTTTCTTATTATTGCTTATTATTATTTATTATTTATTATTGCTTCTTTCCAAACTTTCGGAAGTCGGAAGTCTTCCTTCCTCCCATACTCTATTATATAATTCTACACTTTTTCCACAACAGCCCATCTTTAGAGTTTTCCTTATATATCCGAAACTGATCCTTCCTGGAGAGAACTTTTTTTAGCATTACAAATAGCTCTCTGCAATTCATCTCTGTTGAAAAGGGAAGTTAATGGCTGGTTCACTATCCTCCACTCCTACCAATGCTTCTATTTTTGTCTCTTTGTTATTCTCTCCTCCTCTTTTCCTAACTAAGTTCCCTGACCCAATGTATTGAGCAAATGTTTACTAGCATCTGCTTTGCCTTATCATTACAGCTAGTTATCCTTCTGACTCTAATACTGGAAGTCCACTCAAAATTGCCCAATTTGCTTTTCAAATACCAGGTCCTTCTCTGTGAGTACAGTTCTCCAGTCCAATATCCAATGTATAAATAATGGGGTAGGCACTCCCAATGCTCGATATCCCCCAAACTTCCAATTTAACTTACTACCAAATTATTAGAAGGAAACTAGTGTAAAGCCCAAACAGACGACATGATTGTGAACATCGATCCGTGTCCTCATATTTAAGCATACAAGGCATTCATATATTCATTTCAATCTACTTGACCACCGGCATTTAGTAACTTCCTCCCATAGTGTCTATGGCATTAAACCCCACACATATAATCTAGTCTATCTGACCATTACGTCCTGTAACTTCTCTAATTCCAATTTTTAACATGGGTTAATAAATCTATGAGAACATCTCATGCCCTTACCATATCACCACAGCAATATATCATTGCTCCAATTCCTGTTCACAGTATTCTATATGAAAGCAGTTTATATAATGTCGCAACAACCACCATCCCTCTTTCTTATAATGCAGACTATTACTATACCTTTCGTATACAAATCCTAAACAACGTTTCATCAAGTTTCTTGAACACATATCTACATCGGTTGGTATACGTAAATCTCAATAAAATGCTGAACATCGGATCCTGTTTGCTATCAGAGATCTGCATTCCACTGATTAATGAAATCATATAGAGGTATTATCCACATGTTTCTTGACTTGATCTTATCTGAAGTTATTCTCTGACTTCTTCCCAGGTCAAGCCTATCATTCCAAGATGATGTATTGCTGCTATAACAACTAACTGAGTCTTCCGTGTTTTTGATTCAATCCCAGCTGTACTATTTATAACTCCTGCAATAAATGTCACAAATTTTTTCTTTTCGATCATCATAAATTTTTCCGGAACTTCATTATTTCTTTCAGCTGAAACCCCTGACTGACCTCTTTGCTCTTTAGTTTGTCCTTTAACCTGTTTTGCTGCGTCTGCATATGTTAGCTTCTTCTCCACCCTCCTTTTCTGAATCTCCATTTCTATTTTCAATACTTCACATCCTCTGAATGCTGCACTATGTGCCTCTCCACAGTTGCAACACTTTGGTTGTACACCTTCCTCACACTTGCCATATTCATGGTTTCCTCCACAACAAGCACATCTACACTGTTCCCTACATCTTGCAGCAACATGCCCAAACCTTTGGCAATTAAAACATCTCACTGGTCCCGGTATATATTCTCTTACAATGTAGCTCATCACACCCATCATTACTCTTTTTGGAATTTCATCCTCTTGAAATTCTATTACTACTGTTTCCGTGTCTCTTCTGTTTCCATATGCACCTGATTTTATCCTTTGTGCATTTACTATCTTCCCTCCCTTTAAGTTACCTTTAAACTCGTCCATACCTATATTAAGAGGAACACCAAAAATGATCCCTTTTCGGCCCCTACTTTTACTTTTATCTCCAACTCTGTTTGTGCTGACAACTTTAATCCCTCCTATCTCCTTAAGTTTGAGAGTTTTATTTGCTTGTTCTTGTTTATAACATCCAACTAGCAAATTCCCATCAGAGAGAACTTTAGCGAAATCGATATTTCCTATATCTGTATTTATGACCTTTGTCAGTTTTAACGGATTCATTTTGCTTACCCCAATCTGATCTCCAATCCTTTTTTACTAATTTACTAATGTAGCAACGTTTCCACAAAAAAAATTCAACAAAACTAGCAGGAAACTACATATAGTCTGGATGGACGGATAGATAGATAGATAGACAGACTTTAAGCTGACAAATAATGGTATTGAAGCATTGTTCCCCCTAAATAGTGGCTGTGTTGAAAAAGGCGTTGAAAACTTTTTTTGTGTTGTACCTGACAATCAGTACAAAGTGTACTGACAAAATAATTGTATGTCTATTCAGTTTGTTTTTACATCTGTTAGATGACAAATCTTAAGTGTACATAAGTATTATCACGAGATAGGATATCCTGCTAATAATTATGGCTTGGTAAACACAGTTTATTGACTGTGCATAATGCAGTACCAATAGTTTAGTTTAAATTGGCATATGTTTTTGTCTCAAAGCTATGGAGCCCCGCACATGACATGCAACAAAAAAATAATAAATTGTGGGCATGATTTACGGTTACTTCCACACATCATGGCCATGTTCTTGTAATTCATTCCCTTGTTTTAGTTCATCGTGGTCATGTTGTCCTAATTGTTATCTGACTGGATGGATTGTTTAAGCTAAAAGAGTATTTTTCCATAAAGCAGAATATGCAGTAGTTTATATGCAGATATACATCATGCAATGACTACACAAACTATGACGGGGTATTCTCACAAAACTAATAAAACACCACAACCACAAAAAGTTTAAATATTAAACAGCAATTAGGACTACAGGTGTGTACGGAAAAGTATTCCAGACCCCCTTAAATTTTTCTCTTGGTTTATAGTGCAGCCATGGCAAAAATCATAAGTAAAATTTTTTTCTCATTAATGTACACTACATGCACCCCATATTGACAGAAAAACACAGATATGTTGACATTTTTGCAAATTTATTAAAAAAAAAACTGAAAATCTCACCTGGTCTAAAGTATTCAGGACCTTGCTGTGACACTCATATATTTAACTCAGGTGTTGTCCATTTCTTTTGATCATCCTTGAGATGGTTCTTCACCTTCATTTGAGTCCAGCTGTGTTGATTATACTGATTGGACTTGATTAAGAAAGCCACACACCTGTATAAGACCTTACAGCTCACAGTGCATGTCAGAGCAAAGGAGAATCATAGGTCAAAGGAACTGACTGAAGAGCTCAGAGACAGAATTGTGTGGCAAGGCACAGATCTGGCCAAGGTTACAAAAAAAATCCTGCTGCACTTAAGGTTCCTAACACAGTGGCTCCATAATCCTTAAATGGAAGACATCTGGGACGACCAGAACCCTTCCTAGAGATGGCCGTCCGGCCAAACTGAGCTATCGGGGAGAAGAGCCTTGGTGAGAGAGGTAAAGAAGAACCAAAGATCACTGTGGCTGAGCTCCAGAGATGCAGTCGGGAGAGGGGAGAAAGCTGTAGAAAGTCAACCATCACTGCAACCCTCCACCAGCCGGGGCTTTATGACAGAGTGGCCCGACGGAAGCCTCTCCTCAGGGCAAGACACATGAAAGCCCGCATGGATGACTCCAAGATGGTGAGAAATAAGATACTCTGGTCTGATGAGACCAAGATAGAAATGTTTGGCCGGTAATTCTAGCGCGTATGATGTGTGGAGAAAACAGGCCCTGCTCATCACCTGTCCACTTACAGTCAACAGGAAGAATGGTTTTGGCAGCATCATGCTGTGGGGGTGTTTTCAGCTGCAGGGACAGGACGACTGTTGCAATCGAGGGAAAGATGAATGCGAGTACAGGGATATCCTGGACGAAAACCTTATCCAGAGTGCTCAAGACCTCAGACTGAGCCGAAGGTTTACCTTCCAACAAGACAAATACCCTAAGCACACAGCTAAAATAACAAAAGAGTGGCTTCACAACAACTCTGTGACTGTTCTGGAATGGCCCAGCCAGAGCCCTGACTTAAACCCAATTGAGCATGTCTGGAGAGATCTAAAAATGGTTGTCCACCAACGTTTATCATCCAACCTGAGAGAACTGGAGAGGATTTGCAAGGAGGAATGGCAGAGGATCCCAAATCCAGGTGTGAAAAACTTGTATCTTTCCCAAAAAGACTCATGGCTGAATTAGATCAAAAGGGTGCTTCTACTAAAAACTGAGCAAAGGGGGTTGACTAATTAGGGACCCCCCCCCCATGTGATATTTCAGTTTTTCTTTTTTAATGAATCTGCAAAAAATGTCAACAATTCTGGGTTTTTCTGTCAATAGGGGGTGCTGTTTGTACATTAATGAGGAAAAAAAAATTACTTAATGATTTTAGCAAA
>JADLZN010000423.1:0-28808 GCA_018155175.1 Sinocyclocheilus anophthalmus
GTGCTCTACACTGCTGTGCGTCTGCGCAGAGACGCGGAGGGGAGAAAGGCATTGGAAGTCACAATAGTCTCAATATTTCTCGACCCAACCTGATATTTAGATTTTTTATATGTTTGAAAGGGAAAGCTGTGTGCAAACAGAAACACACACACGCACATATATACATATATTCATTTATTTATTTAAAAATAAAAAAAAAAACTCCCCAGAAAAAAGGGCATGTTTTCTCGAGGAAGAAAAAGGGCAGGTGCTCAAGCCCCCTTTGATGTATATGTGTGCACGTGCTTGCATGTTTACGTTCCTAAGGTGCTCTACACCCTGGTTAGAGCCCAGGTTATTACTCTCTCTGTGCTTCCTCCTTCTGAGGAGGACCAGGAGTTTAACTTTCTCTGCCCGGTTAGGGCGCTGAAAATGTACATCGAGCGTTCCGCCCCGTTCAGGCGGTCGGAACAACTTTTGTATGTTTTGTGGCCGCACCAAAGGGTCCCCGGTCACAAAGCAGAGGATTTCTCGATTTCTCGATGGTTAGTTGACACTATCGCGCTAGCATACCAGGGGTGTGAAGTAACGAATTACAAATACTCACGTTACAGTAATTAAATAGTTTTTTATCAGTAATTGTACTTTTTTGAGTAGTTTAAAAATTGTGTACTTTTAATTTTACTTGAGTACATTTTAAGTGATATATCGTATTTTACTCCGCTATTTTCCTCCGTTTGTGGTCGTTACATGCTTATTTTAATTTTATTTTTATCCATCAATGTGACTGGATAGTATGGAAGCCCGTTTCCGCCACTGAATAAAAAATATATCTATATTATTGCGACTTTTTATCTCACAATTCTGACTTTTTTTCTCACAATTGCGTGGACAAACCGAAATTGCGAGTTAAAGTCCGACTTGCGAGATCGCAACTCGCAATTATGCGAAAAAAGAGTCGCCATTCTGGAGAAAAACAGCGCCAATTTGAGAAAAAAAGTCAGAATTGCGAGATATAAACTAGTTTCCTGTTACTGAGATTGACCTTCACCGAAGTGTCAAACGGTAGGATTGCATATTCTATAGCCTAAAAATGGAAAATATTATAGAGGATTATTTTCGGCGCGGTTTCACTAATAGAGAAATCTTAATTTTATTGGAGGAATCACACAACATAAAGCTTAGTTTCCGGACTCTTGAGAGAACGTTATGCAGGAATCAGTTGTGGCGGAGACGCAATAAAACAGATGAGGCTGAAGTGGCACGTTTTATACACCAGCAACTACAGACATCGGGACGACAACATGGCTATCGCTGGATGCACCAGAAATGTTGGCTGTCCGGCATTATTACAGACAGAGAAACTGTCCGTCAGTTGATACGACTGTTAGATGGACAAGGAGTTGATTTGCGTGCTCGCGGTCGTCTACGGCGACGCATGTATAACAGTCGCGGGCCAAACTATGTTTGGCATATTGACGGATATGATAAGTTAAAACCTTACGGAATATGCATAAACGGATGCATTGATGGTTTCTCCAGAAAAATGATCTGGCTTGAATCATACAAAACGAACAATGACCCACGAGTAATAGCAGGTTATTTCCTACAAGCTGTTGCTGAGAATAACGGATTTCCACAAAGAATTCGCATTGACCATGGAACTGAAAATACGCATTTAGCAGATATGCAGACATTCTTCAGAGACACTGCGAGTGCAGAATGTGTCACTCTTGGTCCAAGCACTGGGAACCAGAGAATTGAACGATGGTGGTCCACTTTGAGAAGCCAGTGCATACAATTTTGGATGGATCATTTTGAACAGCTAAAAGAAGATGGACACTTTGTTGATACTTTCATTGACAAATCTCTCATCCAGTTTTGCTTCCAACATTTTATACAGGTAACAAATTTAGTTCACTATCAGATTAAATTTTATCCTTAAAGAGAGTATTGGAGTTTGATTATAACTTAATATTATTTATTTACATAGCCTACAATGTGCAGTTTTATTAATTCATTTGGCAAGACAATGTATAATATATGTTCCATTTCTTTTTTTCATGAAGGAAGAGCTTGATGAAATAGTCAGTGCCTGGAATTGCCACAGGATACGGCCAACTCACAACCCACGTGCTCCCAGTGGTCGACCTTCAATAATGTTTGCTGTTCCCAGCTTATATGGAGTGCAGAATTTCTTGCATCCAATTGAACAATCAAAACTGAGCATTTGCCAAGAGGAGTGTTTATTTAAAGACTACCCTTGTGATGAGGATGTCTTTCAACTGTGTGTAGAACTCATTGCTGAGCATAACCCTGTCATGTCAGATGATGTTTATGAAATTACAGACCTTTACCACCAACTTTGTGAACTGATCCTTCAAGGACTGGACTTGGAGGACTAGATTCACCATTCTAATCAAATCTACAACATTCACTATAAGCTAAAGGTATTGTTTCAATTGTTTTAGTATTTCAGATCGCCAAAATTGGTTTAAAAGTAATATTTTCCTTAAGTGAACTTTATATCTGTGTCTGTAGGTGTTGAACTGAATCCTTTTACTTAGATGATGTTTATGAAATTACAGACCTTTACCACCAACTTTGTGAACTGATCCTTCAAGGACTGGACTTGGAGGACTAGATTCACCATTCTAATCAAATCTACAACATTCACTATAAGCTATTTAAAGGTATTGTTTTTAAAATTGTTTTAGTATTTCAGGTGGCCAAAATTGGTATAAAAGTAATATTTCCTTAAGTTAACTTTATATCTGTGTCTGTAGGTGTTGAACTGCAGCCTTTCACCAAGTTACTCTCCCGACCCAAGCAACCTTGGACCACTGGAGGGAATCTCAAAGCTCTTGGCATCACATATCAATCTGTTTTTAGTCCAATCATAGGTAAGAAGGACTACATTTGCAGAGTTCTGCAAGGAAAACACTTCCCACAAACTGGCTGTCTGTGCTAATTAAGAAGCAAGTCTTCATAATTATAGTTCACATTTTTAAAAACTACCATCTGGCCATAAAGATTTCATCTGACCATAAAGATTTTTGCATTTGTCTTTTGTTACACTGACACTCAAGAGTGATATTAAAAATTGTCCCTTACATGTTTAAAGTAAAGATGTAATTGTTTCCCCCATATTATTATAGGTCACAACCATTCACAAGGCAACAGAGAGTATTTATGGCTAGACTGGTGAGCACACTTTTCATATTCTTTTATTAATTGATCAATTTTGTATGCTTAAGAAATTAAAATAAATATGTATCTATGCTAAAAAACTAACATTACACTGGGGGAAAATTTTGATTTTGATATCCATGGTTGGCATTTGATCTAATCTAACTAGATGCATCCCAATTCATATGCTTATGCACTATGCCATTTTGTAATATAAATATTGTGGTCACACTTAAAAATTCCAACACAGAATTTTGGACACTTCATGTACTCAGTCATTGCACCTTTAATTATGTAATTGATGACAAGCAAGTTGTCTAAATGCCATACACTAGACACACAGTACATAGTTTAAGAGGATACAATGTAATTTGGGACAGCTACTGACATGTCATATTTCTACATTAAAATTTCTATAATTAAACCGTTATACTCATAAATTATGATGCAATTGCAAATTGTAATAATTTACTGTATTGTAAAGCAATTATGCTACCATGAGCGATTTAAAGGGGTAGTTCACTTTCAGAATGAAAATTCTATCACCATTTGCTCACCCCCCACTTGTTCCAAACCTATTTGAGTTTCTTTATTCCATTGAACACAAAAGACGACATTTTGAAAAATGTTGGTAACCAAACAATTGACGGTAGCCATCGACTTCCATAGAGTGGAAAAAATACTATGGAAGTCAATGACTCCCATCAACTGTTCAGATATCAAAATATTTCTTTGTGTTCCAACAGGAAGAAAAAAATCCTACCGGTTTGGAACAGTGGGGGGTGAGCAAAATGGTGACAGACTTTTCCATTATGGCAAAGTGAAATACTCCTTTAACAGACTTAAGTGATTAACTATCACTTCCTGATGCAGCTTCTGTGCCAACCATGCAATTCAAGATGGATTTTGTTGATACTGATTGCATTTGATTGCTAACAACCCTATTGTGTGTTGTAGGCTCAGGCTCCATGAGCCTACTCTAAGTATCCAGATGGAAAAACGTTTACATCCCATCATTTTATACACCCCTCAGGATCACCTTGTCTATTAGTCACATTACTCAAGGTACAGTAAATAATCTCCATTATAAATCTCTGTGCATGATGATATAAAATCACAGTGATGTTGCTTTGTGCTTTCAGAGGGCAGAAATAATTTGTTCCATACCATCCTCATATCTATCCTCATGTGCAAAGGAGGCCAGCATCCTGTCAAATTGAGATCGTTATCTGTGATCTGCTTGTTTTCAGTCTTATAACATGGCAAAAGCACAACCATCAGAATAAGAGGGGAAATGCACAAGCATCTATATGTAATGAATACTTAAAAAAAAAAAAAAAACGTACAGTTTTATGACTATTTTTAAATGTATAAACTATGTTTTTCCAACTACAGTAATGTAAATTTTTTGCATGATTTCAAACATTTTTGTGATACACTATCATTACTTTCAGGCCTAACCTGAATGCAACTGAAGCACAGCAAGCCTGTTTTAGATGTACAAGACAATGTTTTGAACCTCAGAACTAAAGTATTTATGTGTTCAAACTGATCAAAATGTATAGACTTTCCCCTGTTTAAAGGGCAGGTGATTGAAAATAATATGAACAAAATGGTTTTATAGGTAAACTGATATGTTGTCTGTATTTTGCATTATGCCTGAAATAAAATATTAATCGGAACCGAATTTGTTTTATGGTATTTTGTTTATTAATTGTGCAACCTTGTTGTGGTACATATTTTGCTCCAAACAAAACCTAAAATTAGTACAAGTATTCTCTATGTAGTCCTATAAATCATTTAACAGGCTTGATGAACTTGAATGGTTGTAATAATTTTACATGGTACATTGGCTGTCAGGTATTGTGTGCCACTACAGAGCTACAACTGAAATATATTTAAAAGTTCAGAATATTCTTTAAAAAAAAGGGAGACTTTGATGTGCATTTATTGGCTTGTGGTACTCACTCCATCTTCAATGCACAAAAAAACCATTGGCACCATATATGCAGGTTGTGTTGTGTTTAATACATGAGAGGTTAACCAAACATTACAATGTGGTACAAGTAAGAATAAAACAAACCACATAAAAATTATTTCAATAAAACAATCTTCTTTTCAAATGTTTTACCTATGGCATGTATGAAAGTTTCACAATAATGCAACACCCAATTGAATACAAGCACAAAGTTAAGAACACATTATAATGATTCAAAGCCATCATCTCACTGAAGAGGCAACATGTACAATTTGTACAATTGAAAGTCATAAAAAAGGTTGTTCAACATTCAACATAACCAGCAATAACTAAGTGAACAAATTAAAGTGACTGTTTTACTTTATGTACGTGTAAAATAATTGTACAGTATGTAAATGTATGAAGAATGAACCATTAACACATTTTAACAGTTCAAAGCCTATCTGACTGAACAGTTGACATGAACAACTTGTACGATTTAATGTAAACACTCGGTTGCACCGAGACAATGGAGATATTTCACTATTGAAATTTAAATCTTCAAAAACATAAACAAAAAAGGCTGTTCAATGAAACCAGCAATAACTAAGTGGATACATTAAAGTGAATGTTTTACTTTCTATACACATGTAAAATAACTGTAAGTGTATGAAGAATGACCCAAGACAAATAGCTAGCATATGAGCTGGCCATAACTCATATCTGCCAATATCCAATTGATGTACCACTAAACTATGTCCATGACCCAGACATTGCTTTCAAGAATTTTGTTCATTTCAGATCTGAAATCTGGGTAGTTGTCATAGTGCACTGAAAGCCTCAGGAAACAGCCACAGGTCTTCTCTCAAACCCTTTAAGGTCTGTGAAATCAACTGTTATAGTTTTGCCTATAAACAAATCTGATCCTGTACAGAATCTAAGAAACAGAGACTGTCGTTTTGCATCACACTCCCTCAAGTAAGTTGTCAAGTGCTTTGAAATGTCCTTTTGGTGTATATTCATTGTTTCAGGAAATTTGAGAGATCGCACAATTTTCCTCACCGTTGGTTGTAATGAACAGTACACATCTTCAATTTCCTCAAGGTCCTTGCTCAGAGGTCCAAGTATACCTGCCCACTGTTCAAGAACATAAGCAGGCTCTTGAATGAGAGTTTTGTGTGCCAGTTCTTGCAAAGTTTGCTTGAAGTTTTCTTCTGTTGGAATTCTCCGACAACTGTAGTTGTCTAAGATCTCAAGCAATTCCTCCTGGTCTGCACTACAGAAGTCTGTTCTGCAGCTTTCTAACACAGCACACTCATTTTCTGAGACATACTTCAAAAAGTTCTCAATCAGATCACTTTTTACAGATCCTTTTATTGCTTGCTGCAAGATGGCAGGTGCAAGTTTTATTGGGAGATATTTCTCTTTCTTCCAGCCGAACAGAATTATTCGGGCTACACTTTCCCACTTTTCTTTGCCAAAATCATGTCGAAGAAAGGGAACTTTAAAATTGTTCCCCAGCGGGGGTGGGGCTTGTGGCATTGATCATAGGAATTAGAATTCCTGCCCAAAACTTGAAGGCAATCCCTGAACACTCCACCAACATCATGGCCCATCTCAAACTGTCCATTTGGGAGGAGCAACTTCAGTTCTACTTCACTCTGTGTATGTGGAAGGGTTTCATCACAGAAATGTGCAATGAGTTCAGAAAATATCTGTCCACGATGAACAACAATAATTTTTTTTTGTGGAACAATGGGTTCTGGGCTCAGAGGCAAAGTGTCATCTAAGTTTTGTTCATCTATTCCAGTGATGTCACCAGTGAATACTGTCACTACATCGCTTGTATCCGAGTAATCTGGTAAGGTCATTGAAGAACTTTGAAAAGGAACATTCAAATCATCATCTACAACATTCAGATCCTCGGTGGAATGCAAGGGAGATACAGCATCATTGCCAGGACTTTCCACAAAAATGACATCCGTGTCTGAAGCTTGAAAGAAGTCATTCATTCTGCTGGAAGTGGGAAGACTTTGATCCTGGTTATTACTGTGTAAGTCCTCCATTGTGTCTGATATTTCCACTTCACTTTCCGTTTCCTCTTCCCTCTCCACCTTTTTTGTTGTCAGGTAGAACCTCATCATTGTGAGCTTGGATGCATTATACATTTCCCCCACTGTAGTTTCTTTATCTAGTGACACTTCCTGATAATTTGTTAGATTCAATTCAAACTCAGAAATACTGCCATGAGAATTTTTTCCATTTGGGAAAAACAAACGAATGGCCTCCTCCATCAGTTCTTCCCTTTTCCAGTCTTTTGGCACACTCAACTTCCTTGTTCCCCCTCCTTTTTTTGCTCTCATTTGAACAAAGCCCTGCCCATCATAGTGCATCCACCCAATCTCAACTTTTCTTACAGTATGCTGAGAATTGTTTTTTCTAGTTGTTTGGGTTTCAGTTTGTGAATTGTGTGTTTTTTGTCTTTTGCTCAATTTTGATTTGAGGCGCTCAAACAGCTTTGTCTTCCTGCAAGTTGGCTCACTTTCTTGCCTCCTACAAAATCCCATCACTGCCAGTCTGTCTCCATATGAAGGAAAATAGCTTCTCATCTGGTCATCAGTCATTAGCAGTAGGACACTGATATCAATCTGCAAAAAAATAAATTTGTTTAGTATTATGCAATACTTAAACCAAAAATGGATTAGAGTCATACAATTGACCATAGGCACAGTTACTTCCTGGTTTTAGATAAGCCAGCTCAGTCATTTCCGATCAACTGTCAAAATCAGCTACGGAGTGCCCTTTGCTCAGTTTCTGCATAATCCATTCACAATTTGAAGAAAAGTTTTGTTTGTCTAAGAGGACCTAATGTCCACGTATAGTGTTTCAGGAATGACAAACGCGAGTGTAAAAAATAAATAGTTGCGCGACTAATTGCTATGACTGACAGTGATAATGGAATGAAATATCTGATGAGCCAAAGTCAAAAATAGAGCTGTGCATTAAGTGAGTCAGACTAAATTTAGAGTAACAAAACTACAGCAGTAACAAGTCTGTTGGCTGAATATATTTAGCAGCTTCAACAGTTAAAGAATTAAATGTGCTGTTAAATTAAAATCGAAAAATATTTCAAAATATGTAATGCATTATTTAATTATTATACCATTAATAATTAACTTAATTTGTAGTTAACTAGTTAAGTAATTAAATAATTAACCCTTATAGGCTGTTGGTGTCTGGGCTTATTTTTTTATTTTTAAATGACATGAGACTTTGTGACTTCCTGCACTTGCTATACTTTATACTTCAATACAGTTAAAAGTACTAAAATTTGTTATATTTTTACAATAAATCCAAAAGCAAGACATGAAAAAAAAAAAACTAGGGAGTGGAAATGGCAAAGGAGCTAATGAGTGATCCTCTGCTGCCACCTACTGGATGTAATGGTAATTTCATGTCATTTTCATCTTTGAAATCTTTATCATTATTTGTTATCATTTACTCAAAAACGGATCTCAGAAAAGATGTCTTCGAGCTGTTGTTTTCCATAAAATAAGAAAGCATAGCATTACGCCTCACACACAACTGAGCATTCAACCTTTTCTGAGCAGAATATGCTATAGGTGTATCAGTATCAATAAAAAAAACAGTATCATAGCTTTGTTTCATCATATTGACATTAAATTTAAGTCCTTTTACATTTATGAGAGCAGTTAAACTAAAATGTTATTAATAAAGTATTATTTACTGATAATTTCTCGTACATCTGAGGTGTAGCAGTTTGAAATCAGTGCATAATAATTAAATGTGTTAATCTTTCCCACAGGAGTACTCATCATATTTTTAATCTAAGTATGGCTCTGCCTTTAGTAACTTAATCACACTTTAGTTTGGAGACCAATTCTCACTATTAACTATTAACTATGACTTTTGCTTCAATAAACTCATAATTTGCTGCTTAATTTTAGGTATGGGGTTTAAGATTAAGGGATCTAAAATATGGTCACGCAGAAGAAGGCATAATATGTGTTTTTAAGTACTAATAAACAGCCAATACGCTAATAATAGGCATGTTAATAAGCAACTAGCTAATAGTGAGAAGTGGGACGCTAAACTAAAGCGTGACCCTTTAATGTGTCGAGTCATCCGCTTCCAGTTATTTAAGCTGTACAAAAACAGTCTGTTATGCAGCTTGATATTGCAAACTTGTATTTACTATATGGATAATGAATTGTCAAATCATAAACATACAGATTTTAGCGCCATAGTGTTTAGATTTACCTGCACTTTGTTTTTCTTCTAGTATGTAACTATAGAGGCTAAGTGAATTGGAACCTCACACTTGCCTAGAAAATAGCTTACTTAAAATTAAGTAAATAGTTCTTCACAAGAGTTCTCTCTCATCCTACTCATCAGTCTTAAGATTTCTGTGCTTGCATGATACCTGGCTCCACTTGTGCTGAAATAGTCAATATGCTTACTGTAATTGTGAAAAATATAAATAACATTAAGATTCCTCAATTTCTACTTTTGTGTTTAATTGACAAAATAACAGTACGGGTTGGTAGTGACCCTATTAAGCCCAAATGTATGTTTTCTATGTTGTCTTACATATGTCTGAATAACTTGTTAATACAGTGCGTATTAAAGGGGTTATTAAATGCATTTTTAGATCTTTATATTATGGCCCCAATCAAAAAAAGTGTCCCCTTAATTTTTATACCGATTAAATGTTTTACCTGTAGTAGAGTCGAATAAAGATTGCATACATAAAAAGAGCTGCTTTATCGCAGATAAATAATAGCTGACATTTGAAAGTGTTGCTCCTTACAATGTAGAATTGTATATTAACTTATTAGATAAATATTTTAGTCACAAATCTGGCATCACTAATTCTTATACTGAAAGGTGGCAGTAAAAAAATACATGACATGACTGATGGAATATTATCAGGGAAAATTATTCTCAAGTCAGTATACTGTGATATCCATCATCAGACAATGATTTATCATTAATACTGGACCACAGCAGTACTTCACTGGGGCTTGGCAGTAGGGATGGGCGATACCACTTATTTAGTTTTCGATACGATACCAATATTTTTCAAGGCAGTATCATCGATAATGATTCAATACTTCTGAACTAAACTTTAAATTATGAAATGTATTAAATTAAATTACTAAGAGTAAAAGGGTATGATAAGCACTAACTTCCTGTTTAAAAACGCATTTAACATTCAATTACGCCTAATTGTAACTTATTAGGTTAATTTTTGTTAACATGGTCAGATATGTTTTTGTTTACAATGGATTCAAATCTTAAAAATACAGGTGAAACTATGGTCACTTAGTAAAAACATGGTTCATTTTCTAAGGGACTGACAGTGAAGGTGTTGCATGCAATAAAATGCAACCTTTGATTCTGACAGTGTCTGAATTTCTATTAACATTACAGAATTAGAAACATGTTCACTTTAACATAAAAATATATTGCCCCAACTATGTAGCTACAATTTCAGTTTGGTTTATTGTGAACTAACTCTGTCCTTCTGTTACTCTGATAAGCATTGTTCAGGCTGCCGTTCCCAAACAGCTTTAAATGCTTTCTTAATGATACTTTTGGGAAATGAAGCCCTGTTTGAATGCACTGTCCGCAGTGGAGTGAACGCTCTGTATGGATTGGTTCTGTCTTGCACATTTGCGTGTTCAGTTGCGCAGGAAAAATTTCTCCCCCATCTACACAATACTCGCCAACAAGGTGATTCGTCCAATTCAATTGCATATTGTAGATTAGATTTTTGTTAAATTACAAATCACTGAGTGAAATAAAACCTTAGTATCGAATTTTTTTGTTGGAGTAGACCGACGGGGCACAGGGTGAGGTCGGGGTAAGACGAGTGAGGCGGGGTGTCTACTACGATGCGATTAGGCGGTGACTGACTTAGTCGTATAGAGATGTAGAGCTTGGCTCGATACGCCCCTCACTACTCCTTGATCTTGCCTGTTATGAAGGCGACATGCAGAGGACAGAGAATTAGACTATGTCTGATAGTGACAACGAAGGGTGTATATCAGGAGAGAGGAAGAAAAATTCTGGCTTTTCAAAAAGGTGGAAAACACAAAATTCATGTTTCAAACTGAGATGTGAACTTTGAGGTATAAAACCTGCAGAATATTTTTATTGAATAGCAACCTATATAGATTTTGATTTTTCATTTCATGACCTCTTTAAAACATATATATTTTATAAAATAAACTCGAAATAATCCTTATAAGAAATAAAACTGTAAGTAGACTTAAATCAAATATGGGCTTAAATTGGTCACTTCCTCAAAATTATGACTATTGTTATTTTTAGGTGAACTGTCCTTTTAATTTATTCAGTGGGTTAAATTGTTTGGTTCAATATTACCTTTTCATCCTCCAGCCTTTTTATGGTAGTTTCTGGAATATTCCTCTCCCTCAGAAAAAAAGATTAATTCGTCCATCCTGCAATGATAGTTTAATAGAAATTAATAACATAAGCAGAGTGAGGCTGATAGGCCAATATTAAGCCTAGACCGAGCCAGAAAAACGAAAACATGTGTTTTTATGGTTAATATGTGCTGTACATATCAAAGCAAGCTCTGGATGCAAACTTTATTTCACTCAGCCTTATTGCAATTATAGTAAACTACTTAATATTTCCATAAAACCAACACTTAACATCCAAGATTAAACGAACGTTACAGCTAGTAGTACGCGCTAGTTACCCAACATTAAGATTTTATACTCTCCCAAAGTCTTCTATAATAACATACACAAATCGTAAAGGATTATCATGCCAAAGAGTAAATATGGCCATACCTTGTCGTCGGGAAATGGCATACAAAGCTCTGTTTACGATAAAAAAGGAAGGACTCCCGATGTTCTGTAAGAATCACACGTCGTGGTTTCCTATAGTGCTTTGACGATAGCTGTTCGAGACAATTCTGAGAAAAAAAGTCAGAATTGTGAGATAAAAAGTCGCAATGCAGTATATAAAGTCAGAATTCGGACTTTTTCTCAAGAATTGCGAGTTTATATCTCACAATTGTGTTTATTTCTCAGAATTGCGAGTTTATCTCACAATTCGGACTTTTTTTCTCAGAAATTGCGAGTTTATATCTCACAATTGTCTGACGTTTTTTTCCAGAAATTGCGGGCGTGTTATATCTCACCAATTGGACTTATTTCTCAGAATTGCGAGTATTATCTCACAATTCGGACTTATTGCCAGAATTCGAGTGTATATCTTCACACTTCTGATTTTTTTTCTCCGAATTGCGGTTTAATCTCACATTCGGACTTTTTTTCTCCGCTTGCGGTGTCCAACTCGAACTTGCGAGAGAAAAACGCGTCAAATTGCGAGCTACCAACGTCGCAATAACCTTTTTATTTTTTATTCGGGGCCGGCGGAAACGGGCTTCCATAGGATAGAGAGTAATAGGTCTCGTGACTTCGTCAAATCAAATTGTGCATAGAAAACCTTAACCGCCAACTGTTTATCATGGCTGCTGGAAGCGCATTCCTTTTACGTTAAATGTGTTAACTCCCAAAAGTGCCACGTTCAGTAAATTCCCCAATCACTTATGAGACGCGCGATCTGCGCCGCCTCTCTCGCGTGCGTTCTGCAGCAGTCACTTAAGTCGTTGTTGCTTGTTGAACTTGTCGACTTTTGATGAGTTTGAGCGCGTGATGCACGCTGTGAAAAAGTGTGTTGGAAACACAAATTGAGGACCAAATCTGCACCTTATTGATGACTCGTGGCAGGGAATAAGGGCAGTCTGTGCAGGCGTGATGCAATAAACCACAGCGCATTAATAACGTTTTTTTTATATTTTTTTTTAATGTATTTTATACAATCCGCCTTCATTTAGTAAGTGCACTCACGCATAAACAATTTTCAAAACACTTTTTGTTCCATTCAGTTGTGAATGCTGCTGATTCACCGAGACCGCCAAGGCTCAGCAAAGAGACATGCGTGTGTGTGAGTGTGTGTGTGTGTGTGTGTGTGTGTGTTTTCTTTTGAAAAAGTTTCCCCGGAAATACTTCCCTATTTAATGCATTTTTCCTTACAAATTGTATTATCAGAATAACAATTCGAGTAAATGTGTAAAAGGTATGGCATGAATTTGCCATCCTTCTAGAACAATGTGCACTTATGTTAAAATTGTAACACACATTATCAAGTTTAGTTATTTGTATTTCTTTATTGCAAAACGCTAAAAACTGGCACCGTTTTGGAGAGAAATTGGCTCTCATTTTAACCCATATCATGTGTGATGCTGAACTATGAGTTTCTCATGGTGTTTGTATTTTGCACTGTTCTAAACATTAATATTATGTGCAACAACAGCATATGCTGTCTCAGTGGCCTTACACATGATTTTAAATCTATTTTTTTCAAACTTTATGATTTAAATGGGGATGATTGTACTGAAAATAACTTTCATCTTTTCTTCAACTGAATACTGTTTCCGTGCTGTTTGATGTATTTTAAAGAGTTGGCAGTCAAAATTAACTGCTGGATGAAAGCTTTCTTGATTATTTATGACAAATAAGCTGATGTGAATACCGAATGTTAAAACATTTTTTAAATGTATCATTGCGGGTGTACAGCGTGAGGATGAGGGGGGTAGAGGAATCCACAGCTCAGTACTCACTATCAATATCATGAGTACTTTTAATAGGCTACTCTTTTCTCTTACTCAAGCTAGTTTTTTGGACAAGTACTT
Source organism: Sinocyclocheilus anophthalmus (assembly GCA_018155175.1). Classification (NCBI taxonomy): domain Eukaryota; kingdom Metazoa; phylum Chordata; class Actinopteri; order Cypriniformes; family Cyprinidae; genus Sinocyclocheilus; species Sinocyclocheilus anophthalmus. Next base: position 13,881 of record JADLZN010000423.1, read on the forward strand.
TTACTCTACTCACACTACATTTTTTGGAAGGTAATGGTACTTTTACTTGAGTATATTTTTTCAGTACTCTTTCCACACTGTAGAATTACCTCCTGGCTTCAGAGCCCATAGGAGTCGAAACCATTCCATTGGGGTGTGGATCGTCTGGGCGTGGGTATCAGCGTGTTTGTGTGTAAGCCGGTGGGCTAGACAGTACACTCACCGGTTCTATAACTTGGATGTTCCGGCCTAAGGCAGTCTAATTCGTCAGGCATTGCCTGTTTATTCAGGTACGCTCTTGGCCCTTTCAGTAATGCTGAGGCTGTACAAAGCCGTTGGAAAGATTATCCAAGGCTGGGCTGACCTCTGAGTTCAGCCTCTTGCCTCCTGCAGGGTTCACCCTGCGTATAATTGGTCCCTCTGAGCCTTTTATGCTCAAGGCCAGTTCATGTCAGTCGTTCCTCTTTCATGACACGGCGGGATTGTATTGGTTCCCCATAGCGTCTAGCGACGTAGTACGAGTGAAGTATCGAAAGGGAACGTACTCGGTTACTTACATAACCTCGGTTCCTTGAGATACGGGAACGAGTCCTGCGTTCCTTGCCGTGCCATAACGCTGCACGACTCAGTGTCGTCACTTCATTCAAATTGACAGGAGAATCCTGTGGTGAATGCCCGCTTATATAGCCAGATGCCCCACATATTATGGCGGGCTTTGGTGGGCTTCGTCGCCATAGGCTCGTGCTGCTCCGCTGCCGAGCCATTGGTTCATTTTTTATAGACTGCACTAACCAATGGCCGTGCAGTTACACTGCGAGATTGTGAAGGCTTCAGTCCTCGGAGAAAAGGGAGTTTTTCCCAATAGCGTCTAGCGACGCAGTATTCGTTTCCCGTATCTCATTGTACATGTTGTGTAATAAATATTCCGATACATCTGCTATTAGTCAGATGTTTTAATGTTTATCTGGAAACATTTCCACTGGTAATATGTTTTAATATGTTTTATTCTGTGCAATTATCTTTTTTTTTTTATTCTCAGCTTCCCGAGCTAAACCTCACTCCTCACTCAAAACCTCAATCTAGACAGATCAAGCTTTTTATTTTTAATTTTTTTTAGCATGTTTTAAATCAGATTTTTTTTTACCAGATCATCATCATCTGTGCTCAGATGCAATTATCGCTAGACAAATTATAAGATAACATAAAATACACAAATGATCAGCTCAGTGTTCACAATTTAATGAATTTCTTCTCTTTGTGTTTTAGTGCTGATTTCGAACATCTACTCTCGACCAGTTACTGGAAAAAAGGGGGGTTTGAGTCAATTTGATTCATGTATTTCATCACATACAGGTGCATCTCAATAAATTAGAATGTCGTGGAAAAGTTCATTTATTTCAGTAATTCAACTCATTGTGAAACTTGTGTATTAAATAAATTCAATGCACACAGACTGAAGTAGTTTAAGTCTTTGGTTCCTTTAATTGTGATGATTTTGGCTCACATTTAACAAAAACCCACCAATTCAGGTGAGGTGTTGAGATGCACCTGTATCAGTGATCCTGCAGTAACTTACAAACCAACTGAGAGTTGAGAAATGAGTGTTACATTTTATTATGATTATAAACACACCATTTTAAGACTGAGGTGTGACAACAAATGAAAATGAAATCAAAGTGCAGTAATTATTAAACAATGAGAGGACAAGATTTTCTGCTGAAAATCATTCAACACTCAAATTTGATGTTTCCAAATTCTCTATGACTTTATACTGACAGATATTCCCACACCAACTCTGACTGTTGAGCCACAGAGTTTATTGTTCACTGGAGACTCAGTTACTCTGAGATGTGAGGTGGATCAGTCACAGGATGGATGGGAGTTTCTCTGGAGTAAAAACTCAAACACTGAATCTACTGAAGCTGCAAATAAAACAATCGATTCAGTGAAAGTCTCTGATGGAGGAGAATACAGGTGCAGAGCACAAAGAAGAGGACTTTACACAAATTACAGTGAACCAGTAACAGTGACAATATACGGCAAGTATTTTCATCAAATAATGATCTGCTCAGAGAACACAATGAAAATAATTCACAAGACACTGAATAAGTGACTATAACAGCTAGAGAACAACTCTTCAGCCTAACCTGATTTAGCATGCGTGTTTTAAAATCAAGAAACTGATCATATAGTAAAAACAGCACATTATGTTCATTGTAAATTGTTGTCGTTGTACAGAAAGACCAAAAACCAATGTGACAATTACACCTGATCAACATGTATTCAGAGGAGAGACAGTCACTCTCAGATGTGACATTGATGGTGAAGGAGTCACTAGCTGGCAGTACAGCTGGTATAATGATGGTTCAGTCAGTGTTTTCAGTGAACTACAGGAACATACATTCAGTCCTTTTACTGAGTCTGACGCAGGTAAATACTCATGTTATGGAACAGAGAGAGAAGGATCACGCAACTCACAACTCAGTGATGCAGTTACACTGACAGTATCAGGTGAGTTTCATCATCCCTTCATATAAACACATACAAGTTTAACATGTTATTAATGAGTGATTTCTCTATTTCAGATAAAGCCCAGGCAATTTTAAGTGTTTCTTCACAGAAGTGGTTGACTGAAGGAGATCCAGTGACTCTGATCTGTGAGGTTAAAGGCTCCTCTACAGGCTGGACATTCAGCTGGTACACTGAAACTGTTTCATCAGGTAAGATATAGTGTGCTTCATGTGATAACATCTGAATTAACTGGTTTCATCAAACAATATTTAGAGAGATTAAAAAAAGCCAAACAAATAAATAGAGAATAATCTGATTATACAAACAAAGGTAATTTATAAGACTTGTGTAAAAATGTCTGCTCATTTCTTGAGGTAACTGCACTTTTTCACTTTATACAGACTACAGATATCGTTATGAGCTGCTCTCAGACAGCAGCAGAGGAGCTGGAGGAAACTACACTGTCAGTTCTGTTGCTCTAAATCACACAGGAGTTTATGTGTGCAGAGCAACGAGAGGAAAACCAGCCTATACCACATGGTACAGCAACACACAGTTAATATGGGTCACTGGTGAGTTCAAACTGAATTCAAATTGAATTGTGTCAATGGAGAAAGATGCTTTCACTACTAGCAGGGGTTAAATCAATGGTGGAGGCAGGGGTCAGCAGCAACTCGGGGTGGCACAGACATTTTCATTATTTCAGTGAAAAATTAGTTTAACAATACTGGTACTGGACTGTTTTAGTGCCTAAAACACAACTGAATACAATTAATTTGTACTTAATTGAATTGAGATAATGGTGGATTAAATCAAATAATTAAATAATAATGGTTTCTCCGAAGGTTTTTTCCTCCAGTACTAACACTTCATGAAGTTGTCTCAGTTGTCTTCTGCTTGCTTGCTGATGGCATAATTACAAATATGTTACAAATATGTTATTTTGTTTTGAAACAAAAGAAGTGTACATTTTGTAAAGTGTTACGTATATCAATAAAACTGTCTTGATTTCCAAATTGTAGCTGTAATTGTCTCCTCAGGTGTTTCTCCTCCAGTCTCTCTGATCGTCAGTCCCAGCAGAACTCAACACTTCACATCTGTCTCTCTCTCTCTGAGCTGTGAGGACCAGAGTAACTCTAATGGATGGACAGTGAGAAGATACACAGACATTTGGGGGCTGGAAGATTGTTCATCACTGTCGGGATCACAAACAGGATCTACATGTAAAATCAGCTCCACTGTCCCACCATACACTGGAGTGTACTGGTGTCAGTCTGAATCTGGAGAGATCAGTCATCCTGTTAATATCACTGTACACCGTGAGTCTATATATATATTTTTTTTTTCATTTCTGATTTTTTTTTTTTATTATTTTCATTCTACAATCAGTACACAAAGCCGTTTGATTAAACAAAACATGAAGCATCAGTCTGCACTACAAAAATACAAACATCAATGGGCAGACATACAAAAAAAAAATTTAGTTTTGTAAGAAATGTGTAAAATAGTTATTATTATTATTATTTTGATGTTACAATATTGTTAATATAATATTTGCAATCAGCTCATGTTTCCTCTGTTCTGTAGTTGGTGTGATTCTGGAGAGTCCTGTTCATTCTGTGACTGAAGGAGATACTCTGACTCTACGCTTTTTATATCAGTTTACATCCCCATCAAATCTCAGAGGTGATTTCTATAAAGATGGATCACTCATCCAGAATCAAACTACTACAGAGATGATCATCTCTAATGTCTCAAAGTCACATGAGGGTTTCTACTGCTGCAAACACCCAGAGAGAGGAGAGTCACTCAAGAGCTGGATCTCAGTCACAGGTGAGACTGTACATCAATAAACACTAATAAAATGTTTCTGTATCATTTACAGCACTCATCTAAATGTAAAATCTACTGTATGTATCTCAGCTTCCTCTAGATCTGATGGTCTCAATCCCGTGATAATTGGAGTGACTGCAGGACTGACTGTCACATCTTTGATCATTGTCCTCTTGGTCCTGCTGTGGTACTACAGAAACAACAAAGGTTCATCTTTTGCCATATTAAAATTCAGTGATACATTTGCAGACACTAACTCTGCCTAAGCTGGTTACCTGGTCTTAACTCCCAGCACTGGTTTAAAGTTTATTTTTTATTATTTGCAACTGTATCAATTATTTCAATCTGATTATTATTCATTGTTACATCATGTTCTCATGGCTGCCTGTGAGAGAAGCTTTTTAAAACTACACTTCCACTGGATTGAGCCTTAATCTGCAACAAAACCAACATTAAACCCCATTATGTTTGACTGATCTTTCCCACCGGATAACAACAACTGCTATCTGCAGAAATGTACTGATCTAAACTCCTGTTGCTCTTGACCTACCCGTCCCCCCCCACCCCCCCATGTCAATGAGAAGGCCCACGAAGGGCCATTAGCGTTATTCCTAAACTTTGTGAGCTTTTTGGCGGTTTTCAGCTGGTCAGGCTGAGAAAGCAATTTAAGCTCAGGTTTATTATTTATTCAATGCTAAATAGTACTGATAAAAGTAATATTAAATATTCATATTATCTGCATTGAAATCAACCATGAGTCGACTCCTTCATCCTGTCAAATATTTGTATGATGCACATTTGCTGCATATGTAAAGCTCTTCAAATGAGATTTTTATCACGTTCACACTCTGGAGGGAATGTAGACTCGTGAGAGGGTGTGGAGGTAAGAAGTGCTGCTGATCTGTACACAAGCATCAGTGTCTTGAAACATGATATGGACAGCAACCAATAGCCAGTGAAAACAGACAAAGAAAGGGGTGACATGGGCTCTCTTGGCCTCATTAAAGACCAGTCATGCTCCTGCATTCTGGATCATTTGAAGAGGTTTGATTCCACATGCTGGAAGCGCAGCCAGAAGAGCGTTGCAGTAGTCCAGTCTAGAGATGACAAGAGTCTGGATGAGGAGTTGTGCATCATTTTCAGTTAGGAAGAGCCTGATCTTCCTGATGTTTTTCAGTGCAACCCTGCATGTCTTTGAATGTCAGCTGGTCATCAAAGATCAACCCAAGATTTCTGACTGATCTGGTTGAGAATATTATTGATGATTGTAGCTGGATGGTGAAGTTGTGCTGTATCGTCGGAGAGGCTGGAAGACAAGAAGCTGTCTTTACTAGATTGAGTTGTAGGTGATGTTTTTTTTTCATTCATGCAGACAGGTCTGTCAGGCAATCTGAGATTTGCATAGCTGCTGTGGGATCGACTGGTTGAAATAAAAAAAATACAGCTGCATGGCTTCAGCATAGCAATGGTACATATCACACTCCTATCGTAAAGCAGTTCAGTCCTTTATAATAAAAGGCTCAGTATAGCTGTTATGTATTATCTGTGATGTTTTCCTGATTTACATTATGACCACATTAATCCACACTTATAAGTGTATATTCCCTATTCATTAGTATAAATCTCCTGACTTGTATTGCTGTAATGCTCTGTAGGTTTTTCTTATTTTGAAACGTCCATGTTTTTTAAAATAAAGAAACCTGTGCCTTTTGAAAAATATTGTGGAGCTGATGCTTTGTTAAAACATTCTTGCAGTGTCACAGTGAAAGCAAAATAACCACTCTTGCTGCAGTCAATCAGGTTCCCCTTCAGGAACTCGAGCTGCATCGAAACGCTTTGGGAACGCCTTCAGCGTGACCACGCTCTGAATCACGTGTGTAATCAGTCCAATGGATGGGTGAGACGTCACGGGCGGGCTGATGTAAAGACCAGGGGCCTCATTTATAAAATGTGCATAAGCACAGATTTGATCTTAGAGTGTGCGTACGCTAAAATCCACAGCAAGGTTTATATTTATAAAAACGGTCTTTGACGTGGAAAGTACTTACCACCACGTCAGGGTCTGAGCAGGCGTACGAACTTTTCCTTGTGGCAAAGTCAGAGTACTGCAGATATTTGAACATTTAAGCTGCAATAATAATAAAAGCGGTGTACGTGCAGGCACTGAATTCATCATAAACAACAGAGATGCAGTGGAAGAGATTAATTGTGCAGTGTAATTAGACAGATTTTAATTTTTTGTTTTTGTGAGATTAAACTGACCTTTTTAGTAGCCTAATGTTGAGAGTTCTTTACTCGCTTTCTGTACACATTTTATTCCATGTTGTTGTTTTTTATTATTTTATTTTACAAGAGAACTTGCGATGTCTTGATTTACTACTAATGCGTAAAATAGAAAAAAAAATGCAAAAACGCATTTCCGCCTGTTTTGTCTGTGTAGCCTATAAGAATAGGCCTATATCGTGCAATAACAGTTTTAATATATCTATTCAATAACAATTGTTAACTGTTTTTTTTATTTATACCATCTAGCTGCTTTGCTTCTGTAAAATGAATAGAGACATCATCCTTAAACTTTGTTTTTTGACATTTACAATCAGTTATATTCTGTATAAAATAGACTATATACTGTATTGTATACCTTAGAGAAGTTGTGGCCTAATAGGTTAGAAGAGTTGGACTTGTACCAAAGGTTTGCAGTTTCGAGTCTTGCAAGGCACTGAACCCCCAACTGCTCTGCAGCAAAAAATGGCTGCCCACTGCTCCGGTGTGTGTTCACTACTGTGTGTGCACTTGGCAGCATTAGTAAACTGTGTGAATATGACAAATCACATTACTTTTGGAAACCTAATTGTTTTACTACTACTATTATTATTATTATTTCTGTTTTGAGAAGACTAGTAATTTTGATACAGATAATAGAAAATAATTTTTTTTTCGTCATCAGGACCTCATTTCACAAGACTCGTGTTTTTTTTCTTTGTGTCCTCGGCATTCTCAGCATAGACTCGGATATTGGCTGTGCTCTTTTATATGGTAATGAGATTAATTAGGGCATCTACAATGCAGAGATCGACACCAGTCATCTGTGGCACATTTCAAGATCATTGCGATTTATACATCCACATCTGCATGAGCGTCGCACAAGTTTTTGTGTGCACGTCGTTTATCCTCTTGAATCCGCACTTACGCACTTTTGGAAATATCTTAGAACACATTTAGACGGTTTCTACACAACATTTTAAATAAATGAGGCCCCCCGAAAGCTTAAAAAGGGGTCATTTGATGCCTATTTTCCACAAGTTGATGTGATTCTTTAGGGTTTTAATGAAAAGTTTGTAACATAGTTTGGTTAAAATTTTTCGATGGTAGTGTAAAACAACACCGTTTTACCCTGTCAAAAACAGCTCTTTTCAGAGCAAGCCGTTTTGTAGCATTTTGCTTTAAATGTTAATGAGCTCTGCTCGCCCCGCCCATCTCTTCTGTGGGGTGACGAGCAGACTGTAAACTTCAGCCGCCAAACTTGCTAATTAGCAATTATTAGGAAAGGCGATTTGCAAAGATTCCTAAAAAAACCCTTATACACTACCCTTCTTCTGTAGGTAAAGCTGGATCATGAATGATTCGCGCGAACATAAACGCATTTAGGTAGATCGGGAGCACATTCCTTTCAAATTAAAGTCCTTTTAATCTCGTCTTCAGCGCTCAGTGTCAGTAGTAAGACGACTGCCCTGTTGATTAACCTTCACCACCTCAGATCACTTCAATCGCGTAATCTTGTCTTCCCCTGCACCGGAGTCGACACAATGGCGGACAGCTCACAGCTCACTCAGGGCGGGTCTAAGGTAAGATGGACTTGTCAATCAACTATCGTGGGAGGGGCCTGTGCAGAACTTCGTCATTCTGACAGGAATCTCAGAACAGCCTGGTTTGAGAGGGGATTTTAAAATAGGGATTTTTAAAAAAAACACTGGGTGGATTTTTTTTATCATTTTAGGGTGGTTGTGTACAGACACTGCCAACACATATTTCAGTTCAAACAACATGTAAAAGTGATTTTTGCATCCGATGACCCCTTTAACAAACCACCATAGATTCAAACAAACTGGTGAGGTAATGTTTAGTAAAATTGAGAACTTATGTCTAACTTCTATAGGCCTACTTATTAGAATTTTCACTAGAACGGCCAAATGTAAACAAACATTATTTAGCTACGTTTTTTCTTCTGCATACCATAGATGAAAATCCTGTGGCCGCCCCAATTTTGTTGGTTAGTTTTAGAAGCTTTCTGGCCAGTTTTCATCTGGACAGGCTGGGAGCTTAAGCTAAAAATGTATTGATAAAAATATTTGTGTCATCAGTATTGAAATCAACTGTCACGTAGAGTGGAGTCCTCGTATTTGTATGATGCACATATATACTGCATATGTAAAGCGCTCCAAATTAGTAACTTATTTAGTTTTGTTTGAGTTACAATAGAGCACAGCCTATGAAGACAGCAGACAGTGAAGCAACTTACTGTTTTTGAACAAATCTATAAAGTGGTAAATAAATAAAAGCATGCCACTAGGGATGTAACGATTCACTCAACTCAAAAATTTCAAGAATCATACTCTTCCAAGCTACACGATTTCGTTCGCTTACGATTCCATTTTCTTATGATTTTTTTTAACAAAATTAGATTTAGGACAAATTATAAATACAATTTGTCTTTTTATTATTGCTTGGACAAAATACTGCGCGTTTCTTTGTGGAATTGAAATATAACACTATAATAATATACAATATAGCACTTGTAAATTATTGCTCATTTGTTGGTTGTGATTGGTTCTATAGTCCGCATTTGTTAGTTGCTTTGGATAAAAACGTCTGCTAAATAACAAAATTTAAGTATAATGTAAATGTAAATAACAAAACTAAATTGAAATTTTAAAACAAACCCCAAATAAAATAAATAACACAAATAAAATAAATCTCTTCATATAAACAAACTGCTTTGTCTGTGCTCTTTCCATTTAAAATTTGAGGCAACCACTGCTTTTTAATCGTGATCCAAACAAAGATGCAGCATACATTCAGCATGAGTTGTTTTTAATCTAAATTAGATTGTATAGTTTTGAAATTTGAAGCAAAAATCGAATGGTTTGACTTCAGTTTTGTGAAACTATACATAAAAAAATATCTGCATGAAACAAACAGCAGACGAGCTGAATGAGACGCCAGATTCACTCTCTGACAGCAGGTGGCGCTTAAAGCGTTTTCCTGGTTTCCGCTGTAAACAAAGCAGCGTTGCACTTATGAACTTTAATATGCATTTTACAGAGGCAAGATGAAAAGAAAATAATATCATCTAAACTTTTCTAAAGACAGTAAGTTCCCCTCAGACATACATTCATATAAACTCCTGCCCCTAAATGAATTGCGATTTGTTTAGCATCTCAACCGGTTTGAATCGGCTCACGGTTAATCATTACATCCCTACATGCCACTAAACACTCTGTCATTCTCAAACATGTATGCATGAAGGAGATTAAAAGTCAGTTTTAAAACATTTGCATAATCATTGTGTGTTTGACTAGGTGTAAGATCTCAGTCTCCCTCTAGTGTCAGTCAACAGCAGAACAGCAGTCAGCCATCAGAGCAGAACCAGAGTCAAGCGGGAAACAACACACTGCTGTCTGGTCAGTCTTTAACCATAAAGAAATACATATAAATCTTTCCTAGTGGGCAATTGACGTTTAAAAGATGTCAGTTTGACATCAAAAAACAGGTCAAATATGCAAATCAAAGTGATGTCAAAAACTTGACATGACATTGATTTGATGTAAATTGGCCGTCGAACATATTGGCCTGCATATACATCAAACCAATTTCAGTGTGGGATTAACTTCCTATATTCACCAAATTACCACTGGAAGAAAATGCTGTCCAAACTAAATTTAAAATGATCTTACAGCATCTTGATCAAGTCTTGACTAAAATTTGACATCAAAATGATATCAAGGTGCCTGCTGGTTTCAAGCTGAAACACACTTAAAAATAACTTTTAACTAACGGTACTTCTCCACAACTAAATTACTTAAAAACAGTTTAACATGATCTTGTATATTTCAGCTGTATTTCATTACTAAAAACTGCATCACATATATAGCTTATCTCTTTGAATGTTAATAGCACATGACATATTTATCCATTAGTAGTCCCTTTATATTGTTTTAAGGCACCTGAACACAGTTTTTTTGGTGGTTGAACTTATAAAAGCAGGTAAAATACTATTGGAAATAAATATATTCGATTGGAACTTAAATTTAATTCAGGAACTGCTCAGATTTATGAGGTACCAGGTAAACTAATGATGTCATTTTAATAATTTTTTCATACTATTTTTTACGGAATCAGCAGTTCTTTCTAAAGGAAGTAGAATCCACGCCATGGTTTGTTATTTATTTTATTTTCACTATGATTTTTGCAAACAGAAAAGTTAAACCAAGTATTCCTTTCTCTATTATTGATTGTAGACAGTGTAAGTGGACTTGAACATATCTATGCTGAGATTGAACTCAAGTATTTTGGGGGGAAACCAGTGAAAGTTCTGACATTAACTGCGTTTCCATCCACCTATTTTATGCGCACATATATATAATTATATATATATATATATAATTATATAATATTATAATACATCTTTCTTAAATATGTATTATTACTAAATAATTATTATTATATTTTTCTAATTTCTTTGATTTATCATTTGACAAATTCATCCTTTCATTCCAGACAAATATAATTGTTGCTAGGGTGCAGCATGAGCGTGAGGACTTGTTCGTAGAAATGATGCGATGCCATTCGTGTTTATAAGCTTTTTTTCTTTTAGGCTTTTTGTTATCTCTTAAGAGTATTAACGTGTCAAAAAAAGTGTGATTTTTTTTTTCTTGAAAACTTAAATATGAACAGAAAAAATTATAATCTACTAATTTATTGTATCAATTATTTAAAGCTGATTATTGTGTATTACATCATGTTATGGAGAGGGCTGCCTGTGAGAGATGCTGTAATCACACAGCTGACTGTCATGACCTGACAGCAGGGCGGAGATGAACAGGCTTTTTAAAACGATTCTTCGATCGGCTTGAGCTTTGGCCAACACTGAGTGAGATGATCGAAACCACCATCAAGCCCCATCATGTTTGACTGATCTTTCCCACCGGATAACAACAACTGCTATCTGCAGAAATGTGCTGATCTAAACTTCTGTTGCTCTTGAACTCCAGAAGGTAAGCTTCGTTTTAGTTATGTGGCGATATCTTTGTTTACCAGTAGCTAAAACTGTTATTGCAGTCATTAGAAGTGAGCAGTTACTTCTGTGCAAATGTCACAAATGCAGTTTAAGGGCAATTTTGTTGAGAAATAAATTTAACTTGTTTGACAATTGTCAAATTAAATTTTATTCCATCAGTTTGTGAATTGTGGTGAATAATGCTTATCCTTGTTTATTTTAATGATCGATTAATTATATTTTAATGTGCAGTAATTTTCAATAATATAGTATTTTGTGGTACCATTTTCTAATTATTAATGTGTAAATGTCCATATTTGCCGGTTTTCTTACTTGAAAACAGACAGTCATATTATATCAGACAAGACTGATCTCCACAGAACAGAAGGCAATCAAGTGTGTTTATGTAATGTATTTCCATCCACCTAATAATAATGAAAAAGTTATTCAAATAAGATATATCTGGGATGAAGCCCCTTCGTGATGTGTATTTTTATTATCAGTTATCAGCTTTCTCAATATTTCTTAATGACATCATGCAATTTAGAGAGTGTTGAATAGCACATCATTGTCATTAAATAATTATTTTGTAGATTTTTTTTCCCTTTGTACTCACATACTGAATTGTGTGTGTTTTGTTGTGCTTATGTTTTGCCTTTAATTTAATGTTTATTTTATGCTCCTGCAGTGTGACACTTTTAATTTAGTTGATTCCAAAACTTGTTTGTGTTAGTGTATTGAATCTATTTGGATAATATAAATTACACTCACAGAATAGAAGGTCAAATGCGACTCGTGCTAAACTTCATCTAAAACGTATTTAAACAACATTTTTTTCCCTCAAATTTTTATATAATTACTGTGGATGCTGTTTTCATGACCTCATGTATATTGAGAGACTATATGGAACATTTGTATTTTTAAAAGTGTATTTGTCCATGTCCATTTGTCAACTATATATTAATCTAATAGCCTAGTCATTATATATTTGATGTCATATCTGTGGTGTATAATTCGCTGACTGAATATGCAGCTCTAATCTGTACATCCGTGTTTCTGGATAGCTCTGTCAGGTCATGTCAGATGTTACATTACTCTTGATAATAATGTCGCCCAAAGGAGAAATGACCCTACATGCATGGAAATATTTTTTATTGATCTTGACAGTTAATCTTTAAAACCCTGTAATGTCACCATTAATAAATAATAATTTTCTTTGTGCAAACTGAACAGCTTGGCTTCTCATTCTTCAGACTCATTTCTTCAGATCTCTTACTTTGTCTATTTGTTATTTTTACAGCCCTGCTTTGCCAATGAGGCCCAATCATTCCATGGAAGAGGAGAGATCTTCGTAGCCCCAGCGAAAACATTGTTTCTTTGGAGCGGCCATCTCAACGCTTGCTTGATTCCAAGGAAATACAGATATTTGTTTGCGTGGTGGTACATGTGAGAGGTCGAAAGTGTTTCTCCAACGCATCCTCCAGAAACTCAGACTGTTTTCCAAAGCAGACGAGTCTCAACCCTCTCCTACAGCAGTGATGGGAAGTGTGAGAACACACCGGTACAGCATAGTTTCCTCTGAGGAAGGCAGGATGAAGCTGTCCCCCATCACCATGCAAAATGGCTACGGCAATGGAAATGTGGGCGGCAAAGTGCACACCCAGCAGCAAGCACAAACCCGCTTCGTCAACAAGGATGGACACTGCAACGTGCAGTTTATCAACATGAGTAAAAAAGGTCAACGCTACCTGGCTGACATCTTCACGACGTGCGTTGACATCCGATGGCGTTGGATGATGGTCCTCTTCTGCCTCTCCTTTCTGCTATCCTGGCTGCTTTTCGGACTTATATTCTGGTTCATTGCGCTTTCATCCGGTGACTCAGAGAATCAAGAGCAGATATGCATTTCGAACATTGACAGCTTCACGGCAGCCTTCCTGTTTTCTGTGGAGACACAAACAACTATTGGTTATGGCTACCGATATGTAACAGAGGACTGTCCCTTTGCTATCTTCATGGTGGTATTCCAGAGCATCTTAGGATGCATCATTGATGCCTTCATCATTGGTGCAGTCATGGCTAAGATGGCCAAGCCTAAGAAAAGAAACGAAACTCTTGTGTTCAGTCACTATGCCTCAATAGCCTTGAGAGATGGTAAACTGTGTCTAATGTGGAGAGTCGGGAACCTCCGGAAAAGCCATCTGGTGGAAGCTCACGTTCGCGCCCATCTGCTCAAATCCCGCACCACCGCTGAAGGCGAGTTCATCCCGCTGGATCAGATAGACATTGATGTCGGATTCGACACTGGCATTGACCGCATATTTTTAGTGTCTCCCATCACCATCGTGCATGAGATTGATGAGGACAGTCCTTTGTATGACATGAGCAAACAGGAGCTTGAAAGTTCGGAGCTGGAGATAGTGGTGATATTGGAGGGCATGGTGGAAGCTACGGCCATGACCACTCAGTGTCGCAGCTCTTACGTGACTAGCGAAATCCTGTGGGGCCATCGCTTTGAGCCGGTCCTTTTTGGGGAGAAAAACCATTACATGGTGGACTACTCACGCTTCGAGAACACCTACGATGTTCCCAGCACGCCTCAATGCAGCGCTCGAGATTTGGCTGAAAAGAAGTACATCAGGTCTAGCTCCAACTCTTTTTGTTACGAGAATGAAGTAGCCTTCATGGATAAAGAGGAAACGGAGGATGATGACGATGATGATGAAGAAGACCAGAAGAATATCAGAAGGGACAGTGTGGCCTTGGAAGGATCCAATACTGAAGATGTCAAAAGCACAGCTTCCAGTCAGGATACTTACCGCTACAACTCAAACCTTTAAGACAACAGCTTGAGTTATGACTGCTTTAAAAAAAATGCATGGTTTATGGTGTATAGCATAAGAAAATGCTGTTTTGCTGCTGTTTTTGAGGGCAATATTTTGCCAGTGGTTTGAGAGGAACACAAGTTTGGGTTGCAAATGTCTTGTAACTTTTTCTTGCGCTTGTCTAAGAAGACAGATCAACAAACATTAACTTTCAAATCTACTCTGACAGTCTATATGCAATCAGTTTATAGTATAGACAAGAACAGCACACATTGTAGATAATAAGCTGTGTGCGTCAAACCGAGGGGTACTTAACTACAACAACTTTCACAGATTTGTGCCCGATTTACATTTGGGGGGTTGATGCTAGGTGTCCAAAGTCGTATGTAGATCTGTAGGCAGATCAGAGGGACATAGTTAAAAGAAACTGGCATAGTTTTTATGATGGTCAGAACAGTAAATGTAATACCGGAAAGATTTTTTTTTTTTTTTTGAGAAGGGGTT
>JADLZN010000424.1:0-102807 GCA_018155175.1 Sinocyclocheilus anophthalmus
AGTATGATAGTCAACACATCAAAATAACACGACAAAAAGATCGGTGATTGCACATTGTTACTTTAAGTAACAGTTGACATTGAGTGCACATTTTAAGTATACTTAAGTATACTTAACAGCCATGAAAGTGTATTCTCTTCAAGTGCACTTAAGTGGCCTTGTATTTCATTAATATTATCTGCAACCAGTTTTTATAAAGTATACTTAAGTACACTACAAGTGCGCATTCATTAAGCACACTTTTTTTTCATAATGGAAGCACAACTCACAACATTTAAAATATAGTTGCACTCTCACTTTTATTGCTTTTTTTTTACTAATCATGCATATTTTGGCCACTTGTTGAACAGAATCGAACTTTAATGAGCTTTGTTTGTAAAACAGCATGCTGGATTAAGATGTTTGGACAGCCATTGCTGCCGACTGCACAGTCTGTTAAGGACAACAAATTGCGAACCACATTTGTGTCTGTCTGCTTGCATGAATAATGCATGCGGTTCTGATTCCGGTCTGTTTTGCTTGGGGACCAGGTGGAAAGTTTGATCAGTCGTGTTTGGTTTCCCTCTGGGACACTACAAAAGACTGCTCGTGTATCTAGGGGACTGTGAACATAATTGCAGAGATATAGAGGCCCCTCTCCCCCTACATGCGTCTATGTCTCATTAGGTTTATGTTTTTTTTTTTCACACCACTTATTAATGATGAGAGTCCAGAGAGAAGTAGCAAGAGAGGTTTCTAAGATTACATAAGATGCACTACATGCATTTTTTTTTTTATTGTGGTAGGTGGTTAATGAGCTCGACCCACTACACTCCCCCTGACAGGATTAACCCTCAATCCCTCGACTCCTCAAAGCACTTCTCTCTTCTCCTCTCGTTTCCTCCTCCAGTGCAAACCCTTTCCCACCTCCCCACTTCATTCCAGTAATTGCTTAGATAGTATCTATTAAACTATGTCTTGAAGGAGAGGTTAAGGCAACAGTCTTTGCCTAGTAAAGTGTCTATATATAAATACCTCATTATCAGGCGTAATCATTGCGGCAACATATCTTTCCCTACTTTCAGCCCCACGCTTATTTTATTTTCAAACATCTGTCAATGTCAAAATTCTTGTCACTGGCAGCTATAAATAATTTAGGATAAATCGTCTGTTGCTTCAAGCAGAATAGTTGACAGGCTTGTCCAAACTGCATATATACATTAACCGTGTTTGACAGTTTAAAGGGCTAATATTATATATTTGTAAAAATTTTCTTCCTGAGTAAAAGGAACTGCTATAATTTAGTTTGTATGAGGATTGTCAAACTTTTTCTGATCCATAGAATTAAACTGGACTGTTTTGACTTTGTAAGACTTTATAAAAAGCTCATTGCATTTGAAATGAAGGTGCTTTGGGTTTACATAAGTTATATAATATTTTTTTTTCTTTAAGCTTAGCTGCACATTTGCTGTCCTGACTGTTTCTATACCATTTAAAAAGTTTAGGGATCGGTAAGATTTTTAATGTTTTTGACAGAATTGCTCACCAAGGCTCCATTTATTTGACCAAAATTCAGAAAACCCCCAGCAATATTGTGTAATATTATAACAGTTTAAATAACTGTTTTCTATTTTCATATATTATAAAATGTAATTTATTAATGTGATGCAAAGCTGTATTTTCAGCATGACTAGCAACATTATTCCAGTCTTCAGTGTAATATGATTCTTCAGAAATCATATTTGCTGCTCAAGAAACATATGAAGAGTTAATTTGCAAAAACAGATAAAACTCAGTTTCTAACAAGGTTTAAAAATTAGGTTTTTCATTGTGCATTCAACTAATAGCAATCAAATGCCAGTTGGGTTTTATTTTGATAGGTTAAAAAATACAGCTAACTAACACAATAAAAACATGATAACACAGTAAAAAACATGATTTTTGACAGAGTTATCTGGACTATAGCGAAAACGCATCAATTTCTCTGATTTCTACTCAAGGTTAACCTTTATGACGCTACTTCATCTTAATGTGATTCCTTGGAACTTTAATCACCGTGTCATTTTTTAAAGGATGTATTATTGCTAACATTTCAAAAAAGGAGTAGGATCGAGTTTCCACAGAAATGGGAAATTACAGTCTTTGGATATTTCTGTCAATTTTATATCTTATGCAAAACAGCGAAGGTAAGATGACTGATTCTTTTCTCTCTTTTTGTCTGGATAACTGATTTATATATAAGGATATGTGTGGACGTAGGCTATAACCTGTTACATTAGAACCAATGAAAGAACAAAACATCACGACCTGTCTTTTATTAATGTTCTTTTATGAGGTTTAGAATCATGACATTTGTATGTCCCATAGCTTTTTGAAATCCGGTGCAGGATATTTCATTGATAGTCTGTTCTCATAAACGTGTTTGTTTCAGTCCATCACTAGGTCAGGATCAGGATACATTTAAATGTGCAGCATTAAGTTTTTGTAATAAACCGCTGCAATTTTAGTACGCGCCGAATAACGTTGTGGAGATCATTGCAGAACATTATGCACGATTTATTCAGTGATGATGGGATTTAAAGCATTCAAACCACACATGAGGACACATTCTCTTTGTTGGTGAGGAATGTTGCATTTGCTAATTATTTATTGTGGTGTAACTTTTACGAGTTTAGTTCTTCTACATAACATTAATAATTTTAGAGGGCATTGTATTACTTGAGTCAGTGTGCATTTTGTGCTTGTCTCAACCGTGAGAAAGTAACAAAGTAAACGTCGCTTCGCTGCACTGGTAGTAAACGACCTATCAACGTGCATAGTAATTTAGATTGTCATCAGGGTTCTACTGTTAAATCACTGCAGTAGATTATATCAGATATATTTTACGCGTTTGATATGGTATTTTTCTATCCTCAAATATTACGACTGGAAACATACATAATGAGTTTTGTGGGATTTCTCGTACACGAAGCGGCTTGATACTTTATTTTTGAACTTTCTTCTTCTTCTACTTCTTCTTCTTTGGTATGGAGGTGGGGTAATGGGCGAAAATATATTGTTTTATCAACTTCATAAAATTCTGAAACATCGTTGTTTGTGATGAAATGCAATTTTCCTCCACAACGGATTGTGATTTCCCTTCTGATCGTAAGTTCAATCAGCTAGTCTATGTATTTAAAATACACAAATGGAAAATACAAATCTATATTCTGAAACGAAAAAGAATGAAATCTGATGCATGCGCTTGACTGCGCCAAAAGACCAAAAGGACATAATCAGCAGATCTTCATAACCAACAGTTACAGTTAAAACGATAAAGTTCCGCTGCCTAATTAAGTATTAGAATATTATCTGAAATCATACTTCTTATATTGCTTCGTATTAGATAAGAGTTCTATTGTCATTCAAAGCGGGAGTCTGAGCGAAAGAATCTGAATGTTATCTCGCGGCACACTCACAGATAAGAGGCAATGTATATTTACAAAAAAAGTAAACAAATTTAAGATATGAGGGACTGTTTCTATCTGAAATAAGCGGGATATGCGTGTTGTAAATATAAAAGAAATGTAATATGTTGCTACTATTTCAGGGTTGTTGAATATAAAAGGGTCTTTGCTTCTATCCTTTCAGTATAAAGTGGTCTCTGCCTCATTGTGCCCTCTCTTTCCACAGGACTGCGCTGCGTGGTCACACACAGGCCGTGCGAAAATGGAGGAATGTGTATCGATTCAAGATGCTTGTAAGCCCACAGTTGTCATTTTATTGCAAATACACCTTAATTTCATAGCCTACATAGCCATAACTCAAAATTGTTTGCTAAAATCCTCTTTAATGAATATTATTCACAGTGGTGTGGTCTCAACAGCTGAACTGGATGACTGTTGCTATTGTTGTTATTCAGCCTTGGTTATCAGTTTCACATAGATCACAGTGTGGAAGAAAGAACAAGAGTGTAGCAAAAACAGAGCAATGTTTTAATTGCTTATACATATAGATGATTTACACTGGTTTTTTTAAGTGTCCTTTGAGTTTTAGTATAATAATCTGAATCATTGACCAGATTCTATGACTCATGTTTCAATCAGATATGTGACCATATCATTTTGTGCTAACAATAAAGTCACACTACACACTACTTTCAATCAGATATGTGACCATATCATTTTGTGCTAACAATAAAGTCACACTACTCCTGTCCACAATATATCAGTCACATAAAATATTTGATTGAACTTCTGATAGTGAGTCAATGTGAGCTTTTTTTTCTCATGCCAAGTAGTGTTCCAAATGCGTAGCGTTCCTTCATACAGTCTTTGTCTTCATTGTTTATGCTAATACAAAGTGATTGTTTTACATTTACATTGTTTTACATTCACATGAAAGCCTGGGGCTGTTGTTTTATGTTTCCCGCCTGATTTGGAAAATGGTGTCTGTGCACTCTAGCTTCCATTCATGGTGATTCGTTTTTTTTTTCCAGGAGGCACTAATACGTGGGAACCACTCTCAGTAGTTGTGTGTAATGGCAAAATCAATAGGGCGTTAAACTGAAAGCAATGCATTTTATCTTTGATACGTGTATCTCTACAGATCAATGATTGTAAGAAGCAGGAAACTGTTTTGTATTTTTTATTTGAACATGAAACTTAGCATTCTCTTCTGCAGCCATGTTTATTACTTAATGGTGTACAACCAAGTAAAGCTCCCCCACTGCACTAGTGTTCCCTCTAAGAAAACTGTTTTATACAGCTTGTTAGTGTCAAGATTTCTTATCTGTTTAATATCTGTAAGATGCTCCTGTTTTGTGCCTTTAAGGCATAATCTATGTAAATCTACCTACGTATCTCACCCCACCATTAACCAAAGAATCTCATACCCCCAGGCAAGTTGTTATTGCCTGCTCACTGGCCAGGTATCCTGGATGAAGCCTCATTTTAATGCAAACGCACACCAGAGGTGGTTGGTTGTGGAAACTGGGAGTTAAGTCCTAACTGATTGATAATTGTTGAGGTAAACTGAAGCGTTTTATTGGTAGGGCAAAGCTAAAAGTCATTGATTTGTTTTTTTAAACTTTGGGCGTATATATAATTCTCATAAAACTCTGGAGTTAGATAAATATGGCAAGGTGGCACTCAAATGCCTTGTGTGTCAGTGTAACAGTCTTTAATCATTACCCAACACACTTCAAGCCAAGTTATGAACACAGTGTGTTAGTAAATGTGTAATGGTGTTAAATAGTGCTTTGTTCTTTCCTGCTCTACTCACTCCTGAGTTTTTTCTAGATTAGATATTTTGTTGACAGCGTTATGACATTGTATGTTTTAAAGGGTTAAATGTTATTGTATGTGTGTGAAGAGCACTTCACGTACAGTCTGTTGTGTTGGTGTCAGCAGGTGGTATTTTTCTTTTTTTTTTAAATAAGAAGGACAGTAAATGTCATGCCACACAACACGGTAATACAACCATCTGGAATGGCCAGCCACAAGAGAGTGGTCCAACCAGTCCTTGAGCTACGGGGACAGTAGTCCCACTCCAGCCCCCTCCCTAGAGATCCTGATGAAACCAGAGATCCAAAACAACAGAAAGGAACCTTTATTCCTCCAGATACCAACCTGTAACCCAGTACCACTAGAGAGACCAGAGAGAGTAGAAGGAGGAGGACTAGAGAAGAAAGGGCATATGAGAGTGAGGGAACAACAGAGAAAGGAATGGATAATGGCACTTTTAGCAAAAAGAGGCAAAGGTTGAACTAGACATAGTAAGGAGTACCTGGTTGGACTTCAGAATTTCACAAGAATGCAGCTGAGATTTTCAAGCTGTGTTGAAATCTGGTCTCTGAGAAAAACCTTGGCAACAAGTCTTCCACCTGTTCCTCTCTGTGACATGTTTTCCTTCCTTACGACGAGAGCTAATGTGCCTGGAGGAAGTTGATTATCCTATTTAGTTTATCCTTGTTGCAAGAGGGCTCTCTAGTGACTGTAATATTATCGCGAAATATGCCCCTTAGACTGTAAATTTTTATTTTTTTTTTTTTTTTTCGCTTCACGAGCTCAGTTATAAGCCTATGTTATTCGAACTGGTAGTTCTACCAGGGGCCTGGTGAAGGTTTGAAGGCAATATTGAGCACAGGTCTTCTCTTGGCTCCGAGTCATTCATGCGTCCCCTGCGCTGGAGAGCTAAGTGAATGTGCAATCCATGACAGATTACAGGAGTAATCCCTCTCTAACGCTATCCACTGAGTGCTTCTTCACAATGGGCCACAGTCCAATGCTTCTTGGGCTACTTTCATGAGTTGGCACAGGGTTAACATCTGGAATGTTCAGGGTGTGTAACACAGGTGTGTAAAGCTCATCAGAGGATTCCTGTGACAACTGTATTTTGCAAACCTGACCCTATGGTGGTGACATCAAGGAATAAAGTCAGGGTATCTTGGGGTATACAGCAGAATGCTCTGTCGATCCAGTTATTAAATTCTGGTCCTGCTATGGACTGTCACTCTTTGAATCCCACATCTATAGGAAATGCGAGGGGTGGAATGACAGCACACTTGTTGCGAAGAGTCCAGGAATGTCACTCTAGGTGAAGAGTCAGGAAGCTCTGTTAAAGTGTCTCTAATCTCAAACCCCCAGTGTGCGGAACTAGCGTTGAAAGGGCGTTTTGCCCCGCAAGTGCAGCCACTGTGTGAGGCATAAAGTCTCGCGGAAGCAAAGAGAATAATAATTAGGCATTGTAGAGAGAGTCATTCAGAGAGAGAGAAGGTTCCAGCTGGAGAATAAGGCTGGGCGGTGCTACGTGGTTGGGGGGATGTGCCCGTTCATTTTGTTGAGAGACAAGGGGGGGTTATGCTGGGGTTGTAGTTTGTAGGAGGAGAAAGCTGGTGAGATGTTGATGATGGTAATCCAGCGTGAATTAGTCAGAACCTTTACAAAGGAGGGAAGCAGGGGGAGCGGAGGGCCAGGTGCTGCCATTGAACGGCTTGCTGCCCCATGCCGAGACAGACGGGCCTATGGAGGAGCGGAGCCGGCGGCCCACGGGCCTCCTAACACATGCTCACACACATGCAGCGAACTGATGTGGAGGTTCTCCATTGTCTGTGCAGGCTCTGCAAGCACAGGCCAGTGTCACTCTCTGAGAACAAACAGTGAAGATGAAAGTGTGTGAGCCACAGAGTAGAGATGAGAATGAAATTAGACATCTATGTTTGCACTTTCCCACCCATTTGCTCAGAAAGGAAGTGGATACAGTGGGGCTCTGTCTGTTATTGATGGTGTCGCCTTGACCCCAGCAGCAGAGTGAGTCTATAAATTGTGAGTGTTGTGTTTTAATGACCCATGGAAGCTCTCTGCCTCTTAAGAAATGATGTATGAGGACAGTTAGACATGAAGCAGGCTCCGCAATCACTGCTTTATGTGAACTAACAACTGTAGCTTATTTGCGTAAAGTAATTAAATTTAGCACAGAGAGTTGTTCAAAGGCCGCTCCCCGACTCACCCCCCCAGATATCACTGTCCTTTTACGTTTAAAGAGTAGTGGTAGGCAGTTGTTTAAATACCCAAGTAAGTGTATTCCACTAGCTGTTTATATTTTAACGGTGGGAATGGAAGCACGCGGAGTGTTTTCTTTGTTTACATTGAATTTAGCACTTAAGAGATAAAGTTCCTTTCCCTTAATATATAGTGGATTAGTTTGGAATGCTTTCTAAGATTCCTCCTCTGCCACCACTGCATTCATTGCTGTTGTTTCCTCCAGTCTATTCAGGATATTCAAGGAATGTTTTGAGCAAAACTATCAAAATGATGGATATGGTAATGTCTGCTTGCTGGGTGGATTGAGACACCCACCTGAAAGTAAGCAGATTGAGAAGAGAACCCTACTGAGTTGATAGTGTTGGAGAGCAGTTAGGGTGTAATGTACGCCTGTATGGTTTGATGCCTCAAGCAGGGAGTCCTGGTTCCCAGGCCCTGCCACAGGAAGTGCTGACTCCTGACCCTTCTACTCTACTCTCATCCTGTCTATCAAGACAGCTGAGGAGAGCGTATGATGTGTTCTTGCCCTCTCTCATTTTCTAAACTATTTTTGAACCATATCAGATATCCCACCACCACATCACAAATCTATTTTGTGTGAGTGTGGTTGACTTACGGGGGTTCAGAGAGCAGTAATCTACTTTAATCACCCTTGAGCTCTTGATTCCAATAAGTGCTAATCACTTTTATTGAATTCAATACTGTATGATCATACACTCACAGATTGTAGTGTGGGAGTAGGCCCAGTTGTGATAATGTAAGGAGGAAAGTTGCTGTTTGTTTGGGTGTTTATTGATAATGGGAAAGATAAGCGAAAGAACCAGAGTAGTTTATGGGTGGCGGAGCAGGAGATAAGAAGCATTCTTTGGCCTCTACCTGAGTGTACTCTTTCACTCTTATCAGGCTCTCTGGAGCTCTGTGTTTTCTGATCACAGCCAAATTAAAGCTTTCCAAAGTGTTTTCAAATATGATGTAGCAATGAACTGGGAGTTCTCAGAGTTTCATCCCACCTATCTGCATGATTTGTGATTTATGAAATAGATTGGTTGGCAGCATTTTAGAGGATGTTCTTCGTGCTACAAAATGAGGGACTGTCAAATTCCCTGTGAGATTGCGTAATTCGTACTGCAGGACACTTCAAGTTATAGCTAGAGTTAGAGTTATGTGGAGTTAATTTCTTCCATCTCTAGTTTTCTAAGATTCTTGAGGCATATTAGTGTAGACACATATTACTGATAGTCTTCAGAGCTGCCGAATCATTAAGAAAAGACTACTTCTCTTGGAGTTCCAAGAGATCTGGATCAGTTTAGGTGCTGGGGTGTGGTTTTGTGGTGAAGTACCGTGAAGAATGCTTTGGAAGACCTCGAGTCTGGGGTGCATGCAATGTGTGGTTATGGTTGGCTTGTTAGCAATACCAGAAATTCTGGAGGTTTTTTGTGAGCGTTGAGCATAGTTACATTCTTTACACTAGTTTGTTTCAAAAACATCAAATCTGATCTGATAAACATACTTTGCTCTTAAGTAAGTGTTTTTGTTAAGTAGATTAGATCTATGTTTAAGGCTTTAGCCAGGAGTCTTGAAGGACCATATTCATAGTCTGCTTCCAGTCTATTTATTATAATGATCTTACAGATAGATAATTATCTGGCTAATGCAACACAGCAGGACAGTGGGTTGGCAAAGGAAGACAAACATGGATATTTCATGGATATATCTACCCATCTACATATTTCCATGAGTTGACAGGTGCTTCATGTTGAAAAGTTCAGTTTATCTGTTTATATTAGTTAAAATTCATGCAAACTACACAAAACACTGGCTAAAAAACAAAACTGCTTTCACGTGCCGTTGGCATCAATTTTATTCTAATTTTCAAAATGTCCTTTACTTCCAGCGATAATAGAACATTTATCTGGAAGTCTAGAAGGTTCAGTTCCTGTGAAAGTTCTGTCCTCACAAACCCCCACCCTCTCAGCTCTCTCCTCAGCCATGGGTTACTGTTGCCAGGCTACAGCAGAGGCCTGTTGGTTCGTTTGAGCACAGGCCTGAAAGCCCGGCTGTTTGGGCCACTGCTCCCCCGTTCTTAAACAATAGAGTTCTGACTACTTTAGCTCTTTTATTTGGCCCACAAAGTGCTCCCCTACCCCCACTTTGGTTCCTCTTTGAGAAAATGGGGAGCTGGGAGGGGGCAGATGGGGGAGGGGGAACAGGCTCTAGTTGGCAGTTTGGTGTCAGTATGGGCTCCTCACAAAGGAATGGAGCATCTATATGACAAACACTGCCATATACCTTTTTTTCTTAGGGGACTTTCAGCATTTTGATACCCTGAAAGTTGCTTTAAACCTCAGATTTACATTGTTTTCAAAGCAAACAAAACAGGGTTTAGTTTCAGTGACATTAATAGCAGGTGACCTACAACTGACTTCCTACTAAGGAAAGAGTTGAAATACGTGGTTATTGTCTTTCACCTCAGTGTGGGAAGGATGGCTTCAAGTACCCAGGAGATTGGAATCCTGTTGGGAACTCTCTCATGCTTGGTGCCTCCTGGACCATGACTGACCAGATGAAGCTCTTTCAGGGAAAAGCGGTGTGTTTTTGCTTCTCGTCCACCTTAGATGATTGTATAGTATTGTGGTAAAGAGAATAGTGTTAGGTGACATTGCCACAATGACCCTGAGATCAGGAAAAACAGCATTTGAAAGCCAAAGCAAGGAGAGATGCCGAGCTTCACATACATGAATCATTCCGGAAGCATCCAAAAAGCCCCTGTGTGCATGCATATATAAGTTACAAAAGTCCTTGAGAGTCCAAAAGACTGTCAGGTCCCATGAAGTTCTTTTGATATGGTATGTAGATACACCTATACAATATTTTTGAATGAGGCCCTATCCATTGTTTTCCCAATCTGACATATCTTGTGGTTTCTCAGCATCCTTGGAGAGGAAAGTGTTTGTAAGTCACACATTGTGTTTTAGTGTGCATGTGAGGTATTTGTGGAGGTGTTTGACTGCATCAGTGCCCCGAGTTGTTTGTTTTTCTCTCAATTAAGAATCGCATTTCATTTACAATTTCTTTTTTTAATTTTTTTACATTTTTATTTCCATTTTTTTTTTTTTTTTTTTTTCATTGCTTCCCCCTTAATTGTCACCCTGTCCGACTGCTTCATTAACCTACTTTCAACAGTATCAGGGAAAGTGTGCTGTGACTGTCCTGCTATACTTGTGATCTATGTGATCTAACAGCCTGCATTCATGTGTGTGTGTGTTTGTGCACATCTGTTTGGAGATTTACAGACAGAATAGTGCTGTTGTTTTGGGTGCAATCCTTTAAAGAAGCAGCGAGAAGGCAAATAGGCAAAGCGGTGCAGACAGATGTGAACAGTTGTTTAGTGCTATTTGCAGCTGGCGTGAACCATCATTGGTGTTGTGACATTGGGTGATTACTGTTTTTGCCCTCATCCTACCTCAGCCTTGTCTACTCTGATATTACTTAGGGGCCAGGGGCCAAGTCTTGGTATATTTGACTCAATAGTCATGCTGAGTAACATCCCACACCTGGCTCAAAGCGAATCATCTAATTTCCATCCGTATGACACTCAAAATTGTCCAAATTCTTCTTTGTACAACATCCTCACTCATAGTGGAGTTCCTGTCAGGTTGAAGGTCCTTTACAATGAGTTATGTTTCACTCTGAAAGCTCTGATAGGACTCTTGGCTGTATGTTTTTAGACGACTGATATGCACAGCCAAGGCCCAGACAAAAGAATGTGTGTTTTGGTTGCAGAACACCGTGTGAGGACAAATATCCTAACCTCCCCCTGCTGCTACTTGACCAATATCTATCTACACATTCTCACACACATTCACCAAGGTTTTCACGATGCAACAAGTATGGAACTCCAGCATGGATACACACACACACACACAGAGGGAATCAGTTCCAAAACTCACACACACACTTGCATGTTATCATGTTTTGCAAGGCCAGAGGCTCCCTTTCTTTGTGTGTGGAAATAGCACTTGTCAACACATCTACAATTCCTCATAGTCCAGTAACTCTTTGAAATCCCACGAGCAGTTCCTCAGTGATTGTGCCAATTGTTATCTGTCCAAAAAGTTTCTCTTTTGTTTAACCACTTGCTGACCACACTTTTGTACAAAAAGTATGTAATTTTTTTATAACAAATTTTGTAACAAAGATTATGTAAAAATAGCCCAGTTAGAAGGTGTACCCAAGAATCTGACCAATTTGGTCTTCATTGCACATTCCTAACTGCTCATGTACGCATGCACTCATTCACTGCTTCTCAAGCCATAGACAGGAGAACAACAGGTTGTAAAGTAGGCTGTGTCTAGGCATTTAAAGGCCCATTGCCCGGAATGGATATTTTTTGAAGGGCTTGAGTATCAGACTGCATGCTAGTTGAACCTTGATGCGGGTCTCCTCCCCATCTCCTCAAATCTCTTTTTGTGCAGCAACTCCTAGTTTCATTTTTTTTCATGACCCCCGAGATTCCAGACATAGTTAATTTGCCTCTAAATAAACGCAGCCAAGCCATGACAAATAGCCAAGGGGATGAAGGGTAGGGGGTGATTGGTAGGGTGTCAGGCTTGCTCGGTCGTCTGTGAGGTTGCCACAGCAACAGGGATCTGGGATTCAGAAAGAGTGTGAGTGTTTTCAGAGCAAGAGACGAGGGATTACAGGAAATATGACATGACATGACTCTCCGTACCGGACTCTTCCCCATCCCACCCTCCAAAAGACATTCTCTCCCTAACAGACGCCCCAACCAGCCCCCCACTACACTGCCTGACATTATCATCACAATCAGACTGCTGGCCTCTGACATTTGACCTCCCGGCATGTGAAGGGTTCGTAGGGAAAAGCAGTGTGCCGCATTGGTGACTTCAGGAGATGGTATTCATGAAGAATTCTCTTATTGCTGCTCTGTTTCTTACTTGTTTTCAGGGAAAACCCCCCAAAAAAACTCCCCATGGACATGTAGTCTTAATTTATGAAATTTCATGTAGCTGGATGTATTGAAAAAGAGTAATAACAGACATGATTAATTATGTTTTTGATATATCATCCTTCAGTTTGATCAATAGGCCTCTTTCGCTTCAAATTTTCAGACTTTGAAAAAAAAGAAAAACATGGCCGGCAAATAAACTCTTGTGTTCCAAAGTCAACATTATTACTATTAAGCAGACTCGCTAATGAAGTGGATTGAAACAGTTAACTTTTTTTCTTTTCTTCACCCTCACGCACTGAATTTTTCCTTAACAGTTCTGTTTCAGTAATCAGAAATAAATCTCTTTAATGCTAGGGTATGTTCAATTTTTACCCGGTAAAATTTTTGACAGATTTAATACAATCAGTTAAACGGTTTAAAAAGTCATTTAATTAATTATTTTTCAGTAATTTATCAAAATATTTAAAAATGTTTGCTGCATGGTTAAAATACGCTACATGTATAAAATGTGTTTTTAGGGGGGAAAAAATATGTCGCGTATAAGTCACATTTTATTATTTCATTCAGAAATAGGCCTAATGCCAATGCTAAATGTTTACAAACATTATAATAAACACTGCAAACATAGCTAGGCTATTTTAGCTCCCATCACTCCACAACAAATCCTTTCAATTAAAAGTATTTAGAAAAGAACAAGAATTAAAAAAATAAGAAGCTATAGCAATATAAACAACAAGCCAAAACAAATTAATTTAGGCAAAAATGAAACTGAAACCAGTTGGATCTCTCATTCCACACTAAATCAAATGTTTCCGTATTCGCAATGTATGAATGCCAAATTATTATTGATTATGTACTTCACTCGCGTTCCAATATCCACACATCACGGCGGTACTGTGATAACACTTAACAGCACAGATTTTACTACTCGTTTTTTTTTACTACAAGTTTTTTTTCTATATGTTTTGACTGACTGTATTTTATTTGAGAATGACGGGTTGCATTGTCAAGTACAATGCTGTGTTTGCGCATAATGCTGCGCCGGCGCAATCACTTGAATTTTTCCTTCTAACAGTGGAAGAAACTACTCCTTTTAGTCCTAAAGATAATCGGAATTGTAAAAGGTTTGCCTTAATTTGTGTACATTCACAATAAAAACACATCAAATAAGCCTACAGAAAAATAGGATGCCGCTTTCTGCCATCTGTTTCCTTTCACGCAGCACAAAAATGAACCGAAACTCTGCATACTAGGCTACTTGTTGCACAGTTTTTCTTTCATTTTCTCAATTTATTATTTAAGTAAAAATATGTTTCTCGTTTAGGCCTTTTTATTCGTTATATCTATATAACTATATAGATATATATATAATATATATATCTATATATCTATATATATATAGCCTAGCTTTATATTATGTTTTTTCTCCACCGCTGAAGCGCTGCAGGTGCGTGATGTGATATGATGGCCATGTGAATCCTCATATTCTGTTGTTTGCAGCTTTTTGCGCATGTAAAATTAATCTCCCAGGAAACAAATGTTAGTATTTTTAACAGGTCACAGACACTTATCCTTTCTAATTTAATTCAATACTAATTTTAAATAATCTTGTCGGTTAACGGTTAACGAGCGTCGGTTGTCGGTTATGAAAATTAACCGAAATGAACATCCCTACTTTAATCATCCCTACTTTAAACTTGGGATTCTTGACGGCAGCAACTTGAGATTGCAAGCTTAAGCTTGGCTCTCTTATATCTGTTTTTTGGTTCCAGAATAGTATAATACTCCCATGTGAAACATTTCTGTAGGTGTGTCCTCCAAACAGCAGAACACTGTGGCGTCATCCTCTATTGTCTTGCTGGGTAGAAAAACCACAGTTAAAAGTATCTCTGGTTTTGATAAAATGCTTGAATGGACCTTACAGTTCCTAAAAGGCTAACAGGCTCTCGCTGTGGTGCAGCAGAGGTCTAAAATGGCACCCCCTATAGGCCAAGCCCTTATTTGAAGCCCTCTCTGAGGTCTGAGAGAAACTGCTTCAAATAAGTGTGGGGGAGGAGACGCCAGCCACAAAAGAGGCAAAACAACAAAGGGGCAGATAGCTCAGTGTAAAAAAGTGGTCATCCTGTAACAGAAAGAGGAGGA
This sequence comes from Sinocyclocheilus anophthalmus, assembly GCA_018155175.1. Lineage (NCBI taxonomy): Eukaryota > Metazoa > Chordata > Actinopteri > Cypriniformes > Cyprinidae > Sinocyclocheilus > Sinocyclocheilus anophthalmus. Next base: position 14,617 of record JADLZN010000424.1, read on the forward strand.
AAAGCCATTGTTGTCTCTGCCCAGGGGTTGTTTTACAGTGAAAAGATAGAGAGGGCCTGAGGGGGGAAACAGGGAGAACAGACCATCCCAGTGCTTGTCATCAGCTTCAAACTGTCTTTTTGATGTGGGAGTTCATCCTGTGGCGGGGCTCCCTGTGTGGGTGTAGGGTTACCCAACACACACTGGCTTCTCAAGCCTAGCTTACCAAAGGCCCCAGAACCCATGAGAGAGACTGCCTTTATTAAGAAAAAATTGTTTATTTTATCGTACCTGTTCAGTTTCAGGTCCCACTCAAATGTCCATCAAGATAACCGTCCTGCACTGAAAAGCATAGCATTAGAGCAGAAAGAACTGTATTCAACTGCCACAAAGTGGCTTGACCACCATCTCATACCTATGGTTTGTTGTCTACTGTCTTTTGAGTGGTCTCCATTGTGAAGTTAACACATTGAACATTGTATACAGTTTGCAAGGTCTCATGGGTAAACACAGGTAATTCTGTCATTCACAACCGTGCTTTACTATTGAATGCAGCGGAGAGATTGGAAAATCTGTAATAATCCTGGAATGCAAACTGGCATGGAGAGAAGCATGCTTTCCAAATTAGAATTTCAGTATACTGTGGAAAGTGTGCTCTGCTGTTATAGTCAAGGCAAGCATATATGCAACATCTGGTTGATAGCATGAAATTGACTTTTTTTTTTCTATGTTTGTAGCTGTGTGTGTGTGTGTTATCACCTGCTCACTAACTTTGTATTATAATAAGATATTTAATATTTAGTGGTTTGATGTTCTGCGCATGAATTGGGTGAGATACTTGACCTGGGCTGTTGATACAATTTTCTGATGTCCCACTAAAATGCTTCTATATTCCGGTGTTCATGTTTTAAATTTGTGCCCCTCGACAGATGTCGACCTGGTTATATTGGTTTGCTCTGTCAGCATCTGGACCCCTGTCATCGCTCGCCTTGTCTAAATGGAGCAGCTTGCAAGAGCCAGGTGGCCAACGGAATCCCACAGTTCACCTGTGTGTGTCAGAGGGGGTTCAGAGGTAAGGATGAGGGTGTCTTCATGTTGTCATGATATACAGTGTGTGGAAAATATAGGTCTGTTTGTGAATAACGCTTCTTGTGTTTGCAGGTCAGGATTGTTCCCTGATTGATGCATGTGCCACAAATCCCTGTGCCAATGGTGCCCGTTGCACCAATTGGAATAATCACTACAACTGCTCATGCCCACCTGGGTATCAGGGCAAGAACTGTCGCAATGATATTGATGAATGCCGCAAACTCGGAAAGTGCCTTAACGGTGGCATCTGCATGAACACACACGGCTCATTCCGCTGTGAGTGCCTTGCTGGGTACAGCGGGCGCACATGCGAGGTGCCCACCCAGCCCTGCGCCCCCTCACAGTGTCTCAATGGGGGCACCTGCCATCAGACCGGTGACCACACCTACGAGTGTGCTTGCTTGCCAGGTACAAACAGACAAAAAACTTGCAGGTATTCATGTAGACACACACCCTTTATCATGTTCCCATACTCATTCTCATCCCTCGGATTCGGGGTTTCCCAAAGCTTCTGGACTTTCCAAGCAGTGATACCTCATGCTTTGCTATAAATAGCTCAGACTGAGTGAGAGAAGGATACACTGGAGAATGAGTGAGCAAGACAGTCAAAGCGTGGAAGAGAGAAAGCGAGTGGGCTGCTGTGGCAGGAATTTACTTTATGGCCTTTCTGCTCCCCTCTGGGGAGCAAGCAGGAAATGTCTCTTGCCAAAGAGGAAGTCATTGAAACCGTGAGAGATTATAAAACAAGCAAACATGGCAGGGAGTATGGCCCTCTGGAGCAGAGCTCTGTCAGGTCCTGGCTTTGCCGCTGTGGGAACCGCCGTGAGAATATGTAAACACTCAACACCCACTGAACCTTTTTACTGCTCACTTTACTGTGTACATCAATTTATCAATAGTTTTGGAGCAGGATTGAGTGGAAGTTATTAGGTGTGCCCGTGGAGTGAGATAATCCGATACAGGTGCATCTCAATCAATTAGAATGTCGTGGAAAAGTTCATTTCAGTAATTCAACTCAAATTGTGAAACTCGTGTTTTAAATAAATTCAATGCACACAGACTGAAGTAGTTTAAGTCTTTGGTTCTTTTAATTGTGATGATTTTGGCTCACATTTAACAAAAACCCACCAATTCACTATCTCAACAAATTAGAATACTTCATAGACCAAGTAAAAAAACTATTTTTAGTGAATTGTTGGCCTTTCCTGAAAGTATGTTCATTTACTCTACATGTACTCAATACTTGGTAGGGGCTCCTTTTGCTTTAATTACTGCCTCAATTCGGCGTGGCATTAGGTGAACAGTTTGTGGCACGACTGAGTGTTATGAAGCCCAAAGGGGGGGGGTTTTTTTTCTTTGACAGTGTCCTTCAGCTCATTTGCATTTTTTGGTCTCGTTTCTCATTTTTCTCTTGACAGTACCCCATAGATTCTCTATGGGGTTCAGGTCTGGTGAGTTTGCTCGCCAGTCAAGCAGACCAACACCATGGTCATTTAACCAACTTTTGGTGCATTTGGCAGTGTGGGCAGGTGCCAAATCCTGCTGGAAAATGAAATCAGCATCTTCAAAAAGCTGGTCAGCAGAAGGAAGCATGAAGTGCTCCAAAATTTCTTGGTAAACGGGTGCAGTGACGTTGGTTTTCAAAAAACACAATGGACCAACACCAGCAGATGACATTGCACCCCAAATCATCACAGACTGTGGAAACTTAACACTTCAAGCAACTTGGGCTATGAGCTTCTCCACCCTTCCTCCAGACTCTAGACCTTGGTTTCCAAATGAAATACAAAACTTGCTCTCATCTGAAAAGAGGACTTTGGACCATTGGGCAAAAGTCCAGTTCTTCTTCTCCTTAGCCCAGGTAAGACGCCTCTGACGTTGTCTGTGGTTCAGGAGTGGCTTAACAAGAGGAATACGACAACTGTAGCCAAATTCCTTGACACGTCTGTGTGTGGTGGCTCTTGATGCCTTGCCTCAGTCCATTCCTTGTGAAGTTCACTTATATTCTTGAATCGATTTTGCTTGACAGTTCTCATAAGGCTGCGGTTCTCTCGGTTTTTGTGCATCTTTTTCTTCCACACTTTTTTACTTCCACTCAACTTTCTGTTAACATCTGTGATACAGCACTCTGTGAACAGCCAGCTTCTTTGGCAAATGAATGTTTGTGGCTTACCCTCCTTGTGAAGGGTGTCAATGATTGTCTTCTGGACCGTCTTCACTAAGAAGACAGATTGTGTATTCTAGTGAACCAAACTGAGAGACCATTTTGAAGGCTCAAGGAAACCTTTGCAGGTGTTTTGAGTTGATTAGCTGATTGGCATGTCACCATATTCTAATTTGTTGAGATAGTGAATTGGTGGGTTTTTGTTAAATGTGAGCCAAAATCATCACAATTAAAAGAACCAAAGACTTAAACTACTTCAGTCTGTGTGCATTGAATTTATTTAATACACGAGTTTCACAATTTGAGTTGAATTACTGAAATAAATGAACTTTTCCATGACATTCTAATTTATTGAGATGCACCTGTATTATTACTACTACAGTTACCTCCCGGTTTCCTGTGTCATATCATTTCATTTCTCCGCCTAGGCTTCAGGGGACACAACTGCGAGGAGAACGTGGATGACTGCCCTGGACACAAGTGCATGAATGGTGGGATCTGTGTAGATGGTGTCAACACATACAATTGTCAGTGTCTGCCTGAATGGACAGGTAAATACGCACCTTTTTTTACATGTTTACTTTTAATTTTCTAATTAAAATAACTTGACATTGGTCTTTCTGTCCTTAGGCCAGTATTGTGCTGAGGATGTCAACGAGTGTCTCATGCAGCCCAATGCTTGTCACAATGGTGGCACATGCTTTAACACTATTGGAGGACACACCTGTGTATGTGTCAATGGCTGGACTGGGGACGACTGCAGTGAGAACATTGACGACTGTGCTACGGCTGTCTGCTTCAACGGGGCCACGTGTCATGACCGTGTGGCCTCCTTTTTCTGCGAGTGCCCAGTGGGCAAAACTGGTATGACATTCTTTGACATCACTCCTTATTTTTATGTTTTGTCCATTGTCCTCAGAGTCACATTCTGCTGTCCCTGCAGGTCTGCTCTGTCATCTGGATGATGCTTGTGTCAGTAACCCCTGCAATGAGGGGGCAGTGTGTGACACTAACCCTCTGAACGGCCGCGCCATCTGCACCTGCCCTGCTGGCTTTGTTGGTGGAGCCTGCAACCAAGACATGGATGAATGTTCCATTGGTAAATTTACTGCATTGTGAATGCCTCGCTTTCTCATTGATTCTTTCTGTCTCTTCCTATTTTTGTCTTTGTCAGTAGAGTGTAAGTATTAACTGACTCCTCTTTCTCTTTTGTGTGCCAGGTGCCAACCCTTGTGAGCATTTTGGGAAGTGTGTAAACACGGAGGGCTCATTTCAGTGCCAGTGTGGACGGGGCTACACTGGCCCTCGCTGTGAGATTGATATCAATGAGTGTCTTTCCATGCCCTGCCAGAACGACGCCACCTGCCTGGACCGCATCGGCGAGTTCACATGCATCTGTATGCCTGGTATGTCAGTGAACTTGATCTTGACTTACTCAGAAACATTAAATCTGCTTCTAATCATTGTGGACTTCCAGACTGTATGACTGTGTAGACCTACTTAAGAAAACATGCAAAGGCCAGAGGAGGTTTCGTTATGTAATAACGTACCACATAGTGGTCATTTGAGGAGGAGTAATCAATTGAAATAGAAAAGCTCAGTCCACATGGGTAAGTCACAGAAACCACAGACCAATATTGGCTTTGTGTCTTCAGCACACGTTCGGTAAAAACTTGTATCTTGCACGACATGCATCTTTGGGTTTTTTGGGGAACTAAACAAATTGGCCCTGGGAGTGGGGTGTATTGGGCAATCTTGGAGAGAGGGGGAGGAGTGTGCAGTGAATTATAATGAGATCTTGAGTGGTGGGAATGGAGTGGAACAATGGGGCCCCTCTGTGCTCCGTTCCTCGCCCTTTGCACATAGAGAGAGAGCAAACTTTTTCCCAGCACTTTCATCCCCTCCCCCCACTTCTGCTCATAACCCTTTCAATTCCACAGACACCTCTTCTTCCCCACCCTCCTTATCATCGCTGACTTGGTCCTGGCTCACGTGGAGGGGCCAATTCTTTCTGATTCCATGCCGCCGTCAGTGCTCTAGCCCCGGCCCACCTTAATGGGGTGACACACAAGAGCAGCACTCTGCTGATTACAGAACATGTGTGTTCTCAATGGAGAGATGACCACAGGGCGTCCTGCGGACAGTAGGGTGTGGTGCTTCTAGTCAAAGCAGGGGCCCCAGTTTGCATAGATGAAGCAATTCTCCATTTCCTCAGAAACATGAACTTGCTGTAGGGTGCAGTGTAGCAGAACATCTCAGTGTGCGTCTGTGGGCCCCTGTGTTGTGAGAAACTGCAGTCTGAGATCTGTCTTCAATGCATCGAAGGTTAGAACTGTGTTTCACTCTGGCTGTCTCTCTACCAGGTTATCAGGGGAAGTTCTGTGAGGTGGATGTTGATGAATGTGAGAGCAACCCCTGCGTAAATGATGGCATCTGCCGAGACATGGTCAATGGCTTCACCTGCACCTGTCAGCCAGGTAAGAAACGTAATATTCCCAGAATCACCAGATCAACGATATGTGTCAAAAGAGTCCAAAAAGTTCACTTGTGTGGTCACTTAATATACAATCTTGATTCATGTAATATCAGGCTAAACCCAACTTTGCCCCCTAGTTTTTGCGTAATTACTCATTAGAGTGAGGTCTTGAGCGCTATGCAACTGCGTGCCCAAACAAAGACACCATTGTGGCCCCTCTACTCAAGCACCCCTCCTCTTCCCAACTTGTCCATAGAGAAGGGACAGCAGTCTCACCCGTCTCCCTCTGCATAGAGGTGGTGGGGGGGGGGGGAACAGCAGCCCTGCTAATGAGATTCTTTTCCATGTCCGCAATTTACATCTGGGGCAGACAACCCCGCACCCCCCATTTAGCTATTGAGCCGGTAGCGTTTGTGCAAGGAAAGAGGGAGGGCCGCTGGCCTCGAAGAAAACAATTCTAGCATCTCCCCCTCTAACCTTCTGCCCTAGGCATCAACATAGATCCCATCATAACACTGTTAATCAACACAACACCCTCTAAAGATGCAGAAATGAACATTTCTGTGGGGCCCCAGCCTTTTTTATGTACTTACTAGCACGTTTTCCCAGACAAGGGATATCAGTCAGTGTTTAAGGCCCACTGCCCCCTCAGTGCCAACACAACTGCTCGTTTTCCAGATAATGTCATTTTAATCGCTGCAAAAATGTGAAGAAACTTGATTAATGTCTGCCAATATACATATAATAGGCCAGTTGATATTTAGACATAGTTCACAAAAATTATCCACACGCACAGATCATATCTAGAATATTATTGATAAAAACATTTTCAAACCTAGTACAGGCTAGATTGTGGTTGTTGGATGGATTCAGAGAATGAAAAACCTGGGCATATTCTAAATTCTGTCTGGAGAGAATCAAGCCACAGTGTATGTTAATAATGATATACACCACTAAGATCATAAATTCAAATGAAGATTCAGCGAACATTCTTTGAAATCTCAATTTCGCTTTAGCTCCAAATAAGCCAAGGTCCAGACATCTCCAACTAGACCGAGCTCTACTGCCCCCAAAGCTGAACCTAATGACCCGACCAGTGTGTGGAGCTCACCTCTGCTGCCTCAGACTGACCTCTAACCCCTATGTTTGCCTGTCCCAGGGTTTACTGGCACCATGTGTCAGATCGACATTGATGAGTGCGCCAGCACTCCCTGCCAAAATGGAGCCAAGTGCATTGACCGTCCCAATGGGTACGAATGCCGCTGCGCTGAAGGTAAGCTGCAAAATTAAGATGTTTGTCTGATTGTGTGTGCCTGCTGTGCAAGAGCTTTGTGGAGCCCTTCAGGGTTCAAAGTCAAAATCATCATCACCGACTAGATCCATACACCTGAATGTAGTGATCTCCGGGTCAAATGCTTCTTGTTTCTATGATCATACTGCTGGGCAGGCTGATGAGAAGCCCCAAATCCCCCTCATTTGCCCTGCAGACCCCAATGTCACAGGGTCACCAAGGCCGGCAGCTGCTGACGAGGGGGGTTATGCTCGGTCATTACCCTGACATCTGTTCATCTGTAACCCACAATGCATACCCACACAGCACCGTATGGCACAACCAAAGCTCCCAACATTCATTTTCACATAGTTGTGCCTGTAGGAATGGCCTTTAGGGTTTCTGGTTTTCTGGTTTTCATTTATCCAGCAAATTAGCATGAACTTGAATGTGAATGTTTTGGGTTGAAGATACAGTACATACTGCATGTGTCGCTAGGCTTTTAGAAAGCACAGACATGGAGTTTGTGTATTGTCTGAAGCAGCCTGCTGTTTGGTATTCTCCGTGCTCCAATTCCCCTCTGCTGAGCTGTCCCGTTAGCTGGGACGTAGGGTATTGTCCTGCTGCTCGAGGGGACAAAAGCAGGTCTGTGAGGCCTGTGAAGGGTTCTCTCTCTTTCTCTCTCACCACCACAGCCCAGCCCTGCCCTGCTCCTCACAAGGCCGCTGCCTTGACAGCCTGTCGGCATGGAAACCACGGGAACAGAGACTCCAAACTGTAGAACCTTTCACAAGAGAGAGAAAGAAGGAAACAGAGGTATCAGACAGAAAAGAGAAAAAAACGAATTGAGACTAGGGAAAGAGGAGAGACATTTTCAGACCAAAAAAGCAAAGGGGGCAGTCAAGGGGGTGTTGGTAGAGAAGGATAAAGGGTACAAGCGAAACCAAGGAAGTATTTACACCCCAGACAAAAACGCAAATAAAGGGCATTGAATCACTCATGCAGACTTTGCGAGCTACGGTGGTCATGAGCAGACAGTAAGAATATGGAAACAGTAGGAATGAGGACAATGCAGTTTCGTTTCACCTAGCTTGTGCAATAATGGTCCGCAGAAGGGAAATTGTTCCTGACAGGCAAGAACCACAAACACAGGAACCTGTAGAGCAGCAGAGACTTTATGCAAATCTGATACCTCTCCATTCTTACCACCTTGCTCAGCCCTTGAGATGTCGGGCTAACAGAAAAGTACCATTCTCTACTCATTCACCCCTACACATCTCCTCTTTGTCTTCAGGTTTTGAGGGAAGGCTGTGCGAGAGCAACATCGATAACTGCAAGCCTGACCCATGCCACCATGGCACTTGCATAGATGGCATTGCCAGTTACGCTTGTAACTGTGAGCCTGGCTACACTGGCTACCGCTGCGAGAACCAGCTCAACGAGTGCCACAGCAACCCCTGCCAGAATGGTGGCAAATGTGTGGACCTAGTCAACATGTATATCTGCCAGTGTCAACATGGCACATCAGGTGAGGGATGATGTATCAATAATTCAGCTGTATTTGTTACATTAGGTTTTGTGTGTTTCATATTAAAGAAGGTTTTTGCTTCTCAAACAGGTACCAACTGTGAAATCAACTTTGATGACTGTGCTAGCAACCCTTGTGACTACGGAATCTGCAAAGATGGCATAAACCGCTATGAATGTGTCTGCAAACCTGGCTTTACCGGTGAGACAGGGAGAGATCTTCCCCCCTCTTTTCTTATACAAATTAATGAAAAGTTTGCAAATTCAACGATATGCAGAAAATAAATTTCTCTCTATAAACTTCTCTTCCTTTCAGGGCCTCAATGTAAAGATGAGATTGACGAGTGCCAGTCTAATCCCTGTCGCAATGGAGGAACCTGCGTAGATGATGAGAACGGCTTCCATTGCCAGTGCCCTGAAGGCTTCCATGACCCGTACTGTTATTCACAAGTGGACGAGTGTGCCAGCAGCCCGTGTTTGCATGGGACCTGCAGGGATGATCCTAATGGGTACAGCTCCATAACAAACTTTAAAACTAGCAAGAAGGTAATAAATGGAGATTTGCTTTGAGTGTGATTCTTGTTTGTATTGCTCCTGCAGCTATCGATGTGATTGTGAGCCTGGATGGGTGGGTAAGAACTGTGACCTAGACCGAAACGATTGTTTGCCCAGCCCCTGCCAAAATGCAGGCACCTGTTTCGACCAGCTCAATGGTTTCACTTGCAAGTGTCGGCAGGGTTTTAGAGGTGAGATATACATTACGTTAGCACAGTATGCATTTTACAATAATAACAACAAAAAGAGATTTTATTACACATTGTTCCACCGAAAAGAACAGACCATCCTCTCATATTTAATTCTACCACTGAAAAGGGTGTAATGTTTCCCTAATAAAGCATTAAAACATCCCCTACTGCAAGTTCTTAAAAATTTCACTCTTCTTGCCAATAGCTACATTTTGACAGCTGTCTCCCATCCTCAGGTAACTTATGTCAAGTGAACATCAACGAGTGTGCCTCTAGCCCATGTCTAAATCGGGGTACCTGTGTGGATGGAGTCGCCAGTTTTACATGTCTCTGTGAGCCACCTTATAGTGGACCCACCTGCGCAGAACTGCTCACACCTTGCACTCCCAACCCCTGTGCCAACCATGGTTCCTGTGTGCACACACCTGACTACCTGGGCTACCAGTGTAACTGCCAACCCGGATGGCAGGGTAAGTCACTAAACACATTCTGATTCAAGTCTATAAGAATTGTGTTTGCTAAAGAATGTCTAACTTCAAGTGTCTTTCCCACCACAGGTCAGTTGTGTACCATTGACATAAATGAATGCACATCTAACCCCTGTAAGAACCGTGGGACCTGTACCAATACTTCGGGTGGCTATGTGTGCTCCTGCCGTGCAGGCTACACTGGACCCAACTGTGAAACAGATATTAACGACTGCTCACCAAGTGAGTCAATCTCAATATAAACCAGGTTTTTATTGCTGGTCTCACAAATGAAACGGTCCAACATTTCTTCAGCACAGTTGGCGTGGTCTAATAATGTTTTTGGTTTTGTCAGACCCCTGTCTGAACGGAGGATCCTGTACAGATGGAGTAAACTCATTCCGCTGCAGCTGTCTGCCAGGCTTCACAGGGACACGCTGTGCTACCGAGGTAAATGAGTGTCAGAGCGCCCCCTGCAAGAACGGAGGCACTTGCACGGACTACGTCAACAGCTACACTTGTACTTGCAAACCAGGCTTCACAGGCCTACTCTGTGAGACCAACATACCAGACTGCACTGAAAGGTAAGTCTGTGAAGTCGCTCATACCTTTTAAAAGAGTATGTAGCCAGTAGTAGCTCATAAACAAATAATCTCCTTGTTTTAGCTCCTGTTTTAATGGAGGCACCTGCACTGATGGGATCAACGGCTTTAAATGTACCTGCCGGTCAGGATTCACTGGAGATTACTGCCAGTACGAGGTGAACGAGTGTGACTCTCAGCCATGCCTTAACGGAGGAGTTTGTCAAGATGCCCTCGAATCATATCGCTGCTCGTGTCCAAAAGGCTACACTGGTCCCCGTTGCCAGGTATTAATTCCAGATCATGCTATAACCTAAACATGCTTGCAATTTTTCTAAAATTACATTCAATAAAAAATGTATTGGAATAGAAGAATACATTTTTTTTAAATATTTTAAAATAAATCAAATCAGTGATAGAATAGAATCATTACAGTTAATTATAAAATAAAATATATATTTGTATCTCTCTTTTAGTATCCAGTTGATTGGTGCAGGCCTTCTAACCCATGCAAGAATGGTGGTCGCTGCAGACAGAAAGATGCCTCCTTCACATGTGACTGTTTGGGAGGCTGGTCAGGTCGTTATTGTGACATCCCAGGAGTGTCTTGTGAAGTTGCAGCCAGACAGAGAGGTATATCAAATTGCATATAACTTTATTTTACAAATACAGTTTAAACATGATCTTCTCCTTGATAACGGTCAACACTCTCTCACAAAGGACTCCAAACAGATGAGCTTTGCCACCATGGTGGACACTGTGTCAATACTGGCAACACGCACTACTGCAAATGTCCCGCAGATTACACAGACAGTTACTGTGAGTCCCAGTTTGACCACTGTGAGGACAAACCTTGCCTCAATGGTGCCACCTGTAGGAGCTACATGGGAGGATTCACCTGCGATGTGAGTCATCTTACCACTGCTACCAATAGCATATATTATCATTCGCATTAGTATAAAGCCTAATTACCAAAGGAATATGAAGAACTGAAGATATTTCAGAACTGATATTGAACTGAAATGCTTTTTCTCCAGTGCATGCCTGGTTATGAGGGGAACAATTGCGAGAGAGAGGTCAATGAGTGTCAGTCTCATCCGTGTCAGAATGGAGGAACCTGCATTGACCTGGTGGGACATTACATCTGCTCCTGCCCTCCAGGCACACTGGGTAAGATAGATTTCTAAAAATCACGGTAAAAAAAAAAATACTTGACCTGGAGTAAAATGCAAAGGATTAAAGTTTTTTAACCTCAAGTGCAAAAATCAAAATATACAAAACGTTCAGAATTTTGGGGTCAGTAAAGTTATTTGTTTTATAAAAACAGAGTAAAAAACAGTAATGTTGTTACAACTTAAAATAAGTATTTTCTGTTTTTAAATCATTTTAAAATGTAAATTATTCCTGGGATGCAAAGCAGCCATTAGTCCAGTCTTCAGTGTCTCATGATCTTTCAGAAATCATTCTAATATGCTGATTTGATGTTCAATAAACATTTCTTATTATTATCAATGTTGAAAACAGTTATGCTGCATATTATTTTGTAATACTATGTTTATTTTGGATTCTATGAAGAACATAATTTAAAATAAGACTTTTTTTAAAACATTATACATTACTGTCATTTTTGGTCAGTTTAAAGCATACTCGCTGAAAGTATTAATTTCTACAAAAATCTTACTGACCCCTAACCATTAAATGGTAGTGTACATAGTTACACATAGGTTGGAATAAGGTCACTGTAATATTTTTATTCTAACCTTTTTAGGGGTCCTCTGTGAGATAAACGAGGATGACTGCTCAACTCCCTCATGGCCTCGGGTGATTCCCAAATGTCAAAATAATGGCACCTGTGTGGACAGGGTTGGAGGGTACAGGTGTAACTGCCCTCCCGGCTTCACTGGAGAACGCTGTGAGGGAGACATTAATGAGTGCCTTTCCAACCCCTGCAACCCCTCCAACAGCTTGGATTGCATACAGTTGCCCAATGATTACCAATGCATGTGCAAACCCGGCTTCACAGGTGAGGGATGTCTGAAAACTGAAAAATGTGTCTGTGATTTACATATACAACATTGTAACGTGTCTCTAAATTCTCACTTCATTGTGTCTTCAGGACGAGGGTGTCAGAATAGATTCAGTGTGTGCGAGTCTCAGCCCTGTAAGAACGGAGGAGTATGCTCCATGTCCGGCAGCTCACCACTGGGATACACTTGCACCTGTCAGCTTGTGAGTATCCAGGCCTTATATCATTATGATCTTGTTGTTTACTGTACTGTTAAACTTCAAAAGCAACTACTTGACTCCTTCTTGTCTCTTTCTCAGGGGTATGCAGGTGCTAAATGTGAGAGGAGCATGAATTGCAAAGAGCTGCCTTGCTACAATGGTGGCAGCTGTACTCTCACCTCACGAGGTGCACGTTGCACCTGTATTCTGGGCTTTGGAGGGCCTCTGTGTCAACACCGCAGCAATGAGGGCTGCTCCTCCAAACCTTGCCGCAATGGAGGCTTGTGTACAGAGGAAACCAGCTTCCCTTTTTTCCACTGCCAGTGCATCAATGGCTGGAAAGGCATACAATGCGAACAGGAACCCAGGCTGCTGCCACTTCCTCCTCCTTGCCCTATTGCTGAATGTCATGGCAAGGCCAATGACAGTGTGTGTGATAAAGAGTGCAATTCGTTCGCCTGCCGCTGGGATGGAGGTGACTGCTCTCTGGCTGCGAACCCCTGGGCACGCTGCTCAGACCCTCGCTGCTGGCGGCTCTTCAACAATAGTCAGTGTGATGAGTTCTGCAACAATGCAGAGTGCTTTTATGATAACTTCGACTGCAAGAACAAAGAGAAAGTCTGCAAGTAGGTCTTGAACTAAGCTTTAATAGTGCTTCATTGGACTGTTTATGATGGTCTTTCTCTAATACACTCTCTCTTCCCTCAGCCCCATCTATGAGCCATACTGTACAGACCATTACGCAGATGGGCTCTGCGATCAAGGCTGCAATACTGAAGAGTGTGGCTGGGATGGACTGGATTGTGCAGAGAAAATTCCAGAAGACCTTGCGGAAGACGTGCTGGTTATTGTAGTTCTGCTGCCTCCTGAGGAGCTACTAAGGACACAAACTGCTTTCCTGCAAAAACTAAGTGCAATACTGCGCACCACATTGCGTTTCCGCCTTGATCAGAATGGGGAATACATGATCCGACCCTATAAAGGACATGAGACACGCATTAAACGGGAGCTTCAACCTCAGCAAGAGGTCATTGGGTAAGTTGGGGTTGCTGAAGTAATTGCCTTTGTACAGCAAAATAATGCGCATTTTGCCTCAGATTTGAGATTCTTGAACTTGGAGCGTTGGCCAATATAAAGAAGCTTAGTTTGGAAGTAACCTCTCAGTGAATGGTGCTTCATGCATCTCTACAATATTGATAATACCAAACCTTTGCCCACAAAATTCACAAAAATGAATGTGCCTTAAATAATCTTTGGTTCTTCTGCAGGTCTGTTGTATACTTGGAAATAGACAATAGGCTCTGCTCCCAGGGTTCAGATGACTGTTTCCGCAATGCTAACATTGCTGCAGAATACCTAGGTGCTTTGTCTGCTAGGGAGATGTTGAATTTCCCATACCCCCTGAAAGAAGTGCGCAGTAAGTATCCACACTTACACAAACTTAATTGCTTTCTTACATAGGTCCAGCTGTATTTCATAATCATACTAATCATTTCCAATTCTCTTTCAGGTGAAAAAATGAAAGATCCTGATGATATTCCCCCATGGGGTAAGCTACTGCTAGTAGGGGTAGCTTCTCTCTTCTTGTTGGTTATCTTGATGGTGGGCATGTTGATTGCCCGCCGCAAACGTGAACACAGCACACTCTGGTTCCCTGAGGGCTTCTTCCTCAAGAAGGAAACAAGCAGTAACAAGAACCGCAGAGAACCTGTGGGCCAAGATTCCCTGGGCATGAAGTGAGTCTTTCATGCATTATTAGTGCTTTTAATATAAATATTTTTAGTAAAGTTCATTGAAATATCCCTTTCAAAAGGACTAATTAGCGTTCATGACTCTTTGCAGACACATGCCAAAGACAGTGGAAGAGTCTCTATTGGCAGATCACAGTGACCAGTGGATAGACACAGACTGCCCAGAGGCAAAACGACTTAAGGTGACTTACCATTTATCATTTCTCTAACGATGTATGTGTATGCATCAATGAAACAGTTCTATATCTTAATAATGTTGGATTTATTTATATACAGGTGGAAGAGCCCAGTATTCTGTCCGATGGTGAGGATGCAGTTGACAGCAGACAGTGGACACAGCACCACTTGGCAGCGGCAGATATCCGTATGCCACCTTCCATGGCTCTCACACCTCCACAGGGAGAATTTGACAGAGATTGCATGGACGTCAATGTCCGAGGCCCTGGTACGATATGTTTTGCTGTCTACTCTTACTCCTTGGTTAGGTCCAGTTGTCCCACCTGATCAGTGGCCTTGCATAGATTAAGTTCAGGTACAATAATAGCAAATGTATTCAAAACATTTACAAACTATTATTTCTTATAGATGGCTTCACACCCCTGATGCTGGCATCCTTCTGTGGAGGTGGGCTGGAGCCAGAGGTGACCGAAGATGATGATTCAGAAGAATGCTCCGCCAACATCATATCCGACCTCATTTACCAGGGAGCATCGCTTGCAGCTCAGACCGACCGCACTGGAGAGACCGCTCTGCACCTGGCTGCACGCTATGCCCGAGCTGACGCAGCTAAACGACTCCTGGATGCTGGGGCTGATGCAAACGCACAGGATAACACAGGCCGCACACCTCTGCATGCAGCTGTAGCAGCTGATGCCCAGGGGGTTTTCCAGGTAAAGTCACCTACAACCAAATATATTTGTTTATATGTAGATATGGACTATTGAAACCATGTCAGTGCTGATGTATCCCATATTCTCGCTTCTGCAGATTCTGATCAGGAACCGTGCCACAGACCTGGATGCACGCATGTATGATGGCTCCACTGCTCTGATCCTTGCAGCTCGTCTGGCAGTAGAAGGCATGGTGGAAGAGTTAATCACCTGTCATGCTGATG
This sequence comes from Sinocyclocheilus anophthalmus, assembly GCA_018155175.1. NCBI lineage: Eukaryota > Metazoa > Chordata > Actinopteri > Cypriniformes > Cyprinidae > Sinocyclocheilus > Sinocyclocheilus anophthalmus. The sequence goes on from JADLZN010000424.1 coordinate 30,007, forward strand.
TCAACGCTGTTGATGAAATCGGTAAATGCAACAGAAAAGAAAAAGGAAAGATTTTCCTGCTCCTGATGTGAGGTTGCATTGTTTCTGATGGTTCCATTCTCTTTTCACAGGAAAGTCAGCTTTGCACTGGGCAGCGGCAGTCAATAATGTTGAAGCTACAGTTGCCTTGTTGAAGAATGGTGCCAATAAAGATATGCAGGACCTTAAGGTATACAATCATATTCTTTTGAGGGTTTTGAATGATTTATCTACTTCAGCTGTGTTGTTCATTTTTACATCTATCTACTATCTTTAGGAGGAAACTCCACTATTCTTGGCTGCCAGGGAAGGTAGCTGTGAGGCTGTGAAGGTGTTGTTGGCTCACTTTGCCAACAGGGAGATAACGGATCACATGGACAGGCTCCCTCGAGATATCGCCCAGGAGCGCATGCACCATGACATTGTACAGCTACTGGATGAATATAACACTGTGAGAAGTCCGCAGGGCCATCCAGGGGCAGGTCACCACCTGTCTGGTAGCCACACCCTCTCACCACTCATGTGCCCTCCTAGCAACTTCCTCCAAGGGCTAAAAAGCACCCCGCATGGTAAGAAGAACCGTCGCCCAGGGGCTAAAGGCATAGGTGGGCAGCACGCTACCAGCCTGAAAGATTCAGCCAAAGGACGCAACAAACGGCTGACGCTAGACATGCAGAGTGCTTTGCTGGAGAGCTCCGTCACGCTCTCCCCCGTCGACTCTCTGGATTCACCACGCGGAGGTGCCAGCAACGCCGGCTACATCACCAATCCGACCTCACCGGCCGCCATGCCCTCTCCAGGCCTTTTCCACTCCTCCATGTCTGTCCCTACCACTCCAATGGTGCACAGCAGTATCTTGGATGGCACCAGTCCTTTTGCAGTCTCCCTAGCTCAGCTGAGCAACCTGAGTGATGGTGGGCTCTCCATGCAGGGGCGTGTGGCCATGCAAGGAGGCGTCGTCAACCAAGGCCCTCACAACTGTGTGCTGAATGGCGGCCAGATGAGCCTCAACATGGGCATGGTAAGTCCAGTAAGCGTGCCATTTGACTGGCACAACCGCATGCCTCCATCTTCTCAGTGCAGTCAGCCCATGGTCAGCATTATGCATCCAGTAAGTAGCCAAGCAGGCATGATCCCTCAGACACCAACGCTGCAGCAAAGCAGCATGCTCATGCACCAGCAGCAGATGTTCCGTAATGCCCAGCAGCCCATCCTGCAGCCGACACCCATCTCCAACACACCCTCTATTAGCCCGGTCAAACTGCCGCCAATTGCAGAGCAGCAGCCGCAACAACTTCACAGCCACGCCCTTACCAATCCCAACCTCACCCGCATGGGCTCCTCCACTCCCCCGACCCCACAACAGGCACAGCCTCCTCCAGCTTTCTACCAGCCACAGCAGCCACAGACTCAGCTACCGCAGGCCTCGGCAGCCCCTCAGGCTTCGCAAGCACAGGCTATCCCGTCTCAGGCACCCCTGGCACAGGCGAGCGTTAGCACCGCAGGCCCGGAGGATTACCCCACACCGCCCTCCCAGCACAGCTGCAGCTCTGCCATGGATGCAACACCCAAGCATTACCTACATGTGCCCAGTGAACATCCTTACCTGACCCCTTCTCCAGAGTCTCCAGAGCCCTGGTCCAGTCCCTCCCCTCACTGTGTGTCCGATTGGTCTGACTCCACCCCCAGCCCAGCCGTCACGGCTCCTGCTCAAACCCAGATTTCACATGTCCAGGAGTCCAATGGGAAGATGCAGGTGTTTGCTTGAGCAGCTCAACCTACCTTAAATGTTTGTGACTTTGAGAGAGTAGAGTTGACAAGCGTTTTTTACTTACCTGTCAGCCCATTTCCAAGATTTTAATTGGATTAGGATTGACTGTTTTGCATCAAGAAGACCATCTGCTGGTGTCCGCAGAAAGAAAGTTAAAGGGAAATTTGTGTTGTCTTAAAAATAAAAGACAATTTAATGAAGTAAGACGTTCTGTCACAGATGGACTTGTTTTTTAATTATAAAAAAGTATATGAAGTATACCACGTCTTTCATTTCAAAGACTTGGGGACACTCCTGAAATTAACAAACTTAAAAAAAAATAATAATAATAGATTGAGAGAAAAGTGAAATGTTGAAGGAAATTCCTTTCTTTTTATTTATTGTCTTATGTTTTTTCCAAACTGCCTTGGGGGTGTTTTCACCCTCTTTCTGTCTCTGTTGTTTTTAGTGACCCCCATAACAACTGCCTTACTACTCCCAATATATTACATGGGACTCATGAGGTCTCCTCAGGTTCCATGTTACTACTGTTACAAGAGGAGCAACTCATGATTGCTTAGTTTGCCTGTTCCGCCCCAGTTTCATCAGCAATTGATACAGTCAGAACTTATACACGATGCTTTTTAGTGACACGCTCACACACATGATGAGATTAGAATTTTTACAAATTTTAGTGATATTTATTTAGTCTAGCTTTCAGAAACAGATCGGCACATGGAAACAGAGGTATATAGAGACCAATACAAGTGAAATATTCTGATTTAAAATGATTTTATATGTTTTGTAAAAGTATTTGTATGAATGTAGAGGGGCATCTGTGAAGCACTTCAAGGGGAAAAGCTTGAGAGAGAGAGAAAGGTAAAAAAGGTAAGAAAAAACCCTGAAATAATAGTTCAGCATTTATAACAACAGTGCATAAAAGCGCCTCTCTAAAACAGGCCAGTGTTTAGAATGTTTTCAGTGTTGGCGTTGTATCAGTAGAAATTATTTTACTGAGTATAGTTTCTTAAGTGACCTCACCGACTTACATAGGCCTGAGCTGGCCAACGCTCTACCCGTTCCCTCTCAGAATCCCAGCCAGTCACTGCCTTATAGTCTTGCCTTGTGTAAATTTGTTTTCTGTTTGTCTTTTTATAACCACATTTTTGGAACCACAGTTACCTGTGGAACATTGATGTATTAAGCTGTGTTAATAGGCTGCTACTCTGCTTCACTTCTTCAGTGACAGCCAACTTTTTTCCCGCTAACATTCCTGATCAGAACCCACCAACCAGCGCTCGTGGAGACGCTGACCGCTGCGGAACTGATCTCACCGTGTTCCTGGGCCCTCACAAGCACTTCATTTCAATACTGAATAGCTGCAGCTGACACTTGACCTCTAGAAAGTTTTCCTCTGGGGCTTTATGAAGCCAAGGCAGTGTGGTTGATTTAGTTTAATGTAATTTGATCCCTCAGGTCCAGCATTTCCATGCGGTCTAATCATATTCCAGCTCCTTTTGGTTTGGATAGCAAGCATATGTGTTGTGTGTTGGGTACGTGGCTAACGGGGTTCTAATGGTCTGCTATTGCTCTGTCACTCCTCAGGGAGGTGTTATATAGCATGCAGTGTTGTCTGCATCTTTAGCAGTTCCCACCCCATCAGCCTAGACGATGACATCTGTCGTGTCTGGTCAGAAGGCGTGAGATGGGAAACACTACCATGTAGTGATGCCCCTGGCTTTCTGTAACGTCCGTATGTTCATCCCTTTTCAATTTTCCCAACTGTAAGACCTGCATTTGATGACACTGACAGCTGTTTTCGTGCTATCCCCAAGAGGAACACACCCATTTCACTGAATTATGGCACATAAACATTGCTTTCAGCCATACATTATTATTTTAAATAGTATTTGTGCTTAATCTATACTGAGTGTGCAGCTATGAAACTGTTAAATCTTCATGTACCACATTTCAAGGCTTGTGGTGGTTTTGGAGCACATTCTGGACCTCTTTGTTTTCCTACATAAGTACTACTAAGCTTCGCTAACCCAGCATAAGTCTTCCTTTCAGTCATAACTTTTCACTTCTCATGATACAGTTCTCCAGATATTTTTGAAATTCCAGTACCTTTCTGTAAATATGTTTCACCTTGTTTAGGTCTACTTGGTTATGAGAAGTCTTATGTTTCTAAAAATGAATATGTACTAAAAAGAACAAAAAGTAAATGTACTTTTTATTAGCATTATTAAGGTGAGGATGTGACTGTGTATTGGTCTTGCATAACTAGAACAGCCATAGATACTTTCTATTGTCATTATTAATTTCCTATACTTGTTTAAAAGTAGTTTAAAATCATTGTATATAAACAGTTTTTCACAGTTTCTTTCTACAGACAAAGTTGTAAAATATGTTACTTCTAATAAAGCGGTAGAAACTACATTTCACTAATGTCTTATTCATTTTGTCTCACCTCTTTTATATTTCCATGCATTCTGAATCCATCCAGTATTTAGTTTTAGATCAGATAAACTGTGAAACTCCACCACTTAGCCTACTAAACACTTTTTGTCAAATATCAACCCAAAGCATCTAAAGATGCTCATAATGAAAATAAACTCACTGGATACTCAAATGTTAATGATTAAACACCAACAGCCATTCGTGGCAAGTGGGGATAATGCAGGCTTGGGCGATGTGGGTGTGGAGAAAGGTCTTTGTGATTAGTCGACAAAGCTGTCTGTCAGGGTGTGGGGGGTAGGGTTAGGGCTGGCTTAAGGGTAGTTTCTGTTGTACTTATTCACCTTTTGGAACGCCTCCTTTCGGCACGCCCATTGCTCCAGGCTGCAGCTACCCCTGTCTCATTCCTGTTGGAGAGCCTTTTACGTGGAGAATTTAAAGGAACACTCCACTATTTTTGAAAATAGGCTAATTTTCCAACTCCCCTATAGTCAAACAGTTGAGTTTAACCGTTTTTGCGCATCCATTCAGTCCGATCTCCGGGTCTGGCAGTAAAGCACTTTTACTTAGGACTTAGCATAGATCATTGAATCTGATTAGACCGTTAGCATCTCGCTCAAAAATGACCAAAGAGTTTCTATATTTTTCCTATTTAAAACTTGACTCTTCTGTAGTTACATCGTGTACTAAGACCGACGGAAAATGAAAAGTTACGATTTTCTAGGCCGATATGGCTAGGAACTATACTCTCATTCCTGCGTAATAATCAAGGAACTTTGCTGCCGTACTATGGGTGCAGCAGGCACAATGATATTACGCAGACCCGGTAGTGTAGACTACCACCAGACCCGGAGATCGGCTGAATGGATTCAAAAACGGTAAAACTCAACTTTTTAACTCTAGGGGAGTTGGAAAATTACCCTATTTTCAAAAATAGTGGAGTGTTCCTTTAAAAACACAAAATCTGAAATTGACACACCCTCTATTGGTATTCTATGGTGGCCGAGAAGTGCAAAGCAGATCACAATTCTGAAAACAAAATAACAAATTACAAATGCAGGTCTAAAAAACAAAACAATTCAGAAAACACATTGACAAATTCGAAAACAAAATAACAATTCAGGAAACACAATGACAAATCAGACAAACCTGAAGAGGTAGGTATAGTTTGAGACAGTGACATTGGTTTGGGATTGCTCACCGCTGTCTGGACGAGACATCTGTCAATCAACGTGTACAGGAAGAACCAGCCGAATAACAGCAGAGTCGGGGTAGAAAGTTCGGAGATGGTATTAAAGTAGCTCCGTTTAAATGTATTGTATGAATTGCCCTTACTATGGAATAAAAAATATGGGGTGTCTATTTAGATTTAGTTAAAAGTGGCCATAAATCATCAGCTCCAGTAGCACAGATGGATGAGCGCGTGACCTTGGCTTTTTGACGCGATCGACCCGGGTTCGATCCCGCCTTTTGCCGAACTTTTTTTTTCTCCCTTTTCTGACTTGTTATAATGTTTTCTGTATTGTTGTTGTGCTTTCTGAATTGTTGTTGTGTTTTCTGACTTGTTATAATGTTTTTTGTAATTTGTTATTTTGTTTTCAGAATTGTGATCTGCTTTGCACTTCTCGGCCACCGTAGTATTCAGTGATATTGTAGCTTCTGAATGTGAAGTTTAGCTGACTTGTAGACATGAGCAGTAAAGGTAAAATCTTTGCGTGGCAGAAGCAGCTGCCTGCCACAAAGATCTGCCACCGCTGAATGTGCCTGCCACTCGAAGATTTTACTCCCTCTCGACCTGAGTACAAGTTGTTTGTTTTTGCACGTGTTGTTTCTCATGAGAAGAGGAGCACATGTGGGAAATTTCAAGCCTGTAGTTCAACTATGCCGTTATAAAGCAACCACATAATGGCACTAACACACTCGATAATTGAGATTAATTTAAGCCTTGCAGACCAAACACTCAATGCAACACATCAACCTAGTGCAAAAAATCTGAACACTTTCGATGTCTTTAACAACATTTATGGATGAACTTCCGAAAATACATGTTTTTTATATTTTATTTGTAAAGGGCTAAGAATGTTCATGCTTTTTATTTCCAATGTGTGAACAGCTTGTAATGAAACTTAGCAAACTTAGACCTTATTCCCTGACTTCCCAGGTTGTCAATAGCCCTATTCGGAAAGTAATTGTTTCTCATGTGGACGTCTATATTTACATGGCACCTCAGTGATAAAACTCATGGATTCGGTTGGCGAAATTTAAAAAAAAAAAAATTTCACAGTGCATAAGTGAATTTCTGTCTATAATATTCTATCTCTCAAAATGTTGGATGTCAATAAAAAGGTGGAGATTAGCAGAAAAAAAAGTAACTTATTTACATGAGGTACCTGTTTGGTTTATATTTTTATGTAATTGTATGCCTATTGCATATATTAAAATTGTATTGCATTGTTGCTGCCATAGAAATTAATGACCCATTTCATTACGTGCATTTTTTCTTCCACTCGCTGTTGTGGAGCAGTTATGAAATATTGTTCTTATACTTTCCAGCATTTCAACATTTTTACCCCCTGTAATATGCATGCAAATTAGCGAAGTGTTGTACGTGTTCAAGCAGTGGTCAAAAACTATTTAAAATTGAATTTTGAATGGATTTCTTCTTGAAAACTCAGAGATGTGGATTCCGACGGCAAATTAAATTACCACACGGTTTGGTGTCAAAAACAGTAGGTATTATGCTGGGGATTCTTACACTAAATCACCGACGTCCCATGTAAATGTTGAAAATCGCTTATTCCCATGAGAAACAATTACCTATAGAATCTTTGAAAGAATGTAAGGTTAGACAGATTTTTATGTCGAGGACATTTTTGGAAAGTCAGCGTGACATCTACAGAATACTCAGTACTTACATTCTGACACTCCAAAGGACCAATCATACCCACACCGGCATTATTCACTACAAAACAGTGCGGTAGAGTCTAAATCAAACAGTATGTGTGAAAACAAAGAGATATGATTATACTTTTTTTTTTTTTTTAAACATCGGCAGCAAATGTAGCACCAAAAATTTGGTGTATATATAATCATGAAACTCTAGATGGCGCAGGCTGACGGGTTGTTAACACAACTGATGATATTCAGAGAGTTAAACGACTTGGCACAAGCTGATTGAATCATGCTGCATATGCAATGAGCTTACTGCATTGCATTTATATGGCTGGCTAGCATTCACTTCCTGCAGCGTGCTTTCAGAGTTTCTCTGAAACCCTCCACCTTCCCCAGCTCCACCTGTATAGATCTGCTATGGGTTATTTTATATGCTTTTTGTGCAGCAGCAGTATGTCTTAAATACTCATGGCACTGTATCGCCATATGCATTGGCAGTAGCAAGCTCCTGTACTTGCTTGCAGCAGCAGCAATAATCTACAACTACAGCAATAACCAACAGCAGCAGCTTAGCTGATCTGTTCCGCCAAGACCAAATGCATTAACATTGTCATATCCATCACCATGCGAAAATCTTCAGAGAGTTGTCATGATTGAAATATATATATATATATATCCTGTTAATATATATTATCATATAATAATATGTTGTGGTGTATTCTGATACAGTGGTGCAAATTTGAGCATCAAATTTAGCTGATGAACTCTGTGTGGTAACACAACTGTTGAATATTGCACAAATGTGGTATAAAAACTTACTACTTTTATTGAAAAGCTTTTAGTCAAGTCAAAAGACACTACATTTTTGGTCATACCGCTATGAAGCTGCATTGCTCAGAAACAAAGATGGAGTGAATGAAGGGAATTTTAATTGGAAAAGAAACTCTTAATGTCACCTAACACATCCACTTGTCGATTTGGCAAGCTTTTCACACACTCTCTGATAGAGTCCTCACAGGTGGCATCCAGCTGTCGGATCTCCAGGGATCTGTTGAGGGATTCTCCAGCTGCTCTCTCCAGAGCTTCTCTCTTATCCAGGTCCCTCATAGTGGCCACAACTAACTCAGGCACAATCAATAGTAAGACTTAAAACATTAACAACATTGTTACGTCATATTACATTTACCTGTTCATTATCTAATGTACATTCTGTAAGAATATTGTTCCATCCTTATTGAATAACCATACAGGAGCAAATGAGTAATACAACATTAACATTCTAGTAGCTATGATTTACTAACAAAAAACTTTACCTAACCAATTAGCAAGTAATAGCACTATTAAATGCAAAAAGTTTTTTAGGCTGATTACTCAAAATGCTCCTGTATGATACAGTGTTAAGTTCAGAGGGATACCAGAAAATTGACCACAGGAGTAAGTTGCAAAAAAACTGCAATTAAATATCAATTTCTTTGAAATTGTTCATAGCCTGTTATTAGTTCTGTAAAAAATATAAAAAAAAACAATAAAATTTACTAATTATTAACATATTATTATCTATTGATTCTGTAAGTGATTACATGTTAATGTCAAAATGTAATAAAAAATTTGCCCTGCGTTAGTTATTGATTAGTTTCACATTAATTATAAAACTGTATGTAGTCCCCTGGGAGGCATGAAAAAATACAGTCGAAGTTACTGATTAGCTAATAGTGAACTACCACATTCAACTGCGTGCTACTTACTAATGCATTAATCTCAGTTTCATGTTAATTAATAGTAGTTACTAGAATGTTAATATTGTTTTACTTCTTTGTTCCTTTGCTAGTTATTTATCATTGAAGGAACAGTATTTGAAACTGTTCCTTTGTAATGTTGAAACTTTGAGTTATATACACATGCATATTTATACAATTCTAAGAGGCGTTTTGAAGCGCCTTAATTTATCTTTTGCAAGACGGACAGCCAGCGCCAAACCAATTCCAGAGGAGCATCCTGTCACCAAAACCTTTCGTGTCCCCATAACTTTAGTTCAAGGATGATTTCTAATCTGAAACCATTTACAAAGCATTAAACTTTAGTAACACTATATTTGCCATAGCTATAGCCAATTTTCCGTTCAGAATCACAACCATCTTATGACCCTCTTCTTTTGGTACGTTAATCTCAGTTACACATGGGTCAAATACGTTAAAATGTCCGCATCAAAAGAAATGTGCAAAAGTGTTTTATATCCATAGAAAGCACATTAAATGTAAGTAAAGTGTCTACTTTAAAGGTTTCAAATAAGTTTTTGGGGAATAAAATGTCAAGATTTGGTTTAAATAATGTTAAATTGTCATTCAGTGTAACACAATATTTGTGTAAAAATTCAAACAACGTGCTTATTCATTATTGTACATATTAAAATATATAAAACAATAAGGGAGCATATTAAATGTTATTGTGTTTTAAATGAGTAAAAAATTCTTACTGACCAATGGGCAAAACCTAGGATAGAGGCAAATTTTACAAATGTAAAATTACAACTACTTAGTATTTGGGGTGAAAGTAATTAGTCTTTCAATATGTCATAAATTGATTTTTGTTGTAATTATGCCTGACAAGAATGTTACACTGAATGACATTTTAGTCTTCTGTAAATCAGGGGAAAATGTAAGATATTTAGAAAACTTTTTTAAAAAATTTGGGGAAAACAACAACAATTTAAAGCAGTATTTCACTTATTGTTTTTATGCTTAACCCCTTTTTCGTCTTTGACCCACATGTAAATATATTAAACTACAGCACATAGCAGCAAAGCCAGGTACATTTACAAGCTCTTAGAAATGCAAAAGTCAGTAACTACACTGTAACAAGAGCCCTATATTAAAGCTTCACATTTTTCGTGCTAGGTGAACATTTAAAGGGAAAATGCATGTACAGAGAACACCGAAAGGTTTCTGGACTACGGATTAAATCTTTAATCAGATTTTCTCAGCACGGGAGCGCACCTCATGATCAGCCCGTTTTAACTGGTCAGTAGAGATTTGATACATTTCACATCTAAAACCGCATGGCAAGTGTTATGTTTTATAAAGGTCGTCTCGTTTTAATATTAAGCTTTCAAAAATGACAGTGACGACAGTTGCACTGCGTGAAAAACAAAAAAGCACACACCCTGTTTGAGGTGTTCTGGGACATGCACTTACTGAATGCAGATAAGCTGTCCGTTCTGCAGCGTGTACAGTCATGTGTCCTGTGGACAGACCTCTTGTCATCCATAAACTCCTTTCAGCCGGAACGCGTGAGTTCTGCACAAGAGCCGCACTGTGAAAACAAGTCATGTGCAGAGGTCGCGTTTGCGTTCAGAGAAACCCTGGGATTTGAAGTCATTGACTGTATAACAACAACAACCAACAACAACAATAATAATAATAATATCAATAGGCTAGTAATAATACAATTATTATTATCAGCATCATCATATAGGCATAGAATAAAATATATGCCCTAAATAGTTTTGAAGCGGTTTAATACTAACAATCTATACTGCGTTTCCCAAACGCATCGTAAAACCAATGAAACCAAATGGAGCTACGATCAACTTAAGCTTACGAAGCTTTTGGGAAACGCAGCCCTGAATGATTCTTTTTAGTGAACAGATTCAAGAGATCCGAGTTACTCCATGAATCCAAATCCTCACTACAAATTTGCATGGACAGTCAAGAGTGCTTTTATTTTGTGCTCGGTTTACAGCTGTATTGTGGCGACCTCTAGTGGTCATCATGTATTTTTAATCAAACTGAAAGTGACATATCACACTAACTAACAAACACTAACATACTGAAAGCTCTGAAGGAAACGGTGCCACAGTATAAGAGGTTTAGCGCTGTCATTACAGGTACTAAAACCACACCAAGAGACGAGTCGAATGCGTGAAGAAGTGGAGGTACAGTATTTGTTATTGGTATAAACATACAGTTAAATGGCGTATGATATTTTGGATACAAAAATCCCCCCCCCTTACTTATATAATTCATAAACGCTTTTGAATACAGACCTAAGGTTGGTCTCTTTTTAAAGAAGACAATCTGCAGATTATTGCAGAAGTTAAATCGTTTCAAAAAATGAAAGCATAAAAAATGTTATAGAAGTTTAAATTTACTGTAAGATGTGTACTGTACTATTTGTATTTTATTTTATATAAAATAAATATTTTACAAAATAGTTTTTAATCCAAAATTGCTATAAAATTAAAGCCTTGTGTCTAAATAAGTTATGTTTCAAATTTGAAGTTGATATAAAAAAAAAAATGGAGGTTCCTATGCAATTTTGTTTAGACGTTATACCAAAAATAGCCACCGGGTAACATCCAAACTCCATAAATTTTTTTGATGCATTTTTCTGTCACAAATGTATCAATTTCTCTCTCAATATTATGTCTATGGCAAAATACCACCAAATATGGAATCTTGAGACTCAGACCTTTCCAATGATATGTTTTTGTCAAGATTATAAAATGTTTTGATTCTAAAAGACCGTAATACATTTGGAATATGACACCTCTCACTAAGGGGGAGGAGCCCGCTAAAATATTTTAAAGTACCATTTCCATGGTAATGCAATGTCCGATTTAAAAATGGTTTTGACAGGATGAATTTCGAGGTTTTAAGCTTTCAAATGATATATAATTTATGAGGATTACTAAAATTAATAGGAAACAGAAACAAAAATAACTTTTTTTTTTTTTTTTGTGACACAGGTCAGAACTAGTGTTATGATGTATATGTTTTGAGGTGCACTCTTGTCATAAATTAATCTATTACTGTTCCTACATAATGTTTAACAACAACAGTGGTAAAATATCTATTTTAGGAGTCTAGACCTTTCCAACGATTTCGTTGTCATTGATTAGAATTAGATTTACTTGTAATTATTGAAGTAAACTTATACGGACGTGCAGTTAAAGGTGGGGTAAGCGAGTTCTGGTAGCCAATGTTGACATTTGAAATCACCAAAACAAACACGCTCCTACCCCAAAAGTGTCTCGCCCCTATTTTGATAGCTCCACCCCACACATACGTACGCACATACTTTTTGAGGGGAAGTCGTGGCCTAATAGTTAGAGAGTCGTACTCGCGGCGTGACAAAATACTATAGAACTCATTATAATCAGTGATCCTGTCTACACCATAGATATATACAGTGGGTACGGAAAGTATTCAGACCCCCTTAAATTTTTCACTCTTTGTTATATTGCAGCATTTGCTAAAATCATTTAAGTTAACTTTTTTTCCTCATTAATGTACACACAGCAACACATATTGACAGAAAAACACAGAATTGTTTACATTTTTGCAGATTTATTAAAAAAGAAAAACTCGAATATCACATGGTCCTAAGTATTCAGACCCTTTGCTCAGTATTTAGTAGAAGCACCCTTTTGATCTAATACAGCCATGAGTCTTTTTGGGAAAGATGCAACAAGTTTTTCACACCTGGATTTGGGGATCCTCTGCCATTCCTCCTTGCAGATCCTCTCCAGTTCTGTCAGTTGGATGGTAAACGTTGGTGGACAGCCATTTTTTAGGTCTCTCCAGAGATGCTCATTGGGTTTAAGTCAGGGCTCTGGCTGGGCCATTCAAGAACAGTCACAAGTTGTGAAGCCACTCCTTCGTTATTTAACTGTGTGCTTAGGGTCATTGTCTTGTTTGAAGGTAAACCTTCGGCCCAGTCTGAGGTCCTGAGCACTCTGAGCACTCTGGAGAAGGTTTTCGTCTAGGATATCCCTGTGCTTGGCCGCATTCCTCTTTCCCTCGATTGCAACCCGTCCGTCCTGTCCCTGCAGCTGAAAAACCACCCCACAGCATGATGCTGCCCACCACCATTGCTTCCCTGTTTGGGACTGTAGCGTACATGTTATGAGCAGTGCCTGGTTTTCTCCACACATACCACGTAGAATTAAGGCTAAAAATTTCTATCTTGGTCTCATCAGACCAGAGAATCTTGTTCAGGTGTTTTTTAGCAAACTCCATTTGGGCTTTCATGTGTCTTGCACTGAGAGAGGCTTCCGTCGGGCCACTCTGCAATAAAGCCCCGACTGGTGGAGGGCTGCAGTGATGTTTGACTTTCTACAACTTTCTCCCATCTCCAGACGGCATCTCGCGGAGCTTCAGCCACAGTGATCTTTGGGTTCTTTTTTACCTCTCTCATCAAGGCTCTTCTCCCCGATAGCTCAGTTTGCCCGGACGGCCAGCTCTAGGAAGGGTTATGGTCATCCCAAACATCTTCCATTTAAGGACTATGGAGGCCACTGTGCTCTTAGGCACCTTAAGTGCAGCAGAATTTTTTTTTTTGTAACCTTGGCCAGATCTGTGCCTTGACACAATTCTGTCTCTGATCTCTTCAGGCAGTTCCTTTGACCTCATGATTCTCATTTGCTCTGACATTCACTGTGAGCTGTAAGGTCTTATATAAACAGGTGTGTGGCTTTCCTAATCAAGTCCAATCATTATAATCAAACACAGTTGGACTCAAATGAAGGTGTGTAGAACCATCTCAAGGATGATCAAAGAAATGGACAGCACCTGAGTTAAATATATGAGTTTCACAGCAAAGGGTCTGAATACGTAGGACCATGTGATATTTCAGTTTTTTCTTTTTTAATAAATCTGCAAAAATGTCAACAATTCTGTGTTTTTCTGTCAATATGGGGTGCTGTGTGTACATTAATGAGGAAAAAAATTAACTTAAATGATTTTAGCAAATGGCTGCAATATAACAAAGAGTGAACAATTTAAGGGGTCCTGAATACTGTCCGTACCCACTGTATACATATCCTTCTACACTGGATGCGGCGCGCCACGACAAATCCCCGACAGAAAACTGCTTCTGCGTTCTATTTATGACGTACTGACACAAATTTAAAATGATTTTCACCGGTCTCTTTGTCGCATCCAGTGTAGACATACTTTAGCTGTTGCGGCGCAGACACGGTGTTACTCACCTATCGAGAAGAAACAAAGCAACCTCGGCGTCCGATCACAGGCCTTCTGCTCCTTGAGTTCTAGACAGCGCTGGAAAGCTGATCCGATATTTACAGGGGTCCTACTTCTTGCCTTACTGCCTTAAGCCTTCTTTTGTTCCGCAGACGTTTTTCTCTTTTGTTTTTTTATCCGCCATCTCTATCTTTCTGTCGCTCTGCTCGCTAATGTCCGTCCTTTGCACTGAACTCTCTCCTCCACATCATGAGTAGACAACGCCCCTTACTGCTGATTGGCTACAGTTTGTTTTGGTATTTATCGACTGCACGTCTTCGTTATTTAATGTGTTTTTTTTACATACATATACATATATTTATATATGTATGTAGAGCTGGACGAAGAAGACAAGTCGGCTTTGAATAATGACCCTGTATCTAAAGTATTGTGTAGGTCACTTTAAGCAGTTTATGGAAATGTATTTATTTTCAAAGGCACGTAACATAAAATACTGTGGCTTGGCATGATACACAGTCTAATGGTCTAACGAAATCCAGTTTTAAACATCTTTTACTGTACCAATTTTTATGGCCTTTATATTTCCTATTTGAGCCAATGCAGATGCATGAAGTTATCTCAGGACGAGACTGCCCTGATTGTAAAGCAAAACGTGATTGCCTATAGCGAGATCGTGCTACGATTGGTCAGCAAATGTGGCTGTTATCTGATTGGCTTGAGTAGACGGTGGGTGGAGTCCACGTATTTGTGGATTGTCAGCACGTCTTGACGCAAGAAATGTTTCACAATTCGCAAATGCACAGGAGGCGATTCACAAATGCGAGCAGCTATCTACAAATGCACAGGATGCGATTCACAAATGCGTGCAGCTATCTACAAATGCGCAGGACGCGATTCACAAATGCGCAGGACGCGATTCACAAATGCGCAGGACGCGATTCACCTATGCGTGCAGCTATCTACAAATGCACTGGACGCGATTCACAAATGCGAGCAGCTATCTGCAAATGCACATGACACATTCACAAATGCGAGCAGCTATCTACAAATGCACAGGACGCGATTCACAAATGCGTGCAGCTATCTACAAATGCACAGGACGCGATTCACAAATGCGAGCAGCTGTCTACAAATGCACATGACGCGATTCACAAATGCGTGCAGCTATCTACAAATGCACAGGACGCGATTCATAAATGCGTGCAGCTATCTACAAATGCGCAGGACTTGATTCACAAATGCGAGCAGCTATCTACAAATGCACATGACGCGATTCACAAATGCCAGCAGCTATCTACAAATGCACATGACGCGATTCACAAATGCGTGCAGCTGTCTACAAATGCACATGACGCGATTCACAAATGCGAGCAGCTGTCTACAAATGCACATGACGCGATTCACAAATGCGTGCAGCTGTCTACAAATGCACATGACGCGATTCACAAATGCGTGCAGCTGTCTACAAATGCACATGACGCGATTCACAAATGCGTGCATCTATCTACAAATGCACAGGACGCGATACACAAATGCGTCCAGCTATCTACAAATGCACAGGATGCGATTCACAAATGCGTGCAGCTATCTAGAAATGCACAGGACGCGATTCACAAATGCGTGCAGCTATCTGCAAATGCACAGGACGCGATTCACAATTGCGTGCAGCTATCTACAAATGCACAGACGCGATTCACAAATGCGTGCAGCTATCTACAAATGCACAGGACGCTATTTACAAATGCGTGCAGCTATCTACAAATGCACAGGAAGCGATTCACAAATGCTGTGCAGCTAGCTACAAATGCACAGGACGCGATTCACAAATGCGTGCAGCTATCTACAAATGCACAGGACGCGATTCACAAATGCGAGCAGCTATCTACAAATGCACATGACGCGATTCACAAATGCGAGCAGCTATCTACAAATGCACAGGACCGTTCAACAAATGCGAGCAGCTATCTACAAATGCACAGGACGCGATTCACAAATGCGAGCAGCTATCTACAAATGCACATGACGCGATTCACAAATGCGAGCAGCTATCTACAAATGCACATGACGCGATTCACAAATGCGTGCATCTATCTACAAATGCACAGGACGCGATTCACAAATAAATGCCAGGCAAAGTTGTGGTTGTGAAATAAATATATATTTGTGAATATGTTTTTTTTTTGCGAATCTCATTCTATTTATTTGTGGATCATAATCTATTTATTTGGAATTAAGCAACAATTCTACCCACATAGTCAGGGCAGTCTGATAGAAAGCATCAATGAGCTCATTGAAGAAGAGTCTGATGAAGACTCTGACAGCAGCACAATCAGTTAAACCACTGACATCACTTCAGCTGTTGCTCTGAATGAAACATCATATCACTTTTGATGTAATTTCAAATAATACACTCAAAGTAACCAGTGTATTAAGGCGTAGGCAGCCTGAATGAAATATGTAATCCACTGCAGGCTATATAAACACAGTGCAACACACACCAAACACAGAATGCAGATAAGGAATGATTAACCCTTGAATTATGGATCAATTAATACGCATCCTGAGGTACTACTGCTGCGGTGTGTGTATGCAAGAGTGAGCATTTGTGGTTCTCAGTGATGCAGACAATTTACTGAAGTGATATGAAACTATAATCCTAGCAACAAACCAGGAAATACTTGGAAATAGTTGGAATGACTGTCAACCAATCAGAGTCTTGAGCATTCAGCAGCACTGTGATATCAAGTTAATTACAGAGCTGATGTGAACAGACAAGTCCAGATTTTGTTTTTAATGTCACTCATATCCTACGTTCGGTACGTCCTTTCCTTATTCTTTGAATTGCATTATACTGTTGTTTAGTACATTTATTTGCATATTTCAATTAGTATGTTGCCCCGGCACATGACTAATGATCACTTTTGTGTTATTGTTAACTTCTCATCAATGGATTCATGAAGCCACACAAGAATAGTCATCTGTAACACTTTTGAATAAAGTTACATTTGTTGACATAGTTAACATTATTTACTAGAAACTACCAAACAATACTTCTAAAGCATATTTTTAACTAATATTTACTTAAATCTTAGTTAAGATTAATCTAAGCATTTATAGACGTTTAAATTCGAAAGTTGTTTTTTCAACTTTCAAAATGTACTAGTTGTTTTTCCTATGTTCAGATTTCTCTATAATCCTGCGTTTTGTCAGAGATTACACTTCACACAACTAACAAATACAGGCACTTAAGAAGAAAAAGCAGACAGCTCCTGATGAATAAAACAGATCTGCTGTTATGTCACTCTTGCATAACAACTGTCAAACACACATAAGAGTTGCATGGCGAACTCTAATACGTCCCGAATGAAGATTTCAGGAACATCTGCAGGGGGAAATTACGGCCAAAGACAAACAATGTGTTAAACCTACTATTAATGTGTCAAAATAAAAATGATCTGGAATAAACGTGGATGATTTATGAGCAATTTGTCATAATTTTGCATAATGTTGTCTTTGTGTAACTGCATTGATGAATAATCATACCAGATGTTTAGAGAACTTTTTTTATGTATAGTGAACTGTACAATGCATGAAACAGGACACCCAGCTACACCCAGCACTTATACAACTATTACAAAACCCTAAACAAACGATATCAGACAGCACCAGTGCTGTACAGGAGACAAAGAGCTAAACCTTTGAAGATATCCTGAATTGAACATAAAGAACTATTTGGGCATTAAATTAAAAAAACACAATTCTGGGTGTCAAAGTATTTTGCTTCACCCATAAAACAAATAAGTTTTATGTTCAAATTAAATGTATTTTTAAATTATTATTTACTTTGAAATTTTACACTCTGACAAAACAACAGTTTAACGATCTAAATGTCTGTTACATTTCAAACTATGCATCCATAAATAATTCTGTCTTAAAACATTACTTAATTAGATATTAAAACCAAATGGCAAAATATTAGCATTTATTGTACTGTCTATATGAGCCAACAACCTCTGTCCATTTATCAAAGGCTTAAGTTGCAGTTTGTCACCTGAAAAAATATTCTTCTTCTACTCTAAAATGTTAAGCAATTTTGACATTTAGCCTACTTAAACATCTGGATGACTGTCACATTCACTACTGCACACCATGAACAGAGCTGTGGTCAGTCTGTGGTCAAAGGTTCTGTTTGCTTATTTTACATCAGAGCTTTGATATGTCATTGACAGATTGACCATATTGATCGAATGTCATACACGAAGATTCAGTTTAGTTTTGAATGAAATCCAGAAGTTATTGTGTAACAACCTCATGAGAACCCTTAAAAGCCCTTAAAAGCCAACTTTGCCAGTACATAATCACAAACAAGGCATTGCATAAAAATGAAAGCAATGCTGAGCTGTAATTAATGCTGTGCATATGAAAGTATGTCTGTCAATATACTGTACACTCTTAAAAATAATGTTTCTTTATAGGCATTTATGAAAACCCTTTAACAGTCATGAAACCTTTTCATTCCACAAAAGGTTTTTTATAGTAAAAAAAAAAATGTTTTTTAGACCATTTTTAGAACAACAACAAAAAACCTTTAGGAATCATTGTTTTAAGATTGTATGGATAGACATGGCTATTTGACAATCAAATAATCCAAAAAAAAAAAGATGAAATACTGTCCCTGCTGGATAAGACAAACTCTTACTTAACATGCTTACATGACTGCAGGGTTGGGGCGTGTCTTGAAGGAGGGAACAGATTTCATAACATTGCATGTATAAATAACAGCTTGCAGGCGAACGTGAGCATACTTCCTCTCTGCACAGCTTCAAGCTACAACATGTAAGTACTGAAGCTTTTACTCTCTTACACTGCTGTACAGTATAAACCACATTAGCACCATAAAAAGGACTTCAAACATGTTACTGCTAGAGTTCCCTAAAAGTAACCTCATTTTCTCTGTTTTTAATGTTTTAAAGGATTTGTCTGACAGGATTGATCTTGTTGCTCTTTGCAGTGGCAGTAGATGGAAGAGTTGGGTGAGATTCATTTTTTACTTCCCTTGCAGCTGTAGAATAGCCACACCACAAAGATTATATGTGCATTGTTGTGTATAGGTCAAGTTTAATGTATTGTGTTTGCATCTCTCAGGAACTCCACTAGTGAATCCAGTTACTGCACAGAGACAAAAGAGTGCTTTCTGTTTGACTTGGTTTGTGCAGGAGATGGTTATGAGGTGAGATAACAAGATAGCACAAACATGAAAGAGTAAAGAGATCACAAAAAATGTAAAAGACAAGCTCAAACAGATCGTGGTAATGAGATGAAGTGCTCTATTCCTAACAGGTACGCCACTATGATGCTGCTAAGTGGGTGACCACAGAAGCTGAATCCTATTTCATGGAAATTGCAACTTCAAGAGCGTTCAGGAAACTTTATAAATACATCACCGGAGAAAATGAGGCTGGTGAGTTTGTTTGGGGGTCAAATGTTTTGGGGGTCAGACATTGTGGAGGACCAAATGTCCTTCAGGACATTAAAACCTGTAAGGGACTTTTAAAAAATTTTAAATTTCCTCATTATTTACTCATCCTCATGCGTCCCAGATGTATAACTTTCTTTCTTCAGATGAACATAAATAAAGATATATAGGAAAATAACCCATATCTGTGAGTCCAAATTTTGCAACATGCTGTAAATGTGCTAGAAAAATGTGCATTAAATTGTAAAGCTATCCAGTGTCCAGTAATGAATTGAAATAGCATGACAAATACCAGTTTGCAATATCAAGCAGCATAACGGACTGTTTTGTGAAGCTAATGAAGGAAGCCTTGCATATTCAAGTTACAAACAGCCGCATCCGCTCTTATAATGCTTTGTACAGGGCCTCTAAAGCTTCAAAAACCACTCAAAGTGAACACAACAGGAATACGACCCCAGCTGATGAAATAATGTCTTCTGTAGCAAAACGACTGGTATGTGTAAGAAAAAACCTTACAAAATGGCTGACATACAGAGATAGTATTCTTAGTATTATTAGATATTATTTCTTTATTAAAAATCTTTGTTTGTGTTCATCTGAAGATTATGCATTCAGTATTTATTTGTTTTTGCTGACGTTCTACTCTTTCGATTGAAAACACATGTTGTTAAAGGCTGCACTGCCATCTATCGACATGTGGAGTTTTTTGTAAACTGCACTAATACTTTTGAGTTTTTTAGTTTAGTTTAGAGAACGGTCTAAACCATAATTAATTGCCTCATCTGTCCAACAAAAAAAAGAAAAAAAAAAAAAAAAAGGGAAAAATTTCTCTCCATCATCTTACTACCTGTGTGCCGCACTGATGTTTATACTCGTTTTTTGTCAGTCTTTCTTCTGGCTTCGAACCTCTTTGGTTCTTCAGCTGTAACTTACAGGTAGGCCTACTGATCGTTGTTTCAGTAATTAGCATTTCAATGTCTAATTTTCACTCTTCGCATCACCAGACAACACAATGCTATTAATATAAGTACAGTCTTCATCTCATGCGAGTGTACACCATTCAGATGACTCTTTATTTCTTAATATGTTTCAATAAGCAACAAACTGCTAATGCACCTTCAATTAAAACATAGCAATGAAGAAAATTTTTAACGTTCATTGGAAGCAAGGTTCCCACAAAAAAAGAAAAACCATCAAATTTATCCTTCTAGTCAAATTCTAACCCTTATTTTCCAGGTGCAAAGATTGACATGACTGCACCAGTCCTCATTAAAGTCAATGATTCTGCGAGCATGTGGCAGTCATCAGTCTATGGTCTCAGCTTCCTCCTGCCCTCCAAATACCAGGCCAATCCACCCGAACCTACTGATCCATCTGTGAGTCTCATTGATATTTTCTGTGATTTCTATTTAACTGAAAGTTGTTGTTTTTATAACTTGTTCCTGCACTTTATTTGTAGGTGTACTTAACAGACACTCCGGATATGAAAGTATATGTCAAGAGCTACGGGGGCTGGATGATGTCACTTGTGGCCAAATCACAGGCTGACAGTCTGAAGACATCGCTGGACAATGTACAAGCTACTTATGAGACAGAGTACCACTATAACGTCGGCTATAACAGGTGCACTTAGTTTACCTCCTTTCTGCCAGTAACGTTCTCTAATTTCAGTAATTCTTGTGTTTATTGTATTGTGTATGTGTGTTTTTCAGCCCAATGAAGATTATGAACAGACACAATGAGGCATGGTTTATTGTTAAGGGTGAGCCTGTGTGTCCTAGGAGTGGATAATTTCTCTGAGCTTCCTCTCTAACAAGTCTTTTAAAGGTAAATGATTCATTTAAATAAGAAAATGAATTATTTTTATAATTAATAATAGGATTACTATGTCTAATGTCTAACTAGACATTTATTTATCATTTCTTTTTCAGAGCCACAGTACGCAGAGCTGCATTACTCCTGTAGTCATAGCATGCTAAACTGCCTTACATGTTTTATTACATTAGCTAACCAGAGCACTCGTTGTGTAGTGAGGCGCTGCGGTTTGGTTTTAGTGTGTGAGACAACATAAACCAAAATAGGGCATTGTGTCGACATAACCGTCTAACTCCATAGGTAACTATGCTTATCTGTTACATCTGCTTCCTTCCGGCAAAGGCATGTGGTAGAAACATTTGGTTTTGTTTTAAAAAAGAAAATAAAAACATCATTGTAATGATCTTGTGTTTTATTGGGATTTTTCTTTACAACTTATGGGTCATATGTTTAATTTACAGTTATGTTTATATTAATATATAACCTGCTGGTTGGAAACTGGCCACTGGCTAAATTTTAATTTGACAGACTAGATGTGATGGATGCAGCTAATGTCCCCAGTGGGCATTCCTCCTGAAAGGTTTTATTTTCACAGATAGCCAGCGAACACGTGTGGTGCACGCTCTTCCTCGAGGGGTTCCTCCATTTTTTCTACAAAATGGAGTAGATACTAACTGTGAAATTCTTCAAACCGGTAGTCACAAATTGTACTACTGACTCGGGAGAATTCTTTGCCTTGTGAAATAGTGAAATCTTTTTTCGCGAATTTAACGCGTATAGAGTGAAAACTGAAATTTATATCAGTTAATTTGCATTACAAACTATTTCCAATCCTCTTACTGTTATTGGCCATGCCGTAATCACTGAAATAATTAATAAAATGGTACGTGGTTTTTTCCTCCATGTCTCCACGTTCTCACTGCGTCATGCAAATACCGAAAGGCCATAAAAAACCTGATGTACCAAATCTGATACAAAACATAAAACACATATGCAAACTTATTACAAACTTATGCGCATTAATATGCAGAGACAACTGTAATTAGATTATTCATGTTTATTTTCTCAAATATCAAAAAAAGTGCTGAACTGATTCAGTTGATCTGATCTGACATAACCCAAATGTCAACAGAGTAAAATTGTGCATTACAGTGCCACCTACAGTGTCAAGTAAACATGCTCGAGTTGTGGGTGGGATTTGGAATCATTCTTCCAGGCTCGGTATCTACACTTCACTACTTTCCAGACAGAAAAAAAAGATGCCCAAGGAGCTTGCTTGATACTTAGTGAACAAAGTTTCTCTATATTTTTCAATTCTGAATGTCATTTTTTCTCAACTATTTAAGAAAACTGATTCCACATTTCACAGATCATACATTTTTCAGTATAGACAGTGAAATAGCTACATAGTCAATCATCATCAACCAGCTATTTGTAAAAGAATGGCCTTTGCTGTTGCACATATTTTCATTTCATTAACAGTCAAGACAATACCTCATTTAATTTGACAGAATTTGTCTTTTTTCATTACTCAGGTTAATCTATCACCCTTGAACTGTTTTATGGCTTTAGACATCAGACCCCACATCACTGTACTTACCTGCTCCCTTCATCATAACTAGACTCCTTGTTTTGTAATTGATTCCAAAGGTGCTGGAACCTCACTTATTGATAAAAGATAGCAAAACACAGTATATTACGTGTTAATGCACTAGAGTAATCGGATTTAAATGTATAGAAATATAGAAGAACAGAAATAGGGAAGAGGACTGTACTGAAAGTTCTATGATCTGCTTCTTGGAGTTTACCAAACACTTGATAAATCACATGGCTGTAGTTGGATTGGTTTGATAAACACAAATTATAAAAGCCTCATTTGGGAGCTTCATGAATGGATACACATTAGTATTTCAGCATTATATCTTTTTGTGTTTATTTTCTTATGGTGAGTGCGTCCCTCCATATATGCTGCCCCTGCAATGCACCTTGCATGAATGAGATCTTGCTTGTTGGGAAGGTGTGACAGACTCAGGTTTATTACCCTCAGTATTGAGCAAAGTCCAACTGAGGGCCTTTACACCATCTCTGAGATAGCCTGTGTCTGTGCCTGTTTTCCTCTCTGTCCTGCTCCGAGTCCTGGAGGCCTGTACAGTTATGAATGACAGCTTACAGTGACCCATGTCACCCCTTTCCTATGGACCATGAACATCTCAAACTATCCCCTGGATCACCCTCAGCCCACGGCCCTCCACTCAGCCGATTACTCACAGGACCTTGCGTCACAAGAGAGAGCGTCAACATGTAAGTAGAACTTCAGATCGGAGAGATTTTAATGGCTTTAGCAATAGCATTAATTGCTAATGTAATACATTTGAGCATAGTAAACATTTGAAGTCAATGACTAATTCAGTTTCCATTAGAAATAAGATTGTTGCGATATTCAGAAAATCTTGTCATATGATTTGTTTGTGCTGAACAGTTCAGTAATGTTTAGTACGCATACTGAAGACGTGAATCAAAAAGATTTAGGATTTCATTCAATTGACATTTGCTTCAGCAGATTTAAAAAACATTCAGAAGTCATTTTATTTATATTTTGCCTGCTGCTGAAAATATCAAACTGTAAGGATTATGTAAGCCCTATATCTCAGTGTTTAATCAATCGAGTGATAAGAGACTAAGCCTATTTGAGATATAATAGACCGTTCCGCCGATTTATTAGATAGACTGGTCATAAAACTGTTCAACCTTACAGCCCACTCCTAGACAATCATCTTACAGTAGGCTTCTTGATGTTCATTTGCTGTTTCCTGAAGGTGACAAGTAAGAGTTATTTTAAGAAAGAAAGTGGACATTTACAATGAATGTGATGTCCCATAGCTCAGGAGTTAAAACCAGACCCAGACAGTAGGGCAACTCAAGAAGAGGGCTGTCCTGTGTGTGGTGACAGGGTGTCAGGATATCACTATGGGCTACTCACATGTGAGAGCTGTAATGTAAGTGTTCCATTATCAGGAAGTAACATTACACAGTAGTAGCTTTAATTAAAAAAAAAATATATATATATATATATTCTTTCATGTAATATAATTCTTCTTCAATTAAAGACAAATATTCTCACCAGGGCTTTTTTAAGCGCTCTGTACAGAATAACAAGCGCTATACGTGTGCAGATGCACAGTGCTGCCCCATGGACCCAGCCCAGAGGAAACGATGTCCTTACTGCCGCTTTCAGAAATGTTTAGCTGTTGGCATGAAGAAAGAAGGTATGCATGCAAACCCAAACAAAGATTCCATCGTTTGGTCCCATAAAAAGGTGGAGATTCTGGTATATCAGTGTGTTTTTTTCAGTTCTTTAAATAACACTTGTGTAAGGAAATAATCTGTTGCCGTTATTGCGTCTCTGATATGGAAAGATTTCACATTACCAGCCAGCTAGGCCCCTGGTCCTGTTCCCCCATCTTTATCTTTTGACACCATAACCATTGCAACGCGAATCTCTTTGTGCTCTGATCCCAGATGTGTGGAAAACAATTCAATGTGCGACAAACCCCACAAAAAAAAAAAAGTTAAATTACGCAACTTTAATAGAGCAATGCTTCTCAAACCTGTCCTGGAGACCCCCGCACCACCCCGCACATTTTGGATGTCTACCTTACCGTATCCATCCACTCCTGGTCTTGGAGTCTCTACTAAAGATGTGATGAACTGAAAGCATGTTTGATTAGGAAGAGTTCGAAAATGTTTAATGTTGGTGTGCCTCCAGGAACTGGTTTGAGAAACAATAATTTAGAACTGTGAGGATTTATCATGCTCTTTTGAACATCACAGTGTGTGATTTAGTTAATTGTAAAATTACTTGTCACAGCTGTACGTGCGGACAGAATGAGGGGTGGGCGAAACAAGTTTGGACCTCTGTACCGACGGGACAGGCAACTGAAACAGCACAGAGGGACCTATCACCAGACGAATACTGCCCCCTACAGGGTAAAAATTGAGGGACCACAAGCACTGGTACCTGCTGTGCCTCACGATTTTCACGTTCTCAACCCCTCCCCTGCTTCTCTTGGCTCTGACCATTACCATCCACCTCAGCCCTTTCATCCCAGTATGAGCCAGTCGGAGTTTCCAATGCTGTTGGACTGCACCATGCCCAGAGATCGAACTCTGTCTGATCCATCCATACCTTTCCACACACTGTGCTATCCAGGCTTTCACGGATACCCTCCCGAGAAAAGAGAGCTCCCTTTTAGCTACAGCCCTGCTTCTGTGGCACCCCCTGCTCCAATCTCTCCTACTGCTCTCTCCACACCTGCACCTACACTCACGCCAACCTCAACTCCAAGTTCCACCCCAACTCCAGCACAGAACTTGACACCCAGTTCAACCCCAACCCCTAGTTCATGCTTCCTAAATGAGCTCCTACAAGCTGAGCCAGATGCTCGGTCCGCAGTTCGGCCTTGGCATCGTCCTTTGTGTCGTGGTGTGGACTGTGTGATACAGCACGGCCTCCAAAGAGAACAGGCCTGCCGAGGAAAACATGACCGCCTCAACACCTTCAGCATCATGTGCAAAATGGCTGACCAGACTTTGTTTGGACTGGTGGAGTGGGCAAGAAACAGCACACTGTTTAAGGAGCTTAAGGTAGAAGAGTTTGCACATGATCGCATATACATTGGATACATTGTGTTATGTGTTAGTGTAATCTTCAGGATCACTGCTGAAAAGACCAGTATGAATGTGTCTGATGCTCTGAGCTGGTCACCATGATTTATCCATGCAGTTTCTAGATCACAATATTTTGTTGGTCATACAACATCATTGCTTCCCAAAGAAACAAACCCTACCCCTAACCCAAAAAACAGGGGTATCCGAACTCCTGGCGGGCCACTGTCCTGCAGAGGTTAGCTCCACCTTTCCTCAACACACCTGCCTGGAAGTTTCTAGTATGCCTTGTAAGACCTTGATTAGCTGGTTCAGGTGTGTTTAATTGGGTTTGGAGCTAAACTCTGTAGGACAGCAGCCCTCCGGGACCGAGTTTGGACACCCCTGCCCAAAACTAACCATACCATAACCCCTGTAAAATCACAAGAAAATTGTTGGTTGATAAGAATGGTGTACGTCTCTAACACTAACCCTAACTCTACCGCTTTGCATATGCCTAAAATTTGATTAATTGTTTGGAATGTTGATCCAGAGACTTGTCCTACTTGACAAAATCTTGGTTACTGTACCAACCTGGTTTAAGATGGTTAGTGGTGGTCAGATGCTGGTCTAAGTAGTGGAGCACCATGGCCACACTGTCAACTAGCAAAACTAGCTGGTGAAAGCTGCCGAGTAGTATTGTCTTCCTGGTTGAACAAGGAATCTCGCTGTTTTAGAAGCCTGGTGGAGACACCAGCATCCCATGCTTAGGCCTAGGGTCCAGAACAACATACATGCTTGTATTATGAGCAGGGATGGGGTTAACATTTGTACATTTTTCAACAAGGATTGACAACTTCAGTCCTGAAGGACCACTGTCTTGCAGAGTTTAGCTCCAACTCTGAAAAAAAAATTCACCTGCCTGTAGCTTTCTTAAAGACATTGATTAGCTTGTTCAGGCTTGAATTTAGGGCTTGTTCAGGATTAGGGTTGGAGCTAAACGCTGCAGGACAGTGGCCCTCCAGGACCGAAGCTGCCCATCTCTGCTTTTCAAGGACCAAAAGTCAGGGGTTCTTAACTCTGGCCCTCAAGGTCCCCTTTCCTGCACAGTTTAGCTCCAACCCTAATCAAATGCACCTAAACAAGCTAATCAGGGTCTTTGGGATTACTAGAAAGTTACTGGCAAGCGAGTTTGATGAAGGTTGGAGCTAAACTCTGCAGAAAAGTGGACCTTGAGGGCCAGAGTTGAGAACCCCTGGTCTAAGTTGTCCAATGCTGCATAACTAGAGTACCTGATCTCTTACAGGTGGAGGATCAAATGGTGTTACTGCAGAGCTGCTGGAGTGAGCTTCTTGTCCTGGATCACTTATGCAGGCAGGTGGCTTATGGGAGAGATGGCAGCATCTGTCTTATTACTGGGCAGCAGGTAAGAAAACCTCTATCACTAAACCAGCATTTCCCTACTCTGTTCCTGGAGGCACATCAACAGGTCACATTTTGGATGTCTCCCTTATCTGGCCCATCTATTTCAGTCTCTACTAATATGCTGTTGAGCTGAATCAGGCGGTATGAATTAGAAAGAGTTGGAAAATTTGTACCATTGGTGTGCCTCCAGGAACAGGGCTGGGCAACGCTGCACTTCACCATAGTTACAGTTTAACGACTGTTTAGGAGTCTTTGCATTTTCTTTGACTTGCCTTTATTGTACCAGATTGAGGTATTGACCATCCTCAGTCAGGCTGGAGCAACTCTCAGTAGTTTGGTGTCCAGAGCCCAGGACCTTGTCTCCAAG
This sequence comes from Sinocyclocheilus anophthalmus, assembly GCA_018155175.1. Classification (NCBI taxonomy): domain Eukaryota; kingdom Metazoa; phylum Chordata; class Actinopteri; order Cypriniformes; family Cyprinidae; genus Sinocyclocheilus; species Sinocyclocheilus anophthalmus. Next base: position 57,831 of record JADLZN010000424.1, read on the forward strand.
CTTAGGTCACTACAACTAGACAGAGAGGAGTTTGTGTGTCTCAAATATTTGGTTCTCTTCAATCCAGGTGGGTTTCTTTTTTCTTTTAATCTGAACATGTCCTGTTGGACCATAGTTGTAAGGGCCATGTGTTTTGCAGATGTTAAATCAGTACAGGATCGAAGGCAGGTAGAACAAACTCAAGAGCGTGTAAACAGGGCTTTGATGGACCACACTATGCAAACCCACCCAGGTCACTCTGACAAGTTTGGACAGCTGCTGCTCCGTCTGCCAGAGGTGCGCAGCATCAGCCTACAGGTGGAGGAATACCTGTATCAGCGCCACCTGCTGGGAGATCTGCCTTGCAACTCATTGCTGACTGAAATGCTTCATGCTAAGCACACATGAGACACAATCAAAATAAAGCTTGTTATTGGAAATGCTTTCATATATTTGGTGTCTAATAATTTTAAGCTCTGAACAAATCTAGTTGTCATTGTTGGCTGGCACTACGTACTAGTTAACAACAGGACATACAAACAATAGGAACAAAAAGTAGTTTTGGGTATTGTGAGTATATGAGATGTAAAGCACATACATATATCCTTACAGTAATGGATCACATCCACTCAAAAATGCAAGTGTTCAAACACTGCCATTCGTATAAGAAATAACTGTCTAACATCTCTATCACAGTCACAGAAGCTCATCACACTGTTTGTGTATCAGTTTGAGTTTCCAATTAAAGTGTCTGTATACGTAGATTTCTATGGTCTGATATCATGTGTCTAGAATGCAGCTATAGAAGGTTGAAGATTTATGAAGCCCATCAAGAACATGTCCAGGTCATATTTCACCTTAAAAAAAAAAAATTGCCTAATAGAAATGCAAATACAAATAAAAACCAGAATTACTTCGTGTTACAATTAATTACTTCTAGTAAAAAGACTCTACTGAACAATTATTATATGTTTTTTTGTTTACTTTTACATTTTATTTGGGGGTAAAATATGACTGGGACGGTTAACATTCACCTACATGTTCAAAGATGCACTTTTAGAGTGGGAATAATATGAACACAACAATAAACATAGCCATGGACATGTAAAAATTCTAAATTTAAAAGTAAAAACTAAAATGTTTACAAAATGGCAACAAAAGCTGATATAATGTATGTAACTTGTAGAACAAGTAAAATCAGTGACGATGAGAAATAACTAGGATTATTTAAAAATGATTTTAATCCGGTCACATGGGATTGATCCATAATCAAAAGAATTTGGGAGAAAACAATCTACCAACATGAACATGGAAAAAGTGAAAGAAAAATACAAAACATTAATGTGCTTTCTGAAATGAACGAGTGAATCACCACATTTGCCAGTACATAAATAATAAAATCAGAAACTAAACCGAAAACTCTAGCTCATCCTTACCCAATAAATACACCTTAGGTGACCTAACATTCTACAGAATTGCACAGAATCCAGTTACATTACACCATGTTTCACCCAACAGACAAACACATGCAACCTACACACAAATACACATCTCCCATTCATTTGACACAGAAACATATCATCCAATCATTTCAAAAATGATTTTTTTTTTGGCTCTTTACAAAATATGTACATCTTTACAGCAAATCTGTGAAGTACTTCATCTGATTCTCCGAAGACAGGAAAGGGTGGCCTGACTTAATCAGTTGTTTTAGTGCTTTGATAAAGAGAAACAGACTAAATGCCCCTTTTATACAAAAAGAAAACTTCAAGCCATCCAAGAAACGAATAAGGCCAAGTTAGACAGTTTGGAGACTATTCATAGATCATAGTAATAGAAACAACATAATAACCATTTAAGGCAGCAGACACCAGGGCTGCTCATCTGCCTTTTATCACTTCCTTTTAGCATTTGTTTTATATCACTTTCGATTGGAGTTCACTATTGGTATATCACTATGTGCTGCTGCATGTCGGGGTGCAAGTATGCATTACACCAAACAGGACTACTTGTTCATTCAGCTCTGGGTACATAAGTGAGAGTTAATATCAGATTTGTCTTTATTGTTTCTCACCATCTGTCTTCATTCTGTCCCCGGTCCCGCTCACACACTCATTCACACCAGCACATCCAGCTCTAGTAGTGAAGCAGCAGGGTAGCTTATTCATTGCTTACAAATCGCCACAATATACAAATCATTGTCAAAAATTAAAGAATCAGCAATAAACATCATTCAAATATACAGTATATTAAATCAGCCTTGATTTTTTTTTTCTTACATTATTTTTCCAGTTACAGCTAAACAGAGTAAAAAGACTTCCTTCATTTTTGGAGTATCATTAATGGAAATCAACTGCATGGTCTGGCATCTTTTCACTTTTTCATTCATTCTTAAAGCAAATGCGAAGGAAAATATCTGAGTCTTTAACATGCTCTCCTGAGGTCCAAAACCTTGAGTGATCCAGTTAGATTAGGTCTGAAGCATTAAGAAAGTAAACATCCAGATGTCTACGACTGACTTTAGGAAGGCCAAGCGATAGGGCGGTTTGATCAGAGAGCAAGACAGACTCGAAATGGACAGCAGCATAGGACTTTTTCACATGATGTGACAAAGGAGAGTGGCTGCGCCCCCTTGTAATTCAGTTCTACATTCAGTCCCTTAAGACTGAGAAGCTGATGACGATAAACAAGACGATAAGAAGGCCTGTGTTGGTTTGTGCCCTACATTCATCAAAGAGCAAAGATCCGATTTCATCTGGGGCATCCTTTACATGTCAATGGATCCAGTAAAGTGAGTAAAGGAGGGAAGGAGCTGGAAGATAGTAACATTTCTAAGGATCTTTTCTGGAGGACATTCATTTTACTTGAAAGATGAGACTGGAAAGTTGCATCTAAAATGCCAAGGATACATTTTGTACAATCTTAGAAAACCAATCAGGCCCTTTTCTTGGAAATATGACTTGTGTTCTCTTGAGTTACCTTAAGAAAATGGCAATGGGGATTTCTGAATAGATCTTTGTAACTTGACCTGTAGTTACACAGAGAGGTTTTGCACAGTCACCCGCCATGAACTTCTGAGGGCACTTTCTTTTAGGATTTTCTGTATTAGGGCCTCTTTTTAGATATCCCACTCCTTCTCCAGGCATGCACTCCACTGTGCCCCGCTATTCTGCCGGAGTGAGGACAGAAACCCAGGGTGACGTGGCCAGCTCAGGCATAGTTGGCATTTCCAGCAGGCTTTATTTTGGGGTCCCGAGCTTCTTTGGGGTTCCCGGGCGCTTGCGCTCCCATAGATGGTTGGGAATGGTGAAGGCATCCACGCTCATGGACATGGTCTTGGACGGGATGACCGTGAACTGCTTGCGGTCAGAGCTGTACTTGTAGATCGACTCCACCATAGTGGGACTGATAACACGCGGCCCAATACCTGTGAGCCTAACCATCTCCTCCGTCTCGGGGTTCATGGTGTAAACCGCCCGGAACTGACAGCTGGCATCCCGGAACAGGATGAGGAAATGGTTCGCAGAGCTTTTCTCCATTTCCTTTCGCAGACAAGAAAGAAATACAAATGAACGGAACAGACCATTACATCATGCATTCAAATGTCCCATGCAAATATACGTTGAGTCATGAGAGCCCGGAGTGTGCTAGATAGGCTGACTGACAGGTCACTCACCTCTACAATCTTGTTTTTCTGTGGTTCGTTGACCTTGCCTGCCAAACAACAGCGAGAGATGGCATTATTGATAATGAACTTATTGGACTTGAAGCTTGGCTCCTTGTAGAGTTTCGGTCCTGAAACGGAAGTGCAAAAATGCATGTCATTGTTTAAAAGTCAAAGTTTTTGATCACATAACCAAATGTAAACAATCTTAAAATAGCTTGATTTTCTGCAAATGGTACTTGCCCATGCAAAATTCGCAAACCACAATGCTAAGACATTGCTAGATGGTTACTAGGTTGTTCAATGTCCATCTCAAAAATGTGTCCAAAGAGTAGTTCACCAAATGTAATACCTGAGTTTGTTTAAATAATTAACCCCAATTTGAGCAAATGCCTTAGCAAGCACCACTAACTAAACCGCAAATCATGTAATTTTTATAGTTTACCAGTGTATTCTGGTATGGAAGCTGGGGATGAAATAGTAGATGTATTTTCCCAGTCTCCATTCTGTGCAGCAAGACGGCCTGGAGATAGCAGTCTGGATGGTGAATGAGAACGACTGTGGGAAGGAATAAATATTTAGAGATTAGGTCACAATAAAGAGCAGATGTTTTATCAGACAAACAAATACATATTAGATTTACCTTGGAGATTTTCTGACAGTTAGCGTTCCATTGTCATTGGCCATGGAGGACAGATTCATTGTTGAATGGGAGTAAACTTTATTTAGTCTAGAACCTGAGAGGGAAAAGAGTTGACAAATCACATATAGCTTTCTAACTGTGATTATCAATGGAAAGAAAATAAGCTTCTGGATGATCAATGACTTACCCATAAACCCTTTGGCAGGGCTGCGAGAGAGGTCGGAGTCATCTCTGAACACTGTTTTGGGCCTCTGCTTCTTGACGCCTCTTACTGTAGTGGGTTTCTGGCGGAGAACTTTATCTAGATCCTCCATTATTTTTAGCTGATGTCGCCGTTCATACTCCTGGCGGGTGAAGTCTCCACGCCGCTGAGGAGTGCCCTCTGGTGGAGGGGTGCGTGGAGGTGGAGGGGTAGAAGGAGTTTGGGGTCTCTCCTCTCCTCTGCGAGGCTCATCCACTGAAGATGACCTACTTTAACATTTATAGACAATACTGATAAAGCTCACAATGTCCAAAAGGTAATAGGGATTAACATAAGTTGAAGTGCATTAGACGGCATATAAAAAAAATTCAAAAACACTTGCAACCACCCACAGTTAGTGGCCAGGAAATTTCTAAGCAGTTGCCAAGGTGTTCTGAGTGGTTTTCCATGGGCTACGATGCAGTTGCAAGAAGTAGGTGGTTGCTAGGTAGTAACAGGTTAAAAAGACCCCACAACCAAGTCTGATGATGATTTTCGGCTTTCAGTTTCAACAAAACCCTTGTATGAAAACACTTAGTGATAATAAAAGGACTTAAAGGGTTAGTTCACCCAAAAATGAAAATTCTGTCATTAATTACTCACACTTATGCTACGTTTCTGGACCTTGATCGTGGTAATTACATTGCTATCTATGGGAGGGTCAGAGAGCTCTCAGAATTCATCTAAAATATCTTAATTTGTGTTCTTACGGGTTTATAACGACACGAGGGTGAGTAATTAATGACATAATTTTCATTTTTGGGTGAACTATCCCTTTAAGGGACTTGTTTTGGCACTTATTCCACATTTGGCTCAGACCCCTCCTTCAATGAAAGGCTAACTGCTAATAAAGTGAAATTACACATTATCTCTCAATATGTCTAAAGATTTGTGCAATCATTCATACTTATTCACAGCTGTCACTTTTCACAGCTTTGTTGGTAAGCCTTACCTTGCCTCCCTCTCTCTTTCTTGTTCCTGTCTTCGCCTCTTCATCTCCTCTGCTCTCTTTTGTTGTTTCTCAAGTAATGCAGCTCTTCTCCTCTCCATCTCATCCTCAGGTCGAGCTTCATCCTGCTAGAGAGTTTCAGACAGTTAAATAAAGGCTACACCTTTAAGGCTAAATTTCTCCAAGTTTAGCATGTGATTCTCCCCTAACCTTGAAGAAGAATCCAAGTCCACCCCTAGTTTCTGGCTCCGTTTGGTCGCTCATTGAATCCGAGAAGATATCCTGGCTCTGATCGGCTTCTTCACCCTCTAATGCTTTGAGAGATGACAGTGAGATCTCGATAAGGCTGTTGCGCTTGCCATTGAAAGCAGCTGCAGGAATGTCACTCTCAAACGAGCACTCAGAAGGAGCTCCTGAGCTGCTGCCACCACCCTGGCGCTCCTTTCGGGGCAGAACCTGTGAAGATCCGCTATCCAGTTCCATGCTGAAGATTGTATGTTCTTCACTGGAGCCGGTGTCTGAGAAGTTGTCCTCTGGTCTAGCCAGGGATGAAGCTGAGCGGGACTCACTCTGACTGGAGGTACCTATGCTGAAAGAGGACGAGTTCTGATCCCTGTATTGCCACGGGGACACTCTTCGCAAATGAGGAAGGTTGTCCACACTTTGATGGGGAGTTATAACTCTTGTGGAAACAGGAGTCTTGAGCTCTGCAGGCCGAGGGTGGTGATGCAGTTTGGGGCTCTTTGGAGGTGCAGACTGTGCCCTACGGTGGGATGCAGGTGATTTGGGGGGAGCGGTGTGACTTGCAATCTTGCGAGATGGGGAAGGAGAAGAGGAGGCAGAGGGCAGGTCACGAGTGGACTCCCTTGACAAACGAGAAGGTGCAGTTATTGAGGGTTTGGAGCTGGGTGAGATGACCCAAGCCTGATTGTTAGAAGCTGCCTTCTTCTTCATCAGCTGGTTCTGCTGCTCCGAGAGGCGCTGCATATCGCTTTGGAGAGAATTGAGAGCAGCACTTAGTTTAGACACAGCATTGTTGTAATCTCCCAGAGGGGCCGTGCCTTTTCCTCCAGGAACTCCTACTCCAGCTTTTTCTTTCTCTACTGGATTGTCCTGTTGGACAGAGGGCTTGATATTCCCCTCTTCTTCTACTGAGGGGCCCTTTTTCAACTGTTCCTCCTCTTGCTGCTCCTCGCTCTCCAAGCGTGCCAGTTTCTCCTCTAGCGCCAAGCGGCTGAGGTCATCTTCCACAGAGGAGGTACCAACCTCCCCTTGACGTCCTTCCTCGCCATCCCCACCCTCCTGCTCCTTCTTTAACTGCAGGAAGGCAGTTTTTCCCAGCCGTTGCCGGTGTTTGGCAAAGATGGCCTCTATACGCTTCTTCTGAGCCTCAATAGCCTTCCGCTTCTCCTCAAGCCTCGCCCCCAGCTCTGACATTTCAGTGCTGAGAGCAGGACTCTTACTGGGACTCTCCTCTGATTTCTTGACCCATGTAGTCATCTGTGGGGCCTGTGATTCATTGGGCTGTACTTGTTCTGGAACAAGTTTCTTTTTCCGTTCTGCAAAATTGGTCATTCTAACGCCGCTATCCGGTGTCTCTTCACCACGCGGTTGTGTTATGCGAGGGCCCGAGGCAGGTGTGGCAGGGGTGGAGTGAGTTTTTGGAAGATCTTCCGAGGCATCTGAATCCACACTTCCATCTCTTAATACGGAGTCGTCATCTCTGGATCCCTCTGAGGGGTGTCTGATGCGGCTGGGCTCTGGCGGGACTCCTGAGGATCGGTGGTAGAGCATTCCTGAGCGGGATGGGGCTGAAGAGCTGAGAGTCACTGGGCTGCCATTAAGTCTAGCAGTTGCTGAATCATCTGGTGAATGCAGGTAGAAACCATCAGGTGCCCCGTCCGGGTGAAGGCGAGGCTCCATCTTCTCTTCGTTGTGGATGATCTGCAGTGCCTCTTCAATGGTTGGTAGCTCTCCTGTTACACTATCATCAATGCCGTTCTCTTCAGCCAGCATCGGACGAGTTCGAGTGGCCCAAGAAGCTCTTTGAGGGCCATTAGGCCCAGGAGCTTTACTAAGCAAGTGGCTGAGGTCCTCTGGGGGTGTGTATGGGACATGTGTCATGGATTGACCAGCAGGGTTAAGATTGTCCGAACTGACAGACCGAGTTATTACAGGGTTCCCCATCACAATATCCACATCACTGTCCAGTCCAAAAGGAATACTAAAGGACACAGCAGAGGACAGGGGACGGCTGAAGAGCCATCAAGAAAAAAAAGATTAATTCCTCAAAAAGTATTAATAAGAAAAGAAAAATGCATAAAACAGTGAAGTACCTTACCTAAGTGGTTTCTTAGTCCACGTTCTTCCTGCTGCCTCTACATGAGACATTGAGGTAGACTGAGTCAGAGATCCTGATCATAGAGACAACACAAACATGACTGGATGACACATACAACATGCAAACACAGACCATGTGATTGTTTCTTTATGCGAACAAGAATAAACACAGTGTTTACATACATTACAAAGAATGGAACAAACAAATAATGGCAAATGATGACTCAGGACAGAGTAACAGCACATTTTCCTCACCTGTTGCTGCAGTCACAGGGGAAGAGATGGGCAGGAAAGGCTTTTTGAAGATAGACGGAGAACCACTGGTACATAAAAGACAAGTAAATCACGGTAAGCTTCGGCCTTGATTTTTATAACGGCTCATTTAAGTGATCTTTTTTTTTTTAAACTGAAAATTTGCTTTGGTATAATTTTGCGTTCTTGGCAGCAACTCTGACAGTTTATGATTTCAAATTATATATACGGCTTTTATACAACCAAATGCCAAAAATTCAGTTGTACCTGTTGCTGGACCCGCTGTTGCCATTGCTGGTCCTTCCAGATTTTTCTACAAGAATAAAAAAATTACTTCATCTTACACATCCCTTTTTAACAGACTGTCACTGAAGAAATCTAAAAAGGAACATACAAATCTACAGGAAAATAAACTAATAATAAACCATTCATTCATCAAGACATGTACTTACCAGTCAGCTCAGATTTCTGCAGGGGCTGAACAAACTCTGGCTTTGAGACCTCAAACCAATACAAGAGCTCTGCCAGAAAGTTCAGTATGTTTGTCTAGAAAGAGAAAAACGCACTACATATAAAATACCATAGTATGTCCCATTGTACTGTATTATTAAAAATCATCCCATTATAATCATGTGAAGTGAATCCACAGTTGATGTTTCTTCAGCACTTATTGTTACTGAACGGTGTAAAGACTAATCTTAAGGTGTCTAATTCGCCATAGCAATGAAAAAAATGCTACATTGTGCCCATTTTTGGTGCACTAGCCTACTGCATACTTAGAAGCATATTTTAACATAACCAACACAGTACATAATCTGACCTTGTTTTACTAACTGTACTACACTATACAGACTCCCTCTCCTCATCCTGTTTTAATTTAGGTTTCTATATACCTTTAATTCTGCTGGGCTGTAGAGCATATCCTCCAACGCTAGAGGGCAGCAGCTCTTCAAACAGCTGTCACAGAACTCCCAAATCAGCTGTAGGTTGTACAGGCTGTCAGCCACAGACATGGAGTCCTTCATACATACATCTAATAGGACAAAAAAATTAAATCAATGTCTTACACATCTACGAAATACACCCCTATATGCTACAGATTCAGATTTGAAATGTGACCATACCCTCTAATCTCAGTAGACCAGGACAGTAATGGTGAATAACTGCAGCAATAGCACATCCGTTTGAGAGATCCTTCACTTCATTCACCACAGGAAAATAGGGTTTGATCTTAGACTGCATCCTGTCCTTCCTGTACCGGATCTGAACAAGAAAAATAGTGTGTTGAACAGCAATATTGGATTAAGTGCTATGTTGCTTGTTACTCTATATTGTTATTGTGAAACTGTTCATTTTTCATCGACAGGGAATTTTGTGCAAATGCAAAAATAGAGATGGAAACATATCCATATCAAAGAAACCAACACCAAATGAAAAATGCATACAAAAGACAACCAGATGGCAATAAATGTCCAAGAGAGGGGAAAAAAACAGCCACAAAAACAAAAAGAATCCATGCAAGCAGTGCATGAAGACAAAATGCAGTAAAAGCGAATGAGACATAAGTTGAGGAACAGCAAGGACATTGTTAACGGGAAGTGGGACAGCAAACACTCAAGAGACTTAGTCTTCAACAGTTCAGAGCAATGAACAGAGGCAGCTGTGTGAACAGCCAACACCTGATACATCAGTAGAGACCTTTTCCACTTGATACACACAACATGCACTAGGAGATAAGTGCACTAACAACACAGACACACTATATTGTTCACTTAACCACCATAGACTATGGTTTAATATTTCTGGCTTATTTTTTGTAATGCAAATGATGATGTAGGATGTTGAGACAACTGACACTACTCGTCTAATGGAAGAACTGTTCTCAGAACACTGCGATACTAAACAATACTGTCTTTGACTCAAATTTTGGTTCACCCAGAGAATATATCTAAATCAAGAAATCCATGTAACTTTTAAATGTAGAATCTACAGTGCTGGAACAAGAACTTGATGCAATGAAACTACAACTTACATCTCTCAAAAACAGCAGTGCAACGTTGAGCATACATATGTGCCATGATAAGATACACAGGCTATCAACAAAAAGCTGCATCTTTACTTTTTATTTTCTATTACTATAAACTCCACACAATTCTACAGGTATACTGCAAGTCATTGACAATATTATTATACTTAATATTTAATCTAATAGATGCATAAATGTCCATGATATGAGGTGGAGGACTCTAAAATTGAGACATGATTTAGATTAATTGCCCAAACAGGGTCAAAGGAATCAAGTTCCATCTATGTAACCTGGACTGCCAGCAGGGGGCGAAAGAGGACAGATTTATATGGGTTTAGGACAGGAAAATGGAGGAAAGAAGGTGGAATGGAAGACAAGAGAAAGACTTACAGGAACAAGTTTCCAGTACCAGCGGGTGGGACACTGTCAGAAAGAAGTGAAGGAATATGAGAGGAGAGAGGTAGAAGGGGAAGTGAGGAGGAGGAAGAGGATAGGTAATTTAGACAGCAAAGTAGACCTTGAGGGAAAAGATAGTGCTGCTAAGGAAAATGAGTGACTGTTTGTGCAGAGGTGTAGGGGTCAAGTTATCGTACACATGTGCCCTTTGAGCTTTTCGTGAGCAAGTTTGTATGTTTTTGTTTATGAGTGTTTCTTACCGAAGGTTGAACAGGCTCTGGTTCAGTACTAGGCTGAGATGCGTCATTTTGTGTACCTTCTGTTTGTTCCTTCAGTTTTTGATTCAGCTACACAAAAGAAAAACAAAAAACACCTTATGACAATGACATCAAAGTACACATTTAGTTGTAGTAGTCTACATGACTTTATTTGTTGAAGCACACACCCAGAGCATCTTTTGTGAAGGTGTTCCACAGGGTTCTATTTTAGGGCCAGTAATATTATATATTAGAGGTTAGTTAGTACATGTAAACAGGGAAGTGTAAGGTATAGTTCACCCAAGAATGAAAATTTAGTCTAATAATTTAATCTTCATGTTTCAAACTTGCTTGATTTTCTTTTCTCCATAGAACACATAGAACATTCAAGGTGCTTTCCCATTTAAAGTGGAATTGGGACAGAACTGACATATGTTGACATGCTTTAATGTTCAAAAAACACATTATTTTTCAAATACTGTACATTATTGTAGGTCCTCTATGCCCCGCCTCTCTCAAACGCTTCGTTTTCTACAACGTCCCTCCTTACGACAAGCGCAGTCTGCTCTGATTGGCCAGCTGACCCAGTGCATTGTGATTGGCCGAACACCGCAAGCACTCGTCAGAAATGTAACGCTTACCATAATGGCAAGCTTCATCTTTCAAAGTAAATGCAAAGACAGAGCCCGAAGGGGGAACAGAGTCGCGTGACAGACACAGTGATGAAGCTGGTATGTGTTTGCAGTACACAAGCCACGGTTAAGACAGCTGACTCCACTGTGATGTGATCGCTGTCTCTCGCTCTCTCACACGCACGCACACACAAACACACGATGCGCAAAACTCCGCATTTGAACGTCAATAGCAAATACTTAAACTAATAACAAAACAGTAGCTGATTCAGAAGCGCCAGACTGTCATAGCAAAGTCAGAATTACCTCCTCTCCTAGGAAAAGCATTGCTGTTCTGTTGTAAGTAATCTTAAAGATTCCTAAATGCATCTACTTTCGGAAGGCCAAATAAAGTGCTTTTGCTTTCGCCTAGAAAAACAGCGTCTCCCTGACATGGCTGCATAAACAATACTGCTGTTCCTGAAACCACGCCACCTTTCTTTACGTGCACAATTGGGCAGCATTATGCTAATATTTCCACATAGTGAGGTAGATATGTGGGGGGTGTTAGAACGAGCCGTTTTAGGGGGGCATGGCAGAGTAACTTTGATAAAGAATATCTCTTTGAACATCTCTTTGCAACTTCAGGGATCTTATCTATGCACAATCAGCTTGTAACACTCCAAAGAGAAAGGAAAACTTGAAATCGCATCATATGACCCCTTTAAGACAATGTGCGTACACAGAATTGATTCCTCTTTCGTGTATCCTTGCATCTGAATGAACACATACAAACAAAATTATCTCAAAATAACTACCTCGGCAAGTATTCTCTTAGACACAGTCAGTTATGTCTTAAGTGAACATAAACAGTGGAGAAAGAAATCTCAAGTGCATCGTTATATTGGATCCGTGCATTCGGTCTTAAAGGGGAAGCAGCCTATAAATGCCTGCTGTTTAAGCGCCACCTGCTGTAAGAGTGTGACATTTGCGTCTCATTCACAAAGCTAAAATCTGATAATTCTGTTTTTGCTTCAAATTTCTAAATTATACAATCTAAATAACATGTATTTAGCATCTTTGTTTGGATCGTGGATCGTGCAGTGGTTGCCTCTGATTTTAAACGGGAAAAGCACAGCCAAAGCCTTAGTTTGTTTATATGAAGAGATTTATTTTATTTGTATAATTAATTTATTTTATTTGGGATTTGTTTTAAAATTTCAAATTAGTTTTGATATTGGAACCATATTTCAATTCACAAGAAATGTGCAAGCATTTTGTGGGAGAAATAATAAAAAGGAACCGTTTTCATTGATAATTTGTCTTAAATCTCATTTTGTTAAAAAGAGAAAATTGTGAGAAAATTGTATTGTGAAATCAGTATTGTGAATCGTATCGCGAGTTGAGTGAATTGTTACATCCCTATATGCTACTAGTTTTTGCTGTGGTATCAAAGTATCTGTATTTAAATAATAAAGAACATATGTCTTTTTGCTCATACTGCAAAATTATCCGATCGTACTCAAAATGATATGATAAGCAATATAATCGAGCCATGGTGGTGGTGTGGGTCGGGGGGGCCCGTATTGTGATCCGTTGCACCCCTACTCTCTTGACTTGTTATTTGAAGAAAAAAAGCAATCACTGAAGTTTTTCAAATCATGCTGATTTGTCCGCAGTGAAGTTCAGCCGATGTCTTTTTTTAAATTTTTTTATTCGGGCTACTTAAATTCATTTTGGGCTACCAAAATCTGAAGAATGTCTGCCCGAAGGGCTACCAGCGATTTTGAAATTTTGCGAGCCCTGCCTATGTTCCAAGTTTTCTAAAGCAATGTGATAGCTTTATGCGAGAAACAGACTGAAATTTTAAGTTATTCATAGATAATGTTACCCATCATAAAAGTACTTGGAATATTGCAGATTATGTTAAGCATCATACAGGTTTGGAACAAGTGAGTGAGTAAATGATGAAATAAACTGTTATAGCTACATTTTTACTACTCTTTTAAACATTGTAAATGATTCTTTTTAGTTAGATTTATGGGTTATGAGAGTTTATAAGAATTATTTGAGCTCCAAGAAACTGTGTTGCTTAAGTTCATTAGAAGACTCACCGTGTTCACCCAGCAAAGCAGGACTCTGTCCCAGGTTGCATCTGTACCAAACAGCTCTGATCCGCCGCTCGCCAAGACTGTGCTCACCGTCTCCATGGCACCCACTGCCATTAAGGCATCCATCAACTCCAAGTGGGCACTCTGTACCAATCAGAGGAAAACAAACAGGACTGTCTGAGCATAAAGAAAACCCAGCTGTCATTTTGAACACTGACCTAATGCGCCTAATGTAATAACACCGTCTAGTAACATTCAGAACAGCATCAGAAAGCAAGGCCTTTCTAATGCCACAGGACTGAAGATTCTTTATGTAAGAAGAATGTTTGGTTTTCTGCATAAGTGTGCGTGACACTGCAAGAGAGATACAGTATACAGAGTAAAAGACTCAGAGCAAAGGAAAAATAATGTGCCACGACTTACATGCATATGCATTGTTCTGCTGCGTAGTGCATCCTTGAAGCACTGTGCAATCAAGCAGCAAGACATGAATCAATATTATTCATTACTGACTTCCTGCTGTTTCTTTTCTCTTTTTAAGTGTTGCAGCAGTATTGTTTCCCTCCCTCCTCTTCTCTCCCTCTCTCAATGACATATTGCAGTATGACTCATGTGTGACAAACTCCAGGACAACAGCTCAATGGGGACTGCAATTCCAAACCCCCAGCATGATTCCACATTTGTGTTGCAGACAGTATGTGTTTGTGTGTGCGCGCGCTGGGGTTTCTGAGCACATCGGATACCAATGAGTGTGTGCAAAAAATTGTATTTTGGTTCCAAATTGTTGTTAAAATTAAATTGTAATTATGTCAAAATTTAAAATTATTTTAAACTAGCATACATTGTGAATTCATGCACATGCTCAATGAAGATCATCTGCGTGTCTGCATCTTGGTCAAAATGGCCAGATGATCTCAGTCCATTACAGTGAGGCAGCTCACACCCAAGCCCATTAAAAACAACCCAACCGCAATATCATGGAGTCATGGAGAGCACCTTAGCTGCGATAAGAGGGTTAAGCCATTAACTACTTTCTGCACTTCAACCAGGGGACGTTTACTACCTGCAGCCCAAACCACCGAGAGTGTCAGTGTAGTCAATAGCAATTTACAGCTAATGTTCAGGTGAACTGCATGAAAATAGTTTAGGTAATTTTTTTTTTTTTAATAATAATGCAAAAGTATAAATAATTTATACTGAATTTAATAAAAAATACAGTAACGTTTTTGCATTACAGTAAAAATAATAAATGTTAATGTCCCAAAGCTTCATTTTAATGTGAATTTTCATTAGGCTATAGGCTACTTAAACCTAAATGTAATCTTGATTTTGGATAAAAATATAACCCAGACTGTGTGACACTCATTAACACAGCAACACAATGGGAACACAAAGGTCACTATAGTGGTTCTGGAGGGGACATTTGAATCGATATGAGGGTAAACACTCCTTCCATAGTCAAAATCAGTAAACACAGTAAAGAAAGGATATTTTTCAAGGACAAAACTAACAGATTTCCTTTTGGTTTATGACTAAGACAAACATGGCCAAAGACAATCATTCACTATCAGCTGGAGCAATGCCAGACATTTTCAGAGGGTTCTTTTCATGTTTTTTTAAGACAAAAACAAAAGACAATAGAACAAAAATCAATGGAACACGCGCAGCCTTCCACATGTTTCCAGTCGTGTTATTCATAGCTGTTTTGTGAACATGAATGTCATCACCTGACTGTCTTCACTGCCTTCCGTATTGGCCATACTCAGCCTGCTATAATCATTAACTTTCAAACAGTCAAACAGGTCAGAGGGACACATTCCATTATGTGGCCCGCCTCTCTACCACACACGGCTAACGCTAATCTGTCCCAACCACTGTCTGCCCCCTTACATGCAGCTTTCATCCTTTGCAAGCAGCCAGTAATGCGTTTATCCTGTTCAGTACAGTGACACACTTGAACGGCAGTGTCTTTCCGAGCGTGAACTGAAGTGCTGACCTCTGCAGAGAGCCGAGGGAGAAGCGGCTCTGTCAGAAAGCATTTATACCTCAGCTTCCAGTGACTGGCTCAGCCAGGGGCCCGTGTTCGTGAGGATAAGCCTCAGTGGGAGGGTTTAAACCGATCTCTGTGCCGCTTTAAGAACAGATGTTCTGGTGCAAAGCGAAACGGGATGAAAACATAAACGTTGCATTTAGTGGCAATAAAAGTGTCAGATCATTTTTACAGTAAATGCATAAATTTGCAACAGTGTGGTTGAATATACATCAAACAACATGTAACAAATGCCCATGAGCTTTTCTTAATATGGAAGCAATAAGCAAAGAGAGTACAGATGGGAAGAAAGACAAAAAGAGTACAAATTAAATCTCTTGTCTACAATTAACAAAAAAAAAAAAAACAATCCACAGATCTCTGCCCAAAATAAGAGCAAAAATTATTTTGTGTCCGATCGGTACGAAACTACTGCAGAGGTCACAAGCTCTGCTCTGTTATACGGTATAGTAATTATACAGAGAGTAGGGGAGAGCAGTTCACGACAAAAGAGAGGAATGAATGCGAGAGGAGATGGGAGGGGGGCTTGGATTTCCCGTCCCGACACTCCCTAAGCCGAATCACAAGTTTCCTAATGAGAGGGGAGCAGGTCCAACACTGGAACACAGAGCACAACCGGCCTGCCAAATCACCATAACAACCAGTTTGACCCACAATGCACCTCACCACAGCTTAGAGCACACAGATGAAGCTGGAAATCCTGAGGTAACACAACAGCTAGTCCTAATGACATTCTGCCGTCACCACAAACCCAGGCAGTCCTGTGACAACCGCCAAAATACTCCACTGGCAGGACAAAGGCAAAACAAAGTTCACTGTGGTTATTATAACTGTGTGGGGAAAACAGATGCTTATCTCTAACCCCCAGCCCTCTGTGTGCCACAGACAGGAGGATAAGAGGGCCAGGGGCGCAGCAGGGGGTGATTTACAGAAAACACTGCAACCCTGGACCTTATGAACTAATTCTCCAAGCACATGCATATAAACACACACACTGTATACTGAAAACATTTCTAATATGAAAATCAGTTGTGTTTGTTATTAATAAAACCAAGCAGCAGAGCACAACGCAGTGCTTAAATACAGCTCCTTGAGTCTCACAGCTGTACAGGAACTTCAGGAAGTAGATGGCAATAATCTGACTTCCAAATTCCCGTTTAGTTCTGGTTATACAAACTCCAGCCATTTATTACAATTTCCTCCAGAATATCTTAAAGCAGCACTATGTAACTTTTTCTGTGCTCAAAATTTGCAAAATGTATATAACGAGCGAGTACATCCTGAATTCATCTTCCAAACCGCGTTTTTGTCTTATTCTGAATCACTACGGTACACTTATAATAAGTACTTATATTTGGACTATTGTAGCCTGGTTGGGTCGTCACCGCTGCGGAGTAACACATACCTGTGTGAATCGCCATAGACATTATTATAAACTTAGAGAAGTAGCTCCGGTTGGAATGTTCTTAACTTAGAGAAGTAGCGCCGGTTGGAATGTTCTTCCACGGGAGTGTGCAGTTCTGTTTATGATTAACCGTATGGGGAGCCAAAAAGTTTACATGTGATGTTTAAACAAACAAAACAACAACAGCAGCAACCTGAGTCTCTCATGGAACTACATGCATGCAGCTCACAGGAAGCCCTTGACAGCACTGCAGAATTAATAATACTACACAAAAATAGACATACAGATTATAAATCGATGAATCAGTGAGCAATTTGAGAGGCACTTTGTTTCCTTGCTCAATAAAATAAAATAAGCTAAAATAAAATAAAAATCCTAAGTAAGTAATATAGCAGAGTTGGCATGTCTAGTTGTAAATATTCAGATGTATGATGATTCTGAGTCTGGATCACAGATTATCACTTGACAGCATTGCAGAATAAATAATACACAAAAATGGAAGCACAGATTATAAATTAAAGCATCTGTGAGGAATTTTTGAGACATCTTGCATCCTTTTTAATATATTAAAATAAGAAAATAAACTTAAAATAAGATTAAAGACACGATTAAAATACATTTAAAAATAAGACTAAAAATAAAGATTAAAAATAATGAAATAAAGTAATAAAATACACCTCTCAGATCAGTTGAACAGTTAATATTATTGTTAATAGTGAATATTGTTAATATTCAGGTGTATGATAATGCTGAGTCTGGGTCACAGATTATCACCTGATGGTATTGTAGATGGATGCACAGATTATAAATCAATGCATCTGTGAGCATTTTGTGAGACACCTTGCTTCCTTTTTCAATGAAATGAAATAGACGTCTCAGATCAGTTGAACAGAACTTAAATGTGGCATGTCTGGTTGTTAATATTCAGCTGGATGATGATGCCGAGTCTGGATCACAGATTATCACTAATCTTCACAGATCTTTATCCTCTATGGGGGCTGGGCTCTGCTCCGCATCCGAGTGGAAAATGTCAAACCTGCAGAGATGTGTACAGCTAACCAGGAAGGTCACAGCAATGTGTCTCCAGATGTTCCTTCATTCAGAAGGAAGTATATCTTCCCTGTTCCACATAGAGTGGAAGACAAAAAGTGCTTTGCATCATGAAGTCAAACGTATTTGTATAGAGCTTTATACAATACAGGCTGTTTCACAGAAATAAATAGACAGCAAAATCTGTAAGTGTAGCAAATTTCATCAGTTTCATCAATTATAGCTGTAAAGCAGCTCTACAGAAAACAATATTGTCATTATTCAGCTCAATTCAGTTCAATGTTGATTCAATTCAGTTCAATAACAGTGTCAATGTTGCAAAGTTCATCAATTATGAAATTATCAGATGGTAACACCATGGGACTATGGTATACGATGGTATTATCATGGTGCATGTCCAAAAAAGAATTTAATACATCAAGTGTAAGTACATAAAGTTTTAGTTGTCTCACTTTCTGTGCAGGAAGTATGCCAAATTTTGATGCATATTCATTGCTAAAACAGACTACAGCTCCAAAGCTGTTACTGGCCTTGTTTCAGACTGCTGCATCTCCATCCTAATTCTACATCATGACCCACTTTCATCACGCTGCTACAGCAGCCAGTCAGCCAGCCGCCCCCACAGCCAGGCCTGGGAAGCGCACCACGAGCAGCCAGACAGCACCAGATGAGCCCAGAGCTCACCGGCACAGCTCGCCGAGTACATCATGACACCAGCAGCCGGAGTCCCAGACAGAGACAGCAGAGCTGAACATTCACCTGCCACAGGCACCACACACTATCATGCATCCTCAGAGGAGTCAGCACTCATCAGAGATGGCTCTGTTGGAGAACTGACACTGGAACAAATACACAGAATTTAAATTGGGTATAACGGGGGCGAGACAAAGCAAGAAATGGGTCACTGATGACAAGGGTTAAAAAAAAAAAAAAAAGACATTAGGTTCAAAAAGGCTGGGCTGTTAACAGGGTCCAAAATTATCTCTTTGCCAAATTTGTCAAAGGGTACAGCTTTTTTAAAGTTTTGCAAGTTCATCGACACAACCACTGTTGTTATAATCAATTTATCTGTGAGCTCTGTGAGCAATACATGGGACACCTTGTTTCTTTAAGAAAAAAAAAAATTTCAAATGAAAAAATTGGTACCTTAGGTATCCTTATAATGTTTTTACATTTGGAACACTTTTTTATTTTTCATATTTTCCATTTTGTAGAATCCAATAATTTCCGATTTTCCCTTATTTTTAGATACTATTATTATTTAATAATTTAATTATAGTTTAAAAAAAAACTAGTTTCGCGTCTGTGTAATTTTCGTTTTGTGCTCCGTTTTATTAGTTTTTCTTGGTCTATATAATATCAATTAATTCTAGAATTAGTTGATTTGCTTGTTAGCTTTTATTTTTTTTATTTAAATAAACAATTTTTTAAAACTATAATAACCCTGCAAAACAGCAAAACTAACAAAGAAAAGTCACTAAATAAAACACAAATAAAAAATAAATAAAAAAACAACAACTGAGGATTTTTAATGAGACATACATAAAATTTGTGAAATTTTATGTATAACAGGTCAAACATTTTACTATACGTGTTATTTACTGTAAACATTTGATGACAAAAGTTTTAGCATCTACTAATATGTTGGTAGTTTTAGGACTTGACATAAGGGAAAAAACCTTTCTGCCAAGTATATAATCAGACAACTGTATTAAATCACCTGATTAATCAACCTGTCTGATATACTGACCTATCACCAATCATGACTTATTTATATTCGACAACACTGACGTCTATCACCTACAGTAGTATGTTTTGGTTAAATCCTGGTAAGAGGAACAGTTAATGTAAAAAGCTCTGGGCCCAAGGAGAATCAAACACTCCATTAGTGTCCATTAAAGCCCTTCCTGCTGTGAGAAGGACCCTCTATGACAGGGAGGAAAAGTGCTACATCAGTACAGGGTCTGCTGTCTTTTGTCTGGTTATTGTTTTAAGGCCTGATCCCTCGACCCTGCCACTATTTGTCAGCCCCTGCATTGTCTCTCCATCCACCCCAGTGAGCCTGGGCTTAGCATGCGGTTTTTCAATAACTGTCCTGTCCCTTACAGCTGGATCTACTCAAGGGATTGCTGGAGAGGGGGAGCTGCTTTATATGCTATAATCCCTGGAATCCAAGCATAAACAGGAGCCGCCCCTCCACAAAACCCCCTTTACCTCCAGAAACCATCCCCCAGTGCTGCAGTGAAACCATCCACATGTATCCTAATCCAAAGGAGGTCAATTGATTGTGACTTTTGGCAGGCCAAATCAGCTTTGATATCCCTTTGATCTGAGCTGCTGGACTACAATGAGACATCTAAGCTCAATAAAACATAGATACATCGCTTGTGTCCCAAAACCTACTGAGGTTCCTGCCTAGACAATATTTTTTGCCATCATGGGCAGTTCCTGATACAAATTCTAGATATGGCCAAAGAAGACTACAGACATACCAACCCGGTGCATTCAGATATTACTATGAATGGGAGAAAGTGACGAAATACAGGAGAATAATACCTGGCTCCAAACTAAAAGAGCCAATCACCAAATGGTCAAGTCTTCGGCTGGACCATCCTAAAATATGAGGCTTTTTAAAGGGGGTCATATGATGCGATTTCCTTTTTTCTTTCTCTTTGGAGTGTGACAAGCTCTTGGTGCTAAAGAGATCTGTAAAGTTGCAAAGACTAAAGTCTCAAATCCAAAGAGGATATTCTTTATAAAAGTTAAGAGTCAAAAACGCCTACCTAAAATGGCTCGTTCTAACACGCCCCCACCTATCTACATCACTATGTGGGAAGCTTTGCATAACGCCGCCAAAATGTTCAAGCAAAGAAAGAAGGCGTAACTTCTATTCGCGTTGTAGTATTGTTGTTGTTGCCGCCGCCATGCTGTAAAGGCGCTGTGTTTCATTGTGAAAGCGAAATACTTTGTTTGGCCTTCCAAAGAGTACGATATACGCTTCGTCAGCCTGAACCTAATCGTACTGGTTTTGCCAACTGAGGGAAATACATAACTTACGCTGTGGATCACAGGATCGGCTTGAACCGTGGACGAAGCAGGTCCACCCCCTGGGGGGTATCACATGTGGTTGCAGCAAGCAACCGGCCGCTCCTTCATTGAATCCGCGGCCAGGCCGTCTCAAGCCCGCCGGCGTTCTCACTCTAGGCCTCCGGCCTCCGTCCTCAATCCTGCCGCCATTCCTCACTCTAGGCTTCCACCTCCGTCAACTCTAGCCGCCGTTGTGTGACGCTGTGTTGGGTTTATTGGAAACCGGAAAAATACTTGTTTGGACCTTCCCAACAGGAGCGGACCACAAACTAAGAGAATCAGTGGTTATTCAGTGTATTTACAACACCTGTTCCGAGCACAGTTCAACCCAATGTTCAGATGTGTGCAGTGCATTTGGAGAACTGATTGATCCGATCCTGGTAAGTAGAAATTACAAGGCGGCGTTCGGACGGTTTGACTCACAGACTGCAAGTATGTTTTCATATTTAAAAAATTTACCACTGACTATTCAAACATGAGATGCACCGACGTCGACTCGGCCAGGGTACTGGAACTCGGACGGAATTTTCCTCCCCATGACGCTCCGGGATCGGTGATTCGTACGGTCAGTCTCACTATTTAGATTGTTCAAGCATATCCATTTTTACCAGTGCAGGAGGCGGCACAGGCAATAACATCAGCCGTAAGAACCTGCAGTCTCGCTTTTCATCTGTCTCCGACACGAACTCCACTTGAATTTCTCTCACACCCACAACACGTCTCATTGCTATGGTTAATTGATTGGATTGCGCATTATAGTCATATACCAAAAGCGCGCGCACCACCACGGATCTATTTTGGAAGCGCAGCGACAAGCCGCAGCGCTGTCTCAAACAGCTTGTGAGCCACAAATAACAAAATGAGTGGCTAACTGCGCTAAAATGTCCAAATGAAGTGGATGTGTGAAAAAGTGTTGGCCCCTTCCTGATTTCTTATTTTTTTTGCATGTTGTCCCACTTTAATGTTTCAGATCATCAAACAAATTTAAATATTAGGCAAAGATAACACAAGTAAACACAACATGCAGTTTGTAAATAACCCCCAAAAAAAAAAAAAAAAAAAAACTCACAAAAAAAAACAATAAAGGTTTTTATTATTAAGGGAAAACAAAATCCAAAACTACATGGCCTGTGTGAAGAAGTGTTTGCCCCCCTGTTAAAACAGTGGTTTATCACACCTGAGTTCAATTTCTCTATCCACACCCAGGCCTGATTACCACCACACCTGTTCGCAATCAAGAAATCACTTAAATAGGACCTGCCTGACAAAGTAAAGTAGACCAAAAGATCCTCAAAAGCTAGACATCATGGCGAGATCCAAAGAAATTCAGAAATAAATGAGAAAGAAATTAATTGAGATCGATCAGTCTGGAAAAGGTTATAAAGACATTTCTAAAGCTTTGGGACTCCAGCAAATGGCAAAAACTTGGAACAGTGGTGAACATTCCCAGGAGTGGCTGGCCTACCAAAATTACCCCAAGAGCACAGCGACGAATCATCCAAGAGGTCACAAAAGACCCCACAACAACATTCAAAGAACTGCAGGCCTCACCTGCCTCAGTTAAGGTCAGTGTTCATGACTCCACATAAGAAAGAGACTGGGCAAAAATGTTCTGCATGGCAGAGTTCCAAGACGAAAACCGCTGCTGAGCAAAAAAAGAACAAAGGCTCATCTCAGTTTTGCCAGAAAACATATTGATGATCCCCAAGACTTTTGGGAAAATACTGAACTTTTTGGAAGGTGTGTGTCCCATTATGTCTGGCTTAAAAGTAACACTGCATTTCAGAAAAATAACATCATACCAAAAGTAAAATATGGTGGTGGTAGTGTGATGGTCTGGGGCTGTTATGCTGCTTCAGGACCTGGAAGACTTGATGTGATAAATGAAACCATGAATTCTGCCGTTTACCAAAAAATCCTGAAGGAGAATGTCCGGCCATCTGTTCGTGACCTCAAGCTGAGGTTCTGAAGCAGGACAATGATCCAAAACACACCAAAAAGTCCACCTTTGAATGGCTCAAGAAAAACAAAATTAAGATTTTGGAGTGGCCAAGTCAAAGTCCTGACCTGAATCCTATTGAGATGCGGTGGCATGACCTTAAAAAAGGCGGTTCATGATCGAAAACCCTCCAATGTGGCTGAATAAAAAAAAATTCTGCAAAGAAGAGTGGGACAAAAATCCTCCACAGCGATGTGAAAGACTCAAAGCCAGTTATCGCAAACGCTTGATTGCAGTTGTTTGCTGCTAAGGGTGGCCCAACCAGTGATTAGGTTTAGGGGGCAAACACTTTTCACACAGGGCCATGTAGTTTTGGCTTTTGTTTTCCCTTAATAATAAAAACCTTCATTTAAAAACTGCATGTTGTGTCCACTTGTGTTATCTTTTACTAATATTTAAATTTGTTTGTCTGAAACATTAAAGTGTGAAAAACATGCAAAAAAAAAAATCAGGAAGGGGGGCCAACACTTTTTCACACCACAGTACATACAAATTATTCAAAATGCCCGTCTTGGCGAGTATCCAGTTAAACAGTCAGTTTTGGAACATTAAATAGTTGAGAAAGAGGACGCATGTTGTGTAACAGTATATTGGTTCCGTGGATAAACTCTTAAAGGGACTGCGGTCCAATATTCCTGCTGCTGTCTGTTATGTTAATCAAAGAACAAAAGACAAAAGAAAATCACTTTCTGCTCTTGACTGAATACGTTTATAAATTTAATGGTAAAGTTTTCGAACGTTAAATAGTTGAGAAAGAGAACGCAGTTGTGTAACAGTTATATTGGGGCGGTGGATGTGTATTTGGAATGGTTATGTGTTATGGTGCGGTGGACACTGATGTGTATTTTACATTTGATTACTTTATTTCTGTAGTAATTTATTACATGAATAAAATCTTACTTAACCTGAAAAACTTTTTCATAGCTCTCTTTATTCTATTGCATTTGTTTGTGCTGTTGTTTGCCATTTTTTTTATTTGTTCTTATTTTATTACTGCCTTTTTACGTGTTTTTTTATGAAAATTAAACTTGGTTGAAGAAAAGTAGATTTTTGTTTGTATATGCTGTAAATTATGGTTTTTAGAAAGAAAATCGGAATCGGCAAAAAATCGGTATCGGCAGATCACACTAAAGAAAAATTGGAAATTGGAATCGGCCAAGAAAATTGCATTCGGTGCATCTCTAATTCAAACGCGAGTTTTGAGCAGTGAAGAGTAACGCTTGTTGTTTTGTCATTTCTCTGATCACAAATGCAAAAAAGGGGTTTATGTTTACGCGGCGCGATGCAAAGACAGTATAAGTCATTATAATCCGTAATTATGTCCCCACTGGAAGCAACAAATGCCTCGTTTATAATGAGTTTTAATGTTTTTGTCTTGTCGCTCCGGCCGGGACACGGCATTACAGTATGGTAAGGGGCGTAACATTTCCGTCACACACTTGGCGGTGTTCGGCCAATCACAACGCACTGGATAATTGGCCAATCACAGTACACCTCGCTTTTCAGAGCTTTGTAAAAATCATGTAAAAATTTTATTTTTACATGAGCTTTGTAAAAATCAACGCGTTTCAGAAAGGCGGGGCATAGAGGAGAAACAATAATGCTACAGTATTTGGAAAATAATGTGTTTCTTGAACCTTAAACCACAAACACATTTCATTACACCAAATACACAAAATAATGTTATTTTTTAGTAACATTATATGACCCCTTTAACGCTAATTTAAGCATCAGAAACAACATTTATGGGACATTTCATGTCAGATTTTGTTGCTGAGATGAGTTTGGCAATACGTTTTTGAGATTTCAGGATTTCCCCAATCATTGAGGTTGGACTTGGTCCTGGGTGTCCGAAATAGCTGCCAAATATGGCTGCCGAGAGAATAGACTTTCCTTGACAGGGACTTCCTTGGCCTTCCAGAATACCTAATTTAGGCTAAAATATATGGCAGGATCACGTGTTCTTCATGGACTGCATGAAATTTCATGAAATTTTCCAATTATCCAAGATGGTAAACAGCTTTAGAAAACATCAATAATGAAGTAAATTTTCATTGGCGATTTAAAAGATTTCACTCAATATGTATTTGTACTACATGTAGTGTTTAGAGTTTAAAGGGGTCATATGATTGTGCTTTAAATTTTTCCTTTGTCTTTGGAGTGTGTTACAAGCTGATTGTGCATAGATAAGATCCTTGAAGTTGCAAAGACTGAAGTCTCAACCAAAGAGATATTCTTTATAAAAGTTAAGACACGTCAATGCCCTCTTAAAACGCCTCGTTTAAACACGTGATGAACGTCACAACAAACACTGTTTTTTGTCCCCCTGTTTATTAAATGGAAGCTGCTTTGAAATCTGATATGTATTGGCTAAAGCACTATATAAATAAATGTGCCCTCGACTTGAATATCGACGCTTGTATCTTAGCTACATGCTAACATCAGGGTCAACTATGATAAATAGATGAGTCTCTGGTGTGGTTCATATGAGGAGGGCTATTAACGCAATACACAGGAATGTCAGCTAATCCTGCCGTCAATGAAGAGCATCTCAAATCAGTCACTTAACGATTGGATTTCGATTCAGCGGCAGACAACAAGTCAGCTCTGGGTTTTAAGATACAAAAGCCATTGTATCAACTCTAAACTCAGCTCTGTACATAATTCAGACAGGAATGTGCTGACACCGCTCATACAACTTACCATTTTAATGGGCTTCTGCCGGAGCTCAGCCTCTGTCACGGGGGCATTCTGGTCTTTGGGTGCCAAACCCTTCCTGCCCAGGACCTGTAGGAGTGCTGGGATGTCTTTGGGGGGCCCCTCGGCCCCCGGGCTTCCACCCAGCAGAAGGCCATAAGTGCGACAGTAGAGCTCAGGGGACAGCAGGAGGCGCGTGACGGGAGGCTTCAGGTGCTCTTGCTCATACTGATCACAGTAGAACGGGTCTCGCAGCTCCACCGGAACATTCTCTGCAGGCGAAAGAGAGAGAGAGAGAGAGAGAAATAGGACGTGTTCAGAGTGAAATACTCATACACTGCATACTGTATATACTGTATAGTGTGTATTTTTTGTACTGTGTGTAGAACAATATGCAATGTCAAACATGCTAAACTCTATCATAAAAGTGCTGATTGGTCAGTCCAGTGTTCACACAAGCTAAAAAAAAAAAAAAAAAAAAAAAAAAAACAAAAAAAATACCTCAAGGTGAGTAGAACCGTTATCACACACAGACATGTTCACTGAGATATGTTAACATCCACTGCCAGCACCCTAGTGTACATGTTAAAGACTACAACTACTAGTGAAAGAATGGCATTCAAATTAATATTGCTTAATAAAATTAGGTTAATTAAAACAATTAAAACTATGAATAATAATAATGAATATTATGCATCATGAAACAATTGCTAAGAGCTTTGAAAGAAAGTCGAGTCCTTAATTTTTATTATTACAGTAACCCTTGTTTAAAAGTACTGAAGCACTTGAGGTTGTATTAATTATTAAGTATTGGACATTTATGTGACAATGGTTACATTTGTGAAAAGCATCTAGTTCTCTTTTTAAAAATCAATGTAATTTACTTTTTCTTTGTGACTTAATGACAAAAAATGTGTCACGAAAGACATCATGATTGTGGTTGATGATTATTTTGCTTCAAATTAATTAGCAATTGTCTGCAACTTTTCTGCATTTTTACAGGCCATTTCATGACAGACACAGATGTCACATTTAAAAAAAAATCCAGAAAAAAAAACACATTATATAAAGGTTTAGAAATTGATTTGCATTTCCGTGAGTGAAATAAGTATTTGATGTCATGTTCACTTTAACGAAGAAGAATGGAAAGCAATACAAAACAACCATCAATCGGCCTCGATCTGGAGCTCCGTGCAAGATCTCTCCTCATGGGGTAAGGATGATCATGAGAAGGTGAGGGATCAGTCCCGAACTTCACTGGAGGAGCTTGTTAATGATCTTAAGGCAGTAGGGACCACAGTCACCAAGCAAAACACTGGTAACACACTACGCCGCAATGGACTGAAATCCTGCAGCACCCGCAAGGTCCCCCTGCTCAAGAAGGCACATGTACAGGTCCGTTTAAAGTTTGCCAAAGAACATCTAAATGATTCAGAGAAGGCTTGGGAGAAAGTGCTGTGGTCAGATGTGACCAAAATTGAGCTCTTTAGCATTAACTCGACTCGCCGTGTTTGGAGAGAGAGAAATGCTGACTATGAGCCCAAGAACACGATCCCTACAGTCAAGAACGGAGGTGGAAACGTTATGCTTTGGGGCTGTTTTTCTGCTAAGGGTACAGGACGACTTCACCACATGGAGGGGCAAATGGACAGGGCCATGTACTGTAAAATCTTGGATGAGAACACTGAATATGGGTCATGGATAGGGATGGGTACCGAGAACCAGTATTTTTTTGGACCGGTACGTAATTGGGTCAATACTGGAATACCGATAAGCTTCAGGACAAACGATACGGTTATCGATACTTGCGTTGTTTTATCTCCGTATACTTCAAAGTTAACGACAAATTAGAAGCTGCTGTTTGTCATTTTCCTTCACTGAATGATGTTGCCGACGTTTGCTCGACGTGCGTGTGATATCCATGCGCATGTGCGGTGTGTGTTTGCATGCAATCAGTCATCGCGGCAAGAGTGAAACATTTGAAAGTGTGGGCTCACGTTACAAAACTAGGCGACACCAGTGTCAGATGCAATATATGCAGTAGTGTAATAGTAAACAAAGGAGGCTACACTAGTAATATAATGAAACATTTACTAATAAAATACAACATCTACCTCAAGCAATGCGCTGTATTATGTCTCGCGGCTCCAGCTTCAACTGAAACTCGCGAGACACATTCACATCAAATCAAGGTGATTCGGTATAGTTACACTCACGAGACACTGCACTTATTCACAATCACAAAACTACATTATTTCCATCTGCTTTAAAGCCTTGCCGGTTAAACGTTTCATTTGCGTGCTGTTCCAACATGTGCTTATTCAGAGCACGTACACCCGAAGCGTGCGTACACTAAAAGGCCGGTCAAACAGCACCTGATTACTTAGTTATCGTCTGATTGCGCTAATACTGTCAAAAACACACAAGATTTACATATAAACAATTATGTCTAAAGTGAAAGTAAACAGTTGAGAGAAAAACAGATCTTAAAGCGGCAGTACTAAACATGCTGCCGCTTGTCATTAAAGGGATAGTTCACCAAAAATTTTAATTCTGTCATTATTTACACACCTTCAAGTTGCTCCAAACCTGTATTTCATTTTATTTATTCTTGTGCTGGACATTAAAAGAAGATATTTTGAAGAAAGCTGGTAACCAAAACGTTGCTGGTAGCCATTGACTTACATAGTATGGAAAAGAATACTATGGAAGTCAATGGCTACTATCAACTGTTTAGTTTCCCACATTCTTCTAAATAGCTTATGTTTAACAGAAGAAATAAACTCATTCAGGTTTAAAACAACTTGAGAGTGAGTAAATGATGACACGATTTTCATTTTAGGGTGAACTATTCCTTTAATGTTAATAAAATAAAACACAGAGAAAAATAACTCACTGCTCTTGACTGAAGAACTTTAATACAGTTGCTAATGTTCAGCAGTAATAAAATAATTTTTTCAAATTTTCAACAACTTTTCACTTCATATCTTTTTGCAGTATCGGTATCGATAAAACGTAAACAATACCCATCCCTAGGCAGGGAGGGTCTTCTGCATGGGGGGGGGGGGGACAATGACCGAAACATACGCCAGGCAAGAAAGGATGGCTCAAGAAGAAGCACATTATGGTCATGGAGTGGCCTAGCCAGTCTCCAGACTTCAATCCTATAGAAAATCTGTGGAGGGCGCTGAAACTTAGGGAGTTGCCAAACGACAGCCAAGAAACCTTACGGA
Source organism: Sinocyclocheilus anophthalmus (assembly GCA_018155175.1). Classification (NCBI taxonomy): domain Eukaryota; kingdom Metazoa; phylum Chordata; class Actinopteri; order Cypriniformes; family Cyprinidae; genus Sinocyclocheilus; species Sinocyclocheilus anophthalmus. The sequence continues at coordinate 86,821 of JADLZN010000424.1, forward strand.
TTTAGAGAGGATCTGTAAAGAGAAGTAAACCAAAATCCCTCCTGAGATGTGTGCAAAACAGGTGACCAACTACAAAAAACGTCTTACCTCTGTGCTTGCCAACAAGGCTTTCTCCACCAAGTACTAAGTCATATTTTGCTTGGGGATCAAATACTTTTTTCACTCACTGAAATGCAAATCAATTTCTAACCTTTATATAATGTGTTTTTTCTGGATTTTTTGGTTGGTATTCTGTCTCTATACGTTAAAATAAACCTACCATAAAAATTACAGACCCTCATTTTTGTGTAAGTGGGCAAACTTACAAAATCAACAGGGAATCAAATAAATATTTCCCCCACTGTATATATATATATAAACTAACACACAACTCTATACATGAACTGTACTATAAATTAATGAATTGAACTATAAATTGTTCTTGAGATATTATATTTTTTTCCCCTGGGTCCAGCTTTAAAAAAAAAGTCCTTCAAAGTTTGTCCTGATGCCATTTATTGTAAAATTGTCGCATTTAATACACAGGATAGCGTGCCTTTGTCACATGTTGCACACTTTGGCACATAAAGTAGGTAAACCAGTAGTGCATGTAGAAATCAGCACCATTAATGTTATTAGACGCAGTAGGTCTGAGTGACAATAGAATGATGAAAAAACAGTGACATATGTAATCTTTATGCTTATTAAGCCAAAATAGTCTATGTGTCATGAGGGCAAACCTGACTAACATTCATTTTTGACTGCTACCCTGATATCGCTTTGCATGTGACTTTATCAACATCTCAGGTATTTACATGACCTGGGGGTTTTAAAATAGTATAATCTGTATAACATCTCTTGCTTTTTATAATGATTTTATGATCAACTTGATTAACTAACTATGATCAAATGATTGGGGTCTGCAACATTCTTCAAAATGTTTTTAAAAGAAGTCTCTTCTGCTAACCAATGCTGCATTTATTTGATCAAAATACAGTAAATGCAGGAATATTGTGAAATTTGAGAAATGAGCAAATAACGGTTTTATATTTGAATATATTTTAAAATGGAATTTACTCCTGTGATGCAAAGCTGAATTTTCAAGCATCTCCATTACTCCAGTTTTCAGTCTCACATTAAGAAATCACTCTAATATTCTGATATTCTTCTCAAGAAACATTTCTGATTATCATCAACATTGAAAACAGTTGTCTTCATATTTTTGTGGAAACCATAATACATTTTCCAGGATTCAGGAGATTTATTTAAAACAGATTTTTTTTTGTAACATAATAAATAGGGATGCACCGAATGTTCGGCAACCGAAATTATTTGGCCGAAAATAGCACAAAAAGCTCTTCCGGTGTTCGACCGAATAAGCGAAAAGACCGAATAAACTATACCGAACAATGATGTGACGCGATCAAATAGAAGCGCGCGCTAATGCAGCAAACATGACTGCAGTGTGGAAACAGCTGTCCGAGAAAGACGCAAAAATCATTACAAGCACCGACAGCGAGAGACTGAGGAAGGGGTGATTGTTGCTGGTTACTGTATGATGATTAAAATCGCGAAATGCCCTTAAACAATTAAATAAACGCAGAATGTTATGTTTTCTAATACACACAGGAATTGCATGTTCTACGAGCTTGCGGCGGTAGGGTTCAAAGTCCAAAGCGCGAGGGAAATCTGCGCTGAAACTTTTACTTGTAAGCTGCTCAGTAAAATGTGTATGAATTTTTACAAGGCATGCGACAATGCTATACGTGCAACAAACGTCCTCCAAAATTCGTAATGAGAATCATTTGTCAACAAAAAAGAGCACTGAGGTCTTCCTGCGGGTTTCTGCTAAAATAAAAGTTGAGAAAAAACAAGAACTCCGTCAACATTAATAAACGATAGTATTGTAATTTTACTGTTGTTCTGTAAAATAAAATTAAAAAAACGAAAATAATAATTACAACAGCTCTATTAAAACATTTATTGTAACACTTACACAGAGTTCAGACTAGGATCTATAATATTTTCTAATGATTTAAAAGAAGTCTCTTCTGCTTTTTTACTAACTTATTAATTTGAAGTTAAGTTGTGTTTTATTGGTATAATGTCTGCTAGAATGTTTAAAAATGTTCAGTGTTAAATATTTGTAAATTTTTTTGTAATTGATTTTTTTTTTTCTTTGAAAAACAAGACAAAAATTGTAAAAAGCACATTTTGGCTATTTATGCAATGGTGAAAAAATTGGCAAAATACATGAGGAAAAAACATGAAAAACCGTGTTCGGTATTCAGCCTTCGGCTTTCGGCCCAGTGTTTCATTTTGTTCGGCTTCGGCCAAGAATTTTCATTTCGGTGCATCCCTAATAATAAATGTTTTTACTGTCATTTTGATCAATTTAATACATCCTTACTAAATAAAAGTATTAATTTATTTTTTTTTTAAATCGTAATGACACATTAGTGTACATGTAAACACTCTCATTAACCTGGGAAGACATAAGAGAAAGACAAACCTAACAGAAGAAAACACAAGGCTAGCTATGAGGAAAAACAGACCCATTGTGCCCTACAGCCCAAATCATCTGATCGAGTGAGCAGAGCAAGGGTTCAACAAACCGTACACACACGAACATGCATGTCACCAGAAAACTAAAGACACACAGGAGTTGGAGCAGTAGAAGTGAGAGATGGTGCAGACACTCCTGGTCCAATTTCTGCTAATTGGCCGTTTGCTTCCACTCGCTGCCTCTCCAAAAATCGGCTCTCTGGGCAACAATGACATCACTTTCCCCAGGGTGCACCACAGCTGAGCACACACCGGCACCCAGAGCCCGGTCTCAGAAAGCCACACACACTGGGACAGCTTCAAAAGGAAAGCCAAGTAGTTCAGGGCTGAGGTTTGTGGAGCACTAAGAACAAGGTGTGCAATGCTTTGAGTGCGGTACAATAGGAGATGAGATTTCAACCTGTCTGTCTGTCTCTCTCTCGCTCTCTCTCTCACACAAACGCACTAGTGAGGCGACAAACACCAGCTAAATGTGAAACCTGAACCACATGGGCTGGGAAACAACGATCCACATACGTGGGGCACATAATAAATTATTCTTTTACACAGTCATGCTTTGTCAAGCCGATGGTTTGGATTTGAGTGCCTACACCTGTGAAAGCACAGAGAGACAGCTCCTAGGCTGGTGTTAGCCAATTTCTGTAAACAAGCACCAAACACACAAAACCTTATGAAACACAGACTTGAAACATACACCTCACACACCCACCGTGAACTGGTTCTGCCACATTCAGGGCCGATCACAAATCCACAATGAGAACGGCACCTCTCCGCCACTTCCATGTTTAACAAGCAGCCAGAAGCTGTGGGGCCAGTTCTAGGACGTCTTATGGCGGTTTTCCACTGCGTGGTACGACTCGGCTCGGCACGGCTCAGTACGGTACGGCACGGCACGGCTCGGTTTGCGTTTCCACTGCAGTTCAGTACCGCTTTAGATTGGGCGGGATTATTCACATGTCGTTAGCTGCGCCGCCTAAACTGCCGCGACTCCTGAAAGACTTTTTCATTCCGCGTCGCCCCAGCAAGCTCTCGCTGGATCCGCTCCTCTAACAAGAGGAACGTCTGTACTTCAGCAACAGACAACAAAACTTTTTGGTTGTTAAAAAACGGTGTGCTCGTTAAAAACGGTTGCGTTCGATCCTTTGCTGGCTGTGCTGATTTAAATCTAGCGGTTCTGTTGTGTTTGTGTCGCAAGTTCAGTGATGCAGGTAGTGACGCAGGTAATGAGCGATACCAGTTTATATACTGTTATTTGCATTTGATCTTGCATTTCGATCTGTGTGTATGATCAGTAAACTAGACGATATCAACCTTATCACTCACAAAGCACATTTATGCTATGAATCATGTAATTGTACACCTTTACACAGAGGTTCATGCCACCAGGAACACCAATTCATTGTGTGCGTGAAGTCAACATGAAACATTTCACTTCCATAATGCGACGTTCACTAAAGTTCAAAAGTTTGTGTCAGAAATGTTTCTTGAGCAGCAAATAAACACATTAGAATTATTTCTAAATGATCATGTGACACTGAAGACAGGAGTCATGATGCTGACAATTCAGCTTTGCCATCAGAGTAATTTTACATTTTAAAATATATTCAAATTGAAGAGATTTTAAGCCGATGAAATGGAAGCGAAATAGAATTCGTGTTTCTGAGCATTGTCAGAGAGGCATGCGGACGTGAAGGCCATGCTCAAAGAGTATTGAACATTATTTTTGTCAATTTATATAGGCCTTCAATGCTTAAATGCACACACTTGTATGTGTCAAAATGCCTGTCTTTGCAAGTGTCCTCGTAAACACAGTAATTTAGTAGTAGTTTAAGTGAAATCAAACAGCTGAGAAAGAACACACATGTGTAAACCGTTTATTGGATCCGGGCAGCTCTTAAAGTTATAGCAGTCTAATATTCCTGCTGTTTGTCATTCATGTTAATCAAACAACAAGAGAGAAAATCTCTCACTGATCTTGACTAAATCACTTTTGTAACTTTAATATTAGGAAATATATATTTCATTTACACAGTGAAGATTATGCAGTGTTTTTATACATTTGATTGCTTTATACAATGCATGTAGCATTTCTTATTTATTTGTTGTAGTTTTTTGTTCCGTTGCTTGTAATTAGTTCCTTATTCTTATTTAATCACTGACTCTTTACTTGTCTTCAGTGAGTTTGAAGGTTTTTTTTTTCTTTTTTTAATTTAGGCTAATATTAGTTTTTTTGTGATATTGACACCGGTGACAAGAATTATGATTTTTTTTTTTATGGTATCAAGAAAATTATGAATTTGCCACTGTGGCCTGTGACATCAGAATAAGGAAAGTGGCTTCAAAGGCGGAGTAAGTTTATGTGACATTTTGAATAAAAGATTACAAGGGACATACTAAATACATTTAAACAAAACCAGCCAAAGCAAAAATAACAATACAATTGATAATTTGTAAAATAAAGGGGGGGAGAGGAAACAATACATTGCCCGCCAATTGGGGGACATACTGCTCAACCAGAATGCAAAGCCGGATGCAAAAGCCGCAGCGAGTGACGATGAGGGGGTGATAGAGGCTTTAATCCCTGTAGGACTGGCAGTCAAATGAATGAATGGTTGTACTGCATGAACCTTCAGAGGAAAAGATGGTGAGAGTAATACTGAAAATAGAGAGGCGACGCTAAAACTAGGGCAGAATTAGGGGACAAGAGCTGGCTACGTGCACACACACACACACAAGTGCTGGGGAAGCTAGATTGGAACTACAGCTCAAATTACAGGCTACTCAAGTATTTAGATAAATATAATTTTTTCTGAAAGCTAAAACAAACCCAACCCGAAGGAGGTGACAAACCCACAGTAACTGAGTGTGTCTGATTATTCGCAAAGCTAGCTCAGTTGTAATGCTAAGCATTAAATAATATAACATACTACAAAAAGTTTTTGAGGTCTGTACGATGTTTCTGAAAGTCATCTCTTATATTCAACTAAGGCTGCATTTATCTGACGAAAAATGCAAGTAATAAATGCAATATTGCACAATATTAGACAGATGAACAGGGTCACATGACGCCTGACATAGTGTCACATGATCTTCAGAAATCATTCTAATATCTTTTGGTGCCAAAGAAACATTTCCTATTATTAGCAATGTAATATTTTGTCGGACACAATTACATTTTTGCCAAACTAGGTTAAAAGGCATTACAGATAATTAACTTGGTAACATTATAAATGTTCTTTCTGTCAATTTTGTTCAATTTAATGCATCTTTGCGGAATAAAAAATATTTCTAAATAACAAATGAAATATCAATATATTCAAAAAAAAAAAAATTCAAAACAACAACTTGTCCTAACAAGGCGCAGTGCAGCAAGTGACTTTCACATTAAATGTCAAACTGTTTTGGTGACTATGATTTTCTGTTGCATCATGCATGGTAGCTCCATCCCATTAAATCTCATTGGGCAAAACTACAGGAAAATATATATGTTCTGTCTGACTGTAATTGTGTCATGCCATTCAGCATTTTCACATTCAGAGTGAACAAACAAACTTGGTCAAGATATGGTTTAAAGGTTAGCTTCTTAATAGAAAAGGCACTCATATTTTGAATAACGAGCTAGCAAAACGCAGTTAAGTTAGTAATATCGCTACCTCTACTTTTGAATCTACAACCATATGGTTTACATGACCAATATCACATAAATGGAAAAAAGAATCAACGGTAAACACTCAATAAGGAGCCTGTCAGATGACAACACTATTATGACAGCAAACACCAACTCCGAATGTGTAAACATTACCCATATCACTCTGTTCTTCCTCGACGTACACGCTATCAGATTGGCTTTCATTCTCTCTCACACACACGCACACCAATTTCAGTCAATGAAGAGGTGGAAGGTTAAGAGATTCAGGAGGTCTGGCTCAATGGCAGCAGTGGACAGAAATGTGAAATCAATAAACTTAAGGAACCGATCGCTCTGAGCGTTACTCATTAAAATGGTTTGACTTTAGTCAGCTGAGCAGGACTCCGAAAGCAAACAGAGATTTTACATAGAAGTCTGTAGGAGACAACAGCAAATAGGATGTGGCGTCCCCACACCCACAGTTCAAGCGGTCAGCTGAGCTTTACACGCCTTTCACATCACAGCAAGTCTCCAAACACAGGCAGCTAAAGCCAGCAAAAGAACATTACACCGTTAGGATCTGTATCATGAGAGCACTGTTTCAAGTTTCCAATATAAAGCTGAATAGCTCCTTTACACTACAGAGAAGGGTCAGCCTCAGATTTGAAGAGGGTTGTCATGGGAACATTGAGCATTAAAGTCCATTTTTGTTTTAATTAAAGGCCAGCGGGCACAATCGGAGGACCACACAGATGTTTTATGACCGTCATGCTCTAGTCCACTGGCCTCTCGGGTCAGCAATAATCCATTTAATTTATGACAAAGCAGTTTCATCAACAAAATGTTATGTGCTTGACAAAATATTTAAATAAAAAGTAGGCTATATGCACCAATATCATGCAATAACCAGGTATATTACAAATAAGAACATATCTTATAACATCAAGATGAAAATTTATCAAATAAAAATAAAATGTATGTATGTATGTATATATATATACCACGTGGGGAAAAAAAGTTTAGTCAGCCACCAATTGTGCAAGTTCTCCCAATTTAAAAAGATGAGAGAGGCCTGTAATTTGTATACCTCAACTATGAGAGACAAAAATGAGAAAAAAAATCCAGAAAAATCACATTGTAGGATTTTTAAAGAATTTATTGCAAATTATGGTGGAAAATAAGTAATTTGGTCAATAACAAAATTTCATCTCAATACTTATTTTTAAATAATTTTTAAAAAAACCCCCCTTTTTTTGGCAATGACAGAGGTCAAACGTTTTCTTCACAAGGTTTTCACACACTGTTGGTGGTATTTTGGCCCATTCCTCCATGCAGATCTCCTCTAGAGCAGTAATGTTTTGGGGCTGTCGCTGGGCAAACACGGATTTTCAACTCCCTCCAAAAATTTTCTATGGGGTTGAGATCTGGAGACTGGCTAGGACACTCCAGGACCTTGAAATGCTTCTTACGAAGCCACTCCTTCGTTGCCCGCGCGGTGTGTTTGGGATCATTGTCATGCTGAAAAACCCAGCCACGTTTCATCTTCAATGCCCTTGCTGATGGAAGGAGGTTTTCACTCAAAATCTCACGATACATGGCCCCATTCATTCTTTCGTTTACACGGATCAGTCGTTCTGGTCCCTTTGCAGAAAAACAGTCCCAAAGCATGATGTTTCCACCCCCAGGCTTCACAGTAGGTATGGTGTTCTTTGGAGCAACTCAGCATTCTTTCTCCTCCAAACACGACAAGTTGAGTTTTTACCAAAAAAGTTCTATTTTGGTTTCATCTGAACATATGACATTCTCCCAATCCTCTTCATCCAAATGCTCTCTAGCAAACTTCAGACGGGCTTGGACATGTACTGGCTTAAGCAGGGTGACACGTCTGGCACTGCAGGATTTGAGTCCCTGGTGGCGCAGTGTGTTACTGACGGTAGCCTTTGTTACTTTGGTCCCAGCTCTCTGCAGGTCATTCACTAGGTCCCAACGTGTGATTCTGGGATTTTTGCTCACATTTCTTGTGATCATTTTGACCCCACGGTGAGATCTTGCGTGGAGCCCCAGATCGATGGATATTATCAGTGGTCTTGTATGTCTTCCAATTTCTAATAATTGCTCCCACAGTTGAAATCTTCACACCAAGCTGCTTACCTATTACAGATTCAGTCTTCCCAGCCTGCTGCAGGTCTACAATTTAGTTTCTGGTGTCCTTTGACAGCTCTTTGGTCTTGGCCATGGTGGAGTTTGGAGTGTGACTGTTTGAAGTTGTGGACAGATGTCTTTTATACTGATAACAAGTTCAAACGATGCCATTAATACAGGTAACGAGTGGAGGACAGAGGCGCCTCTTAAAGAAGAAGTTACAGGTCAGTGAGAGCCAGAAATCTTGCTTGTTTTAGGTGACCAAATACTTATTTTACCGAGGAATTTGCAAATAAATTCTTTAAAAATCCTCAATGTGATTTTCTGGATTTTTTTTCACATTTTGTCTCTCATAGTTGAGGTATACCTTTGATGAAAATTACAGGCCTCTCTCTTCTTTTTAAGTGGGAGAACTTGTACAATTGGTGGCTGACTAAATACTTTTGCCCCAATGTACTATATACAGTGGGTACGGAAAGTATTCAGACCCCCTTAAATTTTTCACTCTTGTTATATTGCAGCCACATTTGCTAAAATATTTAAGTTATTTTTTTTTCCTCATTAAATGTACACACAGCACCCCATATTGACAGAAAAAACACAGAATTGTTGACATTTTGCAAATTTATTAAAAAAGAAAAACTGAAATCACATGGTCCTAAGTATTCAGACCCTTTGCTGTGACACTTATATATTTAACTCAGGTGCTGTCCATTTCTTCTGATCATCCTGAGATGGTTCTACACCTTCATTTGAATCCAACTGTGTTTGATTATACTGATTGGACTAGAATAGGAAAGCCACACACCTGTCTATATAAGAACTTACAGCTCACAGTGCATGTCAGAGCAAAATGAGAATCATGAGGTCAAAGGAACTGCCTGAAGAGCTCAGAGACAGAAAAGTGGCAAGGCACAGATAATGGCCAAGGTTACAAAAAAAATTCTGCTGCAATTAAGGTTCCTAAGAGCACAGTGGCCTCCATACTCCTTAAATGAAAGATGTTTGGGACGACCAGAAACCTTCCTAAAGCTGGCCGTACGGCCAAACTGAGATATCGGGTGAGAAGAGCCTTGGTGAGAGAGGTAAGAAGAACCCAAAGATCACTGTGGCAGAGCTCCAGAGATGCAGTCGGGAGAAGGGAGAAAGTTGTAGAAAGTCAACCATCACTGCACCCCTCCACCAGTCAGGGCTTTATGGCAGAGTGGTCCGACGGAAGCCTCTCCTCAGTGCAAGACACATGAAAGCTAGCATGGAGTTTGCTAAAAAACACCTGAAGGACTCAAGGATGGTGAGAAATAAGATTCTCTGGTCTGATGAGACCAAGATAGAACTTTTTGGCCTTATTTCTAAGCGGTATGTGTGGAGAAAACAGGCACTGCTCATCACCTGTCAAATACAATCCCAACAGTGAAGCATGGTGGTGGCAACATCATGCTGTGGGGGTGTTTTTCAGCGCAGGGACAGGACGACTGGTTGCAATCGAGGGAAAATGAATGCGGCCCAAGTAAAGGGATATCCTGGATGAAAACCTTCTCCAGCGTGCTCAGGACCTCAGACTGGGCCGAAGGTTACCTTCCAACAAGACAATGACCCTAAGCACACAGCTAAAAATAACGAAGGAGTGGCTTCACAACAACTCTGTGACTGTTCTTGAATGGCCCAGCCAGAGCCATGACTTAAACCCAATTGAGCATCTCTAAAAATGGCTGTCCACCAACGTTTAACATCCAACCTGACAGAACTGGAGAGGAACTGCAAGGAGGAATGGCAGAGGATCCCCAAATCAGGTGTGAAAAACTTGTTGCATCTTTCCAAAAAGACTCATGGCTGTATTAGACAAAAGGGTGCTTCTACTAAATACTGAGCAAAGGGTCTGAATACTTAGGACCATGTGATATTTCAGTTTTTTTTTTTATAAATCTGCAAAAATTTCAACAATTCCGTGTTTTTCTGTCAATATAGGGTGCTGTGTGTACATTAATGAGGAAAAAAAAAAAAAATGATTTTAGCAAATGGCTGCAATATAAACAAAGAGTGAAAAATTTAAGGGGGACTGAATACTTTACGTACCCACTGTATATATATATATATTTTAGGGGTGCTCCGATTGATCGGCTATCGATCACTATCGGCCGATAATCACTTTGGGATGATTGATCGGCGGTCTCAAAAAAACGATCTCAAGCTGATAACGCTGCCGTGAGAGGTTTGGCATGACATGCAGCTGCACCCTCTCAGTCTCTGTCAGGCGCGGGTGAAATAATTATAAATGCTGGACGGGTGAGGTTATCAAGAGCGTGGTATGCGCAACGAGCGTGCCTATGCAGCATTGCAGCATGGTTTCCAACCGCGTTATGCTGTGCTGCAACGGGAATTAAAGAACAGCGCATTGTTTCCAGTAATATAAACAATGGATTGAAACGAAAATGTAGTGAAATTACACCATAAATGGCCAGATTATTAAAGTTACTGTGTTTCACAGTCAACACATTGGCTGTTGGCTAGGTTTAAAGGGAACAGAGCACTTTTAGATAAACAAGGCCTAATAGATGGCACTCGTGGAGGTTAGGAAAACAAGTTCTTTATAAAAACATGATTGCTTGTAATTAAGATTTAAGCAAAGGAAGGCGAGCTGACTATTCTAGCAATGGTAAAGTTTGTGATAACGTAAACAATAGTTTAAATGGTTGCACTTGCTTGAGGAACTTAATTATAATATAGAAGTAAATGCCAAAGTAAACGCATTGATGTGTTGCTTATATTTATTGTTTTTAAACATGTCTGTGAAAGATGTTTTTACTGTACTGTGTAAAAAAATAATTGCAATGCTGAAAAGGCATTTTCCAGGACAATGTTGGATTTGAAATCAAAATAATGGATAAATGTTGTGTTTGTGGTACACAGCCACGGATCAGTAGCGGACTCCTGTGTGAAAGAGGCCCCCACAACCCCCTCTCACAAGAGTCACCTAAGAGGTGAATTCCCCACATTTTCAAAAATGAAATTCAGGCCCGGAATAAATGTCTAAAAATCCTGATTGGAGTATCACTATAAATAGTTATAAATGACAAAAGGCGGCTTTTAAAAGATCGGTATCGGTGATAGGTATCAGTACATACATACATACATATATATTAAGGATGCACCGATACCACTTTTTCCAGTACTCGCCCGATACCGATACTTTTACTTTTGGTACTTGCCGATAACGATATCTGTATTTCATAGTATTTGTAATTTTTAAATATGGGGTTTACAGAAACCAAAAGGGTATGTATAATGTTAGTTGGTTAACTTAATTTATCAAATAGGTACAGTCAACCCAAAATTTATTCAGACCCCTTCAACATTTCTCACATTATCACAGTTTATTCGCTATAGTTTAGAAAATGGTAATAAAATATGACAAGAACTCAGAGTTTAACTGTGTCAGAACAAATTCAGCTTGATAATGTTAGATAACTTTGATAGAAAGGTATATAATGGATTACAATCAACCAAAAATTAGACAGCTGTTAGTATGACAGTATTTACACAACTATCAATACTTAGACGGGCAACCCTTAGCCTCAATGACATAGTCTCCTGGGCATGCTGTCATCCAGATTCATGCAAACCTCAACTTCAGTTTTTTCCCAGACTCGGTCTGAATAATTTTTGGTCCCAAATTTGTATCAGTTTTACTGGTAGTCCACTGTATGAAGAATTTTTGGGTATGATTTGTCACAGTTTACTTTATTTTGCTATCCTCACTTACAAAAATTAACTATAGTGTCCTGCACCCACTAGTAAAAAAAAATAAAAAATTATATCTGGTCTCTGAATACTTTTTGGTTTCACTGTATATCCTTCGGTTATTTTCACACTTAATTATGCGCATTAAAATGTATTTTACAAGTTTTGTTACTTTCACTGTTAATTTTTTTTGCGCTATGGTACATCATCTTTAATTTAATAGCATTAGAGCTGCTCCACTGCAGCGGCTTAGTACTGTAATCACACGCTTTGCTGTAATAATGCAGGGAACCACTCGTTATAAATCTCCTAACTGTGATATTTTCAGAAATAGAAGTTGCGTTTTTTCATCTGAAACGTGCTGCGATTTATATTCCAAAGCCACTCATATAATGCAGAAACACTCAAGCAAGCAAAACACGCGCAACGCGTGCACGTATTTGTACTGATGCAGAACAGTACAGCCTAGCACATCTCACACAGGCTGCTAGATTCACTTTCACCAAAAAGTCGTGTATGACTAAGGTTGAAAATAAATGATGTTTATAGTGAACGCCCCTATAAATGGTCTTACTTTTACGATTTAGTTTTAATCCAAATGATGCGTACCCCCCTGTCGTGCTAAGTGAGTGAACAAAAGATCAAACAAGCAGGAAGAAGAGTTGTGCGCGCTCTCTCAAATCACTCTGGTCCCTAAAGTAAGTAATTTGTGCATTGTTTTACTTACTTGTTTTTGACATATCCGACCGAACTACAAACTTCCAGTGATGTCTGTGAGAAAGGTCTATTCACTCGACAAGCTCGCGCATCTGCGCCGCCACGCGCTCAATCCACTCAGATATTGCTTATCAGCTTGCGCACATCAGCTATACATGCGTTAATACTGAAAGTTTAACGTTATATTCATTGCATAAATATACTTCGTAGTAGACATCCTTAAATCCTTTCTGCTGTTCTGTTGTCGGTGTTTCTTTGTCTGACTATGGCGCTTATCACATGCTGTGTGGTATCGGGGCATTTTAACGAGTACAGGAGCTCAGTATCGGGCACGATACCAGTATTGAGTGCATCCCCTAATTATATATACAGTGGGTACGGAAAGTATTCAGACCCCCTTAAATTTTTCACTCTTTGGTATATTGCAGCCATTTGCTAAAATAAATTAAGTTAAATTTTTTTCCTCATTAAAGTACACACAGCACACCATATTGACAGAAAAAAAGGCGAAGAACAAGCATTGTTGACCATTTGCAGATTTATTTAAAAAAGAAGACTGAAATATACAGGTCCTAAGATTCAGACCCTTTGTGGTGAAAATCATATAATTTAACTAAGGGTGCTGTCCATTTCTTTGATGCATCCTTGAGATGGTTCTAAACCGTCATTTGAGTCCAGCTGTGTTGAGTATATGATTGGGAATTGATTAGGAAAGCACACAAACCTTGTCTAGATAGACCTTACAGCTCACAGGGCTTGTCAGAGCAATGGAATCATGAGGTCAAAGGAAACTGCCTGAAGAGCAGAGACAGAAGGTGGCAAGGCAACGATATGGCCAAGGTTGTAAAAAAAAAATTTCTGCTGCATTCAGGTTCCCTAGAGCACAAGGGGCCTCATAATCCTTAAATGGAAGAGTTGGACGACCAGAACCCTTCTAGAGCTGGCTGTACGGCCAAACTGAGCTATCGGGGGGAGAAGAGCCTTGGTGAGAGAGGTAAAAGAAGAACCCAAAGATCACTGTGGCAGAGCTCCAGAGATGCAGTCGGGAGATGGGAGAAAGTTGTTGAAAGTCAACCATCACTGCAGCCCTCCACAGTCGGGGCTTTATGGCAGAGCGGCCCAACGGAAGCCTCTCCTCAGTGCAAGACACATGAAAGCCCGAATGGAGGACTCCAAGATGGTGAGAAATAAGACTCTCTGGTCTGATGAGACCAAGATGGAACTTTTTAGCCTTAATTCTAAGCGGTATGTGTGGAGAGGGGGAGGGGGGGGTAAAGAAGAACCAGGCACTGCTCATCACCTGTCCAATACAGTACCAACAGTGAAGCATGGTGGTGGCAGCATCATGCTGTGGAGGGTGTTTTTCAGCTGCAGGGACAGGACAACTGGTTGCAATCGAGGGAAAGATGAATGCGGCCATGTACAGGGATATCCTGGATGAAAACCTTCTACAGAGTGCTCAGGACCTCAGACTGGGCCGAAGGTTTCCCTTCCAACAAGACAATGACCCTAAGCACACAGCTAAATAACGAAGGAGTGGCTTCACAACAACACTGTGACTGTTCTTGAATGGCCCAGCCAGAGACCTGACTTCAACCCAATTGAGCCTCTCTGGAGAGACCTAAAAATGGCTGTCCACCAAGTTTACCATCCAACCTGACGAACTGGAGAGGATCTGCAAGGAGGGATGGCAGAGGATCCCCAAATCAAGGTGTGAAAAACTTGTTGCATCTTTCCCAAAAAGAATCATGGCTGTATTAGATCAAAAAGGTGCTGATAATAAATAATGAGCAAAGGGTCTGAATACTTAGGACCATGTGATATTTCAGTTCTTCTTTTTTAATAAATCTACAAAAATCTCAACAATTCTGTGTTTTTCTGTCAATATGGGGTGCTGTGTGTACGTTAATGAGGAAAAAAAATTAATTTAAATTATTTTAGCAAATGGCTGCAATTTAACAAAGAGTGAAAAATGTAAGGGGGTGAATACTTTCCTACCCACTGTATATACACACACCAACATACTACATTACAAACACACCACTAGGCGTGCTGCGGAATAGCGGTGCTAACGGGGTTAAGCCGCAAACCGGTTACGTCACTTTGCATACCGACCCCCACACGTTTGACTTTTTTATAGGAATAAAAAATCATTTAGTCAGTAAAGGAAAAGACATACATACAAGGTACGCGGCTCCTGTTCAATGCCGTGAACGACAGTTGCATCACAGATCAGATTTCATTATCAGTGAGGGAGTGAGGCGAGCTGAATGACAAGAAGAGTGAGGGGAGGTGAGACAGACAAAGGCGATCGCGGATGATTTAGTTTTCTAAACTATTTTGGATTTTGAAAAGCCTGTTGACTTTTGCCGTTTATCTACGGTGATTTTGGAAGTTTTTTTAAACAATCTTTCTCATTTAATTGGTTCCACAGTGTTTGCATATTTTTACTTTATTTAAACTTTGTGTAAATTATTTATTTTATTTGACATCAAGGTGTACGCCGTGCCTCCAAGCTTTCTTACTCGTTTTGCTAATAAACGTTCTACGTTTCTTATTTATTTGGTTATACATTATACATGTTTACTTGTTTTCAGTTTTGTACATTTAAACTTTATGTTATTTGATATTTTATATTAGGAATAGCCTGCCCTATAGCATGGTGTATTTTTATTGGTTTTGTTAATAAAAGTTCTATGTTTAATACACGAAGTGAGGGTGCACGTGGCTATTTTGTTGTGGCATTTAAGCAATTGACGCCCGAACGCCGTAATGATACAGTGAAAGTAAAATGCGCCACGGCGCTTAAGCTATTTAAAAAGCGAAGGAAAACGAGGGGAAAAAGATGGGCACATTAAAACAAATAAAAACGAACAATTGCTTTTACTCTGAATTACAATAGTGAAGTGAAGAAGTAAAAGGTGGCACGCACTTTTACAGCTAGTTAAAACGCAAAGGAAAGCGAGGAAAAAAACGAGGGAACGCCACCGCGGTGATTACGGTATACCGGTGTTGTCACACGTCGATTTACCGGTGGGAAAATTTCCTCACCGTCACAACCCACACACACACACACATAGTCAATTGAAGTGGATCAAAAAAAGTTAATCAAAGTTGTCCTAAGATAAGAACGGGTATTGTTTTGATTTTAGGACAACTTTGATGAAAGGTATTGATCCACTGAAATGTTGACTACTTAATATATATTATATATATAG
>JADLZN010000425.1:0-10720 GCA_018155175.1 Sinocyclocheilus anophthalmus
CCTTACTTAGAATTGGTTTTCATGTCAGCACATTAACAACAGCTGCTTTATTGAATAGGCCAGCCATTGTCTTCCTTTTCAAGACTACAAAGTGGAGACAAATTCCAGTTAAGTATGTGTTCTGACACAACATAGAGGACTAGGAAGAGGAACGGCCCGGATAATTGGGTTAATTGCAAAAAGCATGCAATTAGCTCTAATTGCAGTATAACTATGGCTGTATTCAGAGGTAGGCCTACTGATTCACTGCAGAGTAGCTATAGTATATCTTTAACAATGTCTTCTAAAAATCGGAAGCAAGATATGTGCGACAAAAAGCATTTATAAAGGTCTATCAAATGTCATGTTTGGGCAGATAATGAGATGTGATTTTTAAAAACTCCTCAGGGCTCTGGACAGTGGACACAAGGGAATCAAGAAATGGAGTCACAGGAAACCTGTTATCAAGAATCCAAGACATCAGACCTCCGCTGTGTCCCAATTTGCATATCGGCCCCAAATAGTATGCAAGATCAGGATGTTTCTGTCTCAAACATAGTATTTTGAAAACAGTATTCCAAAGGTGAACTGGGAAAAGTGTTTGTGATGGTGAGGTGATGAGGACAGCAAGAGCTGTCACAGATATTTTAAAATGTTTCAACCTGAAAGTAATAGGCCTAATGAATTTAATGAGTTTTAAATTTTTTATCCAAAGCGACCAATAAGAAAGGCTTGATGACTGTTTTCACATCCATGGATTTCTTTATAGTGGAAATGGTTCTTTAGAATATTAAAATGTTCTTTAAAAATATGTTTTTCTTTTAAGAATTCGATCACTGAATGGTTCTTTGTGGAACCAAAAATGGCTCTTCTATGGCATCAGTGTGAAAACCCAATTTATCAACTATTATTTTTAAGAGTGTGGATCTATCAATACCAGTAAAGAACTTTCACTTTTAAGAGTGTGTGTCTGTTCCCTGGGAATCGAACCCACAACCTTGACATCACGAGCACCAATACTGAAAAACTGAAAAGTGTCTTCACTTCCTTTTGCATTTCGCCCCACTTTGATAAAAGCGGGTTTGTATTTTGTTCTCCTGCGAGCCGGTCGTGTCGGGTTCGAGGGCCAGCGTTCCCTCGTGGTTTGGTTCAGAGCGCTGACAGGAAGCCGGAGGAGCTGTTGACTCACAAATCCCTGCCGAACAGAGCTCGGAGGAAAACTAATCTGACCTTCTAATGTTACAACACCTCCAATTTCTTCACTTCTGTCTGCTGCACATCTCTTGTTCTCTTAAACGGGCCACACGGGTCCATTCAGCTAATCGGATCTGTTCCTCAATGAGTCTGATCACATCTCTGTGCCAGTCATAGTCACTGTTATAGTTACGGATGCTCGTGTTACAGATATAGTAGTAGTGACCCAATTTGCATGGTACTACAGTGAAGCACGATTGCATCTTGATACCAAAGACCACTTTGTTGAGGATAATATTAGCCGAAAATCATGCATGGATGCACACTTAAAAACAAAAAATCCACAATACTATCTATAATTGTGCTGCACTAATTCTAATCGCACACATTTAGGATGGACACAGTACAAAAATGTAATGCAGGCAGTTTGGAATAGCATACTAACATATCTGTCTTACTTTTTCGGCAGTATGCATTATCTAAATTTCCAAGCATTATTATTATTTTTTGACTACTTATTTGCAGGGTTATTATAGTTAAGTTAAAGTAAAATTTAAACTAAAGTGAAAATCATAAAATTAACTGAACTATACTTTCTTAAGCTTATTATTTCAACTAGTGTTATCAATTATCATTTATCATGTACCGCAACGTGTATCATTTTAATTTAGTTTAACTTAAACGTAACTAAAACTGAAATAAAATTTAAAACTGAAAAAATATAGACAAACATACTAAAAACTATTTTAATTTGAATTTAGTTTAACTAAAATAATATTTAAAACTGAAATAAAGTTAATAAAAAATAGGCAAAAAATACTAAAATTCAAAAACAACAAAATCACTACAACTAAAATTAAAATGAAAACAGAAAATCTATTAAAAAAATTCAAAGTATTAATTATAAACTATAATAGTATATCAGTGATATTGAAATAGCACTACTTATTTGATCTTATTAAATACATTTTTAGACATGATTCTATGCACTTTCCACTGTCCACTGCAACTTCTGAGTAGTGTATGGATATTGTGAGAAAATCAAGCACACAGTTCAATCTTGAGGAAGTGATGTAATGCTGTATGCAGTATACATTAAGAAAGCTATAGCATTGTATTCCGAACGCAGTCAGTGTGAGCGTTAATAGACAGGACAGTGTCGTGATCTGTGCATCTGTCCAGTTCAGGGTCACTCCTGTTTTAACAGTCGGAGAATTTCCTTCATGAGGAAAGTAGCTTTTCTCTGTTCATCTTCGTCTAGAAGTTTGAATTATTCCGATGTTCCGGAAGGTCTTCGCTCTCGTTCTCTAGCTTTCACCCGTCTTAGTGTGTGTGTGTGTGTGTGTGTGTGTGGTTATGGCTGTACAAGCTAAACATTGCTTTCATCAGCTAATTGAGGTGAGCATACATTATTTTAGTTAAACCTGAGGAAATGCACTCCTCTCTCTGGGAATTTGTGTGAGGGTATGCTGCTTAAAGTTCAGACAGATGGACACTTTCTCATCCCGCCTTCAGGAGCTGTGTGTTTTCAGAGCGCAAAATATGAAATACAGACAAAACACAGTGAGGCTCTCCCGTGTGCGCGCTCGCAATTTCCGTCACAACCTCACTCGATGATCTGTAAAACCTTAAAAGCTGAGAGCTTTATTTGCATGCGCTTGACACAGAAAACCCGCCAGAGCGGTAAGCGTGCAAACACACGCCAGTGGTTGTGGAAGTGTCGTGTTCGGATGCTCGTCTGACGGCTGAAATGCCTGAACTCCCCTGATTTCCCCAGGAACAAACAACATGATAGACCTCGTACCTCGAACCTCCTGTCCTCACCATGCACACTGAATCTGTCTCTCCTCTTATCTCTCAATACAGCTCAATGCCTCTACATAAGCTCCAGCAGCCCTATCTTCCTCTCGCTCTCTCTCTCTCTCTCTCTCTTAGTGTTTTTGGTTTTCACTCAGGTTAACCACTAATACTGTAACTCACATTCTCAACATGTGTCTAGATTCTCATGAAGTAAATTATTAAATGTATTAGTTTTTAAAAGTACTTTTTTTGCTGATAGTGGGATTTCAGAGTAGTCCAAATGTTTGTCTTCATAAGCTTTCGTCAGAATCTGATTTGATCACGCCAGTCATAGTTACTTGTGATTTTGCAGATAGACACTTGTGTTTCAGATATATTGGTATAGTGGCAGTGACCCAATATGCATACAATGCAGTGCCATAAAATTGTATTTTAATACCACAGACCCCTTTTTTGTCGATAATATAAGCCCAAAAAGCATGCACACTTAAAAATCCCCAACATACTAAATGGTACGAAGCCCAGATAGTGTGTTAGCTTTTATTAGGATGCAGTAAATCTAATCTCATACATTAATTAGGATATATTATTCAACATTATTCCACATAGTTTGTTTTCATAATCTGCTCCATGTCTGAAACAACTTTCCTATTGTGTCATCAGTTCCTTCTAAGCATCTGCCTAAATTTTTTTTCCTATTGCATATTTTATTTAATAAATGTATTTATATAAATTGTAATTGTGAAAATGTACTGTACAATTAGCTTGTACACTACCTTTCTAAGTAGTATTAATAATACTACTTATTGAAATAGGTTTCAAAATGGCTAGCTAGATGCCCAACACACTCAGTTTACTCAGGCCAAAATCACTTGAATATATTTCCGACTTCCGAACTCATATCCGGGAACTCCCCAGGAGGACTTGAAGGCAGCATGAACCTTGTAAAGTAGTTAAAATGGCAGATGCAATAACAGAGTGGAACATCTCAAGGAATTCTGGGAGGCGGCGTCTCCCCGTGTGTGTTTCCCGTGTTGGCGTTGGTGAGAGGTTAGGTCACATTTTCACGTGTGTTTTCAGAAGGAATGAAGCGCCGGGTGCTCGGCCCAGTGGAGGGAAACAGTTTCTCAGGGCGAGAGATGATTAACTGTTATCTCAGCACGGATTTGACGTGCACAGCTCCGCTGACTCAGGTAGAGTCTGCGAACGCTGCACAGGAAATGAAATTTCTCCCCCGTCCCACCAGGACAGAGTATAATCCTCTCGACACAACCAGATTAGCACTGCCGCTAATTGGTGACAGCTTCCTCTCTGTCAACCTGTTTACGGCGTGTGCAGGTGTGTGTGTGTGCGCGCACGTCTGATTTATTTTCAAGCCATTAGAGAATAAAGCCACGTTTGTGTAGTGCTAAAAGAAGCCACATTCTCATTTACTCTAATATCTAGGTCTTGTAAAGATGTGTAAATAGATGTTGTTGATTCTATTGACTTTACTGAAAAGAGAGGCATTTTTGAACATTTTATCTTGTAAAAAAAACAAAAACATCTTAGCTCTGGCAGAACAGAGGTATTCCAGAGCTCCAAACATCCCGTGTGTGTTCCACAGTGTGTGTTTTACTCGGCGGGGAGGTGCTTGGCTTTTTTTTTTCAGATGAGATGCTAGGACAACTCTTGCTTTTGTGCATCTAATGGTCCGTTGGCACCTTGAGTTCTGTAAGAAGCCAATTTGTAGCGGTGACAGAGCTAGCGCGTGTGCGGTTAGCGTGAGGCTACCTAACCGCCTCGGTTCAAGCTGTAAAAGGCTGATTAGTTTCTTTCTGCCGTGCCGCAGCTGAGTTCCTGTCACCCACACAGCTTTCATCCTCTCACACCTTACACATATACCAGCACAGATAAGAGCCGCGGTAACAAACAGGCTCACACACACACACAACACACACATAAACCAAAAATAAACAAGCCCATCACAAATAAAAGCTTTCGGTAGCAGCGGCCCTTTCTGTATGTCCTCTCACCTCACGGCTTTATCCTGCTTTTCTCCAGGTCCCCAGGTGGATGTCCCTCTCCGTCCTTTAACCGATTGATGGAGCTCTGGGTTATTATGGCTGTCAGTAGATGCTCTTTAATAAAGATGAGCTGATGGGAGGCCTGTGATACTGACAGAACACTGTCCTTCTGAAAATAACAAAACAGCCAGTGGAGTCCAACGAATGGTGTACGCTTTCTGTTTCAGGTCATATACTCTCTTCATTTAATAAAAAAGATAGATAGATAGACAGATCGATAGATAGATAGATAGACAGATAGAAAGAAAGATAGATAGACAGACAGACAGACAGACAGATAGACAGACAGATAGACAGATAGATAGATAGATAGATAGATAGATAGATAGATAGATAGATAGATAGATAGATTTAGCAGGTTTAGCAGCGGAGCAACTTCACTCCTGAATTACCGTGTAGGAAACACCATTATGTGTTTTCTCAGCTCTAATTACCTGTTTTGCATTTTTGTTAATGGTGATAGCAGGAGTGTATAGTTTGGATAAAAAGGCCTCATATATACTGCTGAAAGAGAAGAGGTTTCATTATCAGCTCTGTGCTTAAAAGTCTCCGGCTCTTGGAAGTTCAGGAAAGCAGGAGAAAATGAAAGGCTTTTGTTAAACATCTGCATAGTCCAGGTTTCCTGTGACCCAGCGAAAAACTCGGCCCGGATCAAATCAACTCCGTCTTCCTCTCTCTATCTCTCTCTCTCGATCTTTTCTTTAGACACCCCCCCCCCCCCCCCCCCCCCCCCCCCCCCTGAAAAGTTAAACCTGTCGTCATTTGATTCTGTGCCGAGATGGTGTCAGGAAGCAGGAGGGGAAAACAAAAGACCTCCAGGGTGAGGGATGGAGGGGGAATTATCAGGTTGGTGACGGAAAGTGCCAGTTTGCCCGACTACGCTTTTTTTCCCCGTTTCAGCTAGAAGTCCAAATACAGTTTTTCTTAGCTCCGGCACCCCCAATCTGCCCCCCCCCCCCCACCCCCCCCTCCGTGATGACACAGTCTCGCGTCCTTCAGCGGGCAGAGGGGTGGGGTAATTAAAGCTTTCATTATTGTGTTGCTTATCTCTCTGGAAGGAGAAACGTGAAAATCCCCAAACAAAGAAAAGCGTGTATAAGATGATTATGGTGCGGTCTAAGCACAGAAATATCGAGAGAAAAAATGGTTCCTTGCACTTTCTTAAAGCAGGAGGAGTGTGTTTATAGAGTTTGTTGGAGGATTAGATCCCTGTTGGCTTAGTTTGGAGAAAGCAAAAACTTAGCAGTTTGGATTTTAGCTGGACTTCCATCTCAAAACTCTGTGGGGTGAATTCACTCAAATTTTGCGACCATTTTGATCATTTTTCAGTCCAGCTTCATTAGCTTGAAAATGTTTTAATGCATGTCACTTCAGATAAAAAACACTTACAAATACATAAGTCACTTTCTTAGAATTGTCTTCAGCACAAACATACCTCCATTTTATGTGAACGAGGATTATTATAGAAAGTAAATTCCATATTTATTAGAATTAGGTGAATTCCCCACATATCCATTTTCAGGGTTAACAGACCCGAGTGGAAATTCTTTCTGGTAGCACATTTCTGCGAGTTTATACAGAGGAAATAATGAAGGCAGTGCTTAACAAAGACTTCCGGTCTGAATAAAGATCTGAGAGCAGCCGCAGGGAATTCAGTTCAGACAGGAAGTGCATCGAACGGCCAAGAAGAGGGAAACCTCTGACCCCGAGACCCGTCAACTGTCTGGAAGAACACACGGATGGCTCGCAGGCGTAGACGCGG
The DNA here is from genome assembly GCA_018155175.1 of Sinocyclocheilus anophthalmus. NCBI lineage: Eukaryota > Metazoa > Chordata > Actinopteri > Cypriniformes > Cyprinidae > Sinocyclocheilus > Sinocyclocheilus anophthalmus. The sequence continues at coordinate 6,802 of JADLZN010000425.1, forward strand.
CCCCAGTGTGTGCGCTACTGTGTGTGTAGAACCGCTGAGAAAGCGGGAGTCCATAATCACAATAACGTGTTTAACGTGTAAACTAGCGAGAGACGGATTATAGCTGTCCGTGGGAACTGCGAAGAGGCGACAATTCAACTGTTCACCTTTTTCTCTCCACATCCGTCCTCATAATGACCTGTCTATTCTTCCGCTGTCTTGCCTTACCTCAGGCACCTTGCCTCCATTTCTTCATTGCATTTCCCAATTAGGCTTGTACTCATTGTTAGTTTATTAGCAATGGCAGGGGCTCCACAAATGTGTTTGCTGATATTCACTTGTTAATGACCAAATTCAAACCCTATTGAACGGATACGCAGCTGTGAGAGGCCGCTAATAATAGCCTCTCTGAGACAAAAGATGAAGGAAATGGCATTACAGGGGCATAACAATAGAACTCCGTTGGTACTCTAATGGCACGGCCTTTCATTTAGAAATTGTTTCCTTTTTAAATTATTTGAGCTCCCTGCATAAATCCCTGCGCTCAGCGTAGGCATTTCTGCAGGTCAGGAGCGTGCATATGGGAGCGCATTTGTGCACGCTCCCTCTGAAAGGTATTTCCACCTGGGGAAAGCCCTCCCCGCGCTTTCGGCTGCACATTAGTGTGGTTTTAACGAGGTAGGTACTGTTCATTAGGGTAGAGGTAAGGGGGGAGGAAAAGTGAGAAGAACAAACAAGTCGAGGCATTTGTTCTTGGTGTAATCTACACATCAATTATCCTGCTGAGCTAATTAGCACCTAGCCGTACCCCAGGTACCTGCACTCTCGCAAAAAACGGCTTTCATGCCTGTGATCAAAAGAGAACGGCTCGGAGGGAAACGCTTGGGGAACTGAGCCAGAGAGGTGGACATGGACATCAAAACTTCCAGTTTTACCCACTGAACTGTGCTGTGCAACTCTCTGCGGCCCCTCTATACACCTAAAGAAAACAGGGAATGCTCAATTATGTAAGGAACACGCTTGCATTGTGGTGCACCACTGGCAAAAGATTAGAGCTTTGATGCTACCTTTTCCTTACACTTACTAAAATAAAGTACTGTGGCTGAACTTTACATTTATGCATTAGTCAAGTGAATTACTGAAAAATAAACAAATGCAGGAAGATGACTTGGTTGCATCAGTTGTTGACTGAATATTGAGATGTGGCATTGCACTCAAAAGTGGAGGCAGATGAACATGAGTTTGCAGGGGTGGAGTTTAAATGAGTGGAGAAGTCCTGCATGTATCACCAGAGAGAAGTCTGTGAAGGTCCAGTTATGACATTTTGATTAAAAATTACAAGGTCAAAAAAAAAAGGAAACATATGCATATGAATTGATCTTATTGATGAATCACAATAAGATCTATAACAGTACATTTTAATTGCATGCTGTCTTTAAAGTATATATGGTACTGTAATAAAACAATGCAGAATGCATGTTGGGTTTTGTATGCTGGTGCTGTGCCAGTGAGTTTTGCTATACCAGCATGGAAATTTTAGTATTTTTGTTACCATAGCATGACTATTTAAAAAAGAAATTGTTCACATCATTTGATTTCAGCATTTCTTGATTTGACTTCAGTTTTATAAATATATTTTTTCAGTTATAAATGCAGATATGGTCTATTATGCTGTGTAGGTCATTGTCTCAACATTCAGCATATGAATATGAGCATCTTTGTCATGCTAACGGCCTCCGTTCTGCAATAAAGGTGCAGCGTGCTGTTGTGTTTAAGCGGCCCAGCTGAAGATTAGGCTTAAGAGGGGCGCATTTAGCATAAGAAAGCTTGGCGGGGGGTCTGCCAGCGTGCCGCGGGGCTGTCTGTCTCAGGTCGGGATTTGGTCAAAAGTTTGAAAATATGTTTCTGAAAAATGTGACCCTGTCTGTGAAATCCAAGCTAAAGTCTCAAAATATAATTATGAGATAACAATCATCAAAGTTTGATTTCAATCATTAATTTCACTATGATTTCAATCTTTGACATGACCTTACTCAGTCAATATTAAAGATATATATTTTCATCTTTTTGAAGGATGATTTTATGTTGAAAACAGTAAATCACAAAAAAAATGACTTTAGATGGGTTTCACAGGCGGGTCCACAAACGTGTCGTAAACTCCCAAAGCGGCAATTTATTTGATCAAAATACAGTAACAACTGTAATATGGTTTTCTGTTTTAATATATTTTAAAAACAGAATTTTCATTTAACAGTAAGTTGAATTTTCAGTCATTACTCAGTCTTCAGCTATCCATGATCCTTCGATGTGTCACGTCTGTGACAGTCATTAATATGTCATTTGCTTTTTCTTATGAGAATGTTGAAAACAGTTGTATGCTTCATTTTGTGGAATAGTGGAAGAATTGTGTCATTTTTTCTGCAAAAATTTTGATCAATTTAACATTTTAAAAGTGTTAATTTCTTTTAAAAAACAGTAGTTCTTATAGTTATATAGTTTTTATTGTTATAGTAGTTTTAAACAGTAGTGTATATATGCCATTTTCTTTTTTTTTCAATTTTTATAAACAGTTGAAATTTTTCTTGCTGTCATGAATTTTCATCAGTCAATTCTTCATACTGTCCTGTGCGCTTTATTAAATTTGCTGTGCTCTACCATGTAAACTTTAAGACTCATCCATGCAGTGGCTCATGGGAACTTATTATAAGCACAGGAAATATGTGTTTAAGGATTTAAATTACTTACAGCATATAGTACCACCTGCATTCCTTGCTGAGGTCAGACTCAGAATTCTGCTCCCAGGTGAATCATACATTTGTGCCACGTAGACTCAGTGGTCATTTTAATGATCTCTGCATTATATTTTGCAGCTTTGCTCAATGTACATACACCTCAACTCAAGCAGCATGAAAGATGTGTCGCCATTAGTATCCACTCACTCTGTCAATGCAGAAAATCAAGTCAACAAAATTAGCTTTTGTTATTGATGTTTATTATCATTCTCACACCAGAGTGCTTATTCTTTACCATTATAATGGACTTACCATGTGAGTTTGCACTGTTGTAGTTTGTTGGTCCTGAGTTTGCCCAGCCTAGTGTCCCAGGAGCTGCAGCTCCCGGCTGGGAATGGAGGCTAGTGTGCTGAGCGTATGACCTTGCAAAGTGCTGCAGAGGACAGATGACATTTTGATCTCCTACAATATCGTCCATTGCATCTCGATTCTTCTGGGGGTTGTTCTCATCCATCCAGTCAGTGTACTGAAGGATAACTGCCTCCAAGCCAATCTCATTAGCATGAGGAACACCCATCTTCACACCTTCAAGGAAGTCTTCTCGAGATATCAAACTCTCATTATCTTTACTGAATCCCGGCGCACCGTACAGCAAGAAGTAAGATCCCTCATCCTGATTTACACCCAACATTATCTGAGTGTATTTGAAGTTACCCGAGTTAATCATGGCTTCTGGGGTGTCAGGAAGGAAAACGCCATCTATGACAGGCACAAAGGAAAAGCGGAACAGGCTGCTATAGGGGAGAACTTGCCACTCCTGATCAATTAGTTCCGGTGGATGCTTGTTCCTCAGGCAGTCAACCAGCTCAGTATCGTTACCCTCGCTGCAGCCAACAAGTTTGCCCAACAAGGTGGCCCTCCGACGGGCCTCATCAAAGCTAACAGTAGCCCAGGGGGTATTAGGAACACCACTCTGCATTATGGCACGAGTGAAGAACGGGCGGCTGTCTGGTGACAGAACGTGCATGCCAACTGATGCTCCCCCAGCACTTTCTCCAAAAATGGTGACCTGTTTTGGGTTACCGCCGAAGAAGTGGATGTTTTCTTGGACCCATTGGAGGGCCAACCTCTGGTCAAGGAGACCCACATTTCCTGGTGCTTCGGATGAGCCATTGAGGGCGAGGAATCCAAAAGCTCCAACACGATAG
>JADLZN010000426.1:0-206356 GCA_018155175.1 Sinocyclocheilus anophthalmus
GCCGTCTATGAACTCTCTGCCTGTCCTGTTCTGGCCAATGAGGCCGTCTATGAACTCTCTGCTTGTCCTGTTCCGGCCAAGGAGGCCGCCTATGAACCTCCTGCCTGCTCTGCTCCGGCCAAGGAGGCCGTCTCTGAACCTCCTGCCTGTCCTGTTCCGGCCAAGGAAGCCGTCTATGAACTCTCTGCCTGTCCCGTCACGGCTATTGAGGTCATCTGTGAACTCTCTGCCTGTCCTGTTATGGGCGGCCGTGTGCGAACTTTTGTCTTGTCCGCCCCAGCCAGGGAGGTTGCCCCTGAATTCTCAGTCTTGTCTATCAACCCCAATGTTCTGTCTTGTGTTGTCTGTCTCTGCTCTCTCGTTTTTACAGTCTCCGCCATGGTCTCCTGATCGGTGTGGTTCACCAAGGGGGTTCTCTGTTCCCTCTGCTCCGCCGTGGTGGTCCTCTGCTCCGCCGTGGTGGTCCTCTGCTCCGCCGTGGTGGTCTACTGTCTGGTTCTGGTGGTCCTCTGCTTTGCCGTGGTGGTCCTCTGCTCTGGCGTGGTGGTCCTCTGCCCCGCCGTGGCAGTTTACTGTCTGGTTCTGTTGGTCCTCTGCACCGCCGTGGTGGTCCTCTGCCCCGCCGTGGGGGGTCTACTGCATGGCTCTGGGGGTCTTCTGCTCCGCCGTGGTGGTCTTTTGTCTGGCTTTGGTGGTCCTCTGCTCCGTTGTGGTGGTCTACTGTCTGGCTCTGGTGGTCCTCTGCTCCGCCGTGGTGGTCTACTGTCTGGTTCTGGTGGTCTTCTGCGCCGCCGTGGTGGTCTTCAGTCCTGTTCTGGTGGTCTTCTGCTCCACCAGGGGGATCTTCGGTCCTGTCTGTTTTGCTGTGGTGGTCTTCCGCTCCACCTGAGCTGCTGGTTTCTGCCCTGGTTCTCTGCTCCGCCAGTCCTTCCTCAGTGCCCGGTCTCTCCACTTCCAGGTGGCCCTCCATCCCTCCCCCTGTTCCGCCTCCACTCCACCGCCCTCCGGAATCATAAAGGTTTTTTGAGCGTCTGGAAGCCGCTCCTTGGAGGGGGGCTCTGTCACGAATCCGGTCCATGAACTTCCAATTTCATTGACTCTCGCACTACACACTGTTGCACATCACCCCGGACTACATTTCCCATCATGCATTGCACTGATTGCACTCAGCACGGATTGCACACAGCTGTTTACACTGATTGCACCCAGCTGTTTCATATCACTCCCGCACTATTTAACACTCACTCTGATCCCTTCCCTCTGCCGAGTATTGTTCAGCGTTTATCACTCCCCTAGCGATAGCGACACTACAGAGCCCTCGTTTGTTTCCCTGCCTTAGCCTTAGCCTTAGCCCTGTCTGTTTTCTCCGGTTTTGCATCTTCGCCTGTTTTCCTGGATTCCTCCCTTTAGCCTTGCCCCTGTGACTCTGTCTGCAGTTCATCGACCCACGCTAGCCCTAGGATTATTCTTGTGTTTTGCCCTCCATATACCTGTCTGCCTCTGTTTGACCCTGCCTGCTTTATGACCACGTCTGTGTCTTCTCCTATTAAAGCTTTGCATTTGGATCCGAACGTCTCACGTCTCGTCAGCGTCGTTACAGTAGGCTTCTAGATAGAGTATAGAAGTAAAGAAGGTCAGATAGATAGACAGGAGCTTGGTTATGTTGGGATTTATATACAAAGAGGAGAATTTGAAAGTCTATTCTCTGACAAACCGGCAACCAGTGTAGAGATCTAAGAATTGGAGTTATGTGTTCATGTTTACAACACTTTAAAAGAAGTCAGGCCGCAGCATTTTGGACAAGCTGAAGATGCGCAATTTGAGATTTAGATATACCGCAATATAAAGAATTGCAGTAATCTCGACGAGACGTAGCGAATGCATGAACAGCCATTTCTAGAGTTTTTGGAGTGAGAATGTTTTTAATTTTAGACAGTAAACGAAGCTGATAGAAACTGGACCCAATGACAGAAGAGATATGTTTATCAAATTTTAAATGCTGGTCGACTAGAATACCTAGGTTCCGCACCCGTGAGGATCTAAAAACTGATAAACTTTCTAACTCAGGGCTTATACACTGAGAGTTATCATTTGGACCGAAAACAATTACCTCGGTCTTGTCTTCATTTAGGAAGAGGACATTTTGGGCTAGCCATGACTTAACCTCCTCTAAACATTTCAGAAGAGAAGTAATCGCAGTGGAATTGTTTTTCTTGATTGGTAGATAGATTTTAGTGTCATCTGCCTAGAAATGAAAAGACACACCATGTCTTCGTAGAATAGAGCCCAGAGGTAACATGTAAAGAGAGAATAGAGAGGTAGCTAAAATAGAGCCTTGTGGAAGGCCACAGGTCAGAGGAGCAGGGGAAGAGGAAAAATTACCCATCTTCACTAAAAACTTTCTGTCAGACAAGTATGACTGAAACCATTTCAGAACGTTTGCTTTTAGACCTACCCAAGACTCCAATCTAGATAATAGTGAGGAGTGGTCTATGGTATCAAAAGCAGCCGATAGATCTAAAAGAATAAGAACCACCGAGTCTCCGGAATCAGTAGAGAGGTAAATATCATTTAACACTCTCAAAATGGTGGACTCAGTGCTGTGAGCAGACTTAAAACCAGATTGAAAAACCTCATAAATACAATTACTAGTCAGAAAACGTTTAAAGGGATCCCCGGGTATTAAGACATGAATAGCTTAATATAACGTAAATTATGTCTCTTATATAAATATATAGTAGAAACCCCATGAAAGATGTATGTTATTTGAAAAAATCGACATGGTTTTTGGACAATGGGGGGCGCCATTATTTTATGTGCACAGTACATTCTGCGTCGATGACGTCAAATGGTTGCACTCGGTGAGCTACTGGCGCATATTTCTATAGTCTTTGGCTTTTTACCGCAACACAACTCAGAAAACACAACTCAGAAAATAAAATACTGATATGATATCACGTTGAGTGACTCTTGATTGTAATTTTCAGTCGAAGGGCAACAAGAGAAGCAATGCAAGACTTCACAAGAAGAGGAGAAAAGAATGGGAAGATGCCTGTGGATGAATAAAACTTCCTAAAGACCCGCTTCTTTTTTCACTCCACTTTAGTCCTGATGCCTTTGAGTCTTTTAGTAGACCACAGCTACTGAAAGAGCTTACAAACGGCTGAGAAACGCTATGTCATCCTGTAAACATGCCGACGCTAATCATGACGCGCGGCCGCTAGAGGAGTTTCTCAGCTCAGATTTTCCTCGAGATCCGGGGCGTTTAGACTCCATGTGGGGGAAAAAATCGATGGTACAGCATTTGGTTTAAGCCTATGCTTATCCATCTCCACCTGTAAGCTCTTTGAGTAGCTGTGGTCATCATAACAGTATTTTATTTTCCGAGTTGTTTATTCTGAGTTGTTTATTCTGAGTTGGGTTGTGGTAAAATTAGCAACAGGTAGGGCAGTAGCTCACAGAGTGCAACCATTTTACGTCATCAGAATAATGGCGCCCCCCGTAGTCCAAAATATGTATAAAACGATGTGAATTATTTTAATAACATACATCTTTCATGGGGTTTCTACTATATATTTAAATGAGACATAATTTACGTTATATTAAGCCATACAAGTCTTAATACCCAGGGATCCCTTTAAGTTGAATCAGCACAATTTTCTCCAAAACTTTTGAAATGAAAGGTAAAACAGAAATAGGCTGAAATTTTTTTAGGACAGAAGGATCCAGTGTAGGCTTCTTGAGCAGAGGAGTGACCGTAGCGACTTTAAGGTTGGCAGGAACAGAGCCGGTTTGGAGACACTTATTAATAAGAGACACCAAACCTGGCCCAATCGAATCGATAATTAATAGCGATATCGAATGAGGAATCACTTGCTTCAATTCCTGGAGGTTGATAGGTTCAAAAACATCCAAAAATGCAGAGGCAGATGACATAATTGGAGAGACAGTTAAATTTAAAGTGGGGCAGACGCTAAGCCTTAAGTTAATAATTTTGTCACTAAAATATCTCAAGAAGCTTTCACAGAGAGCATCAGAGGCAACAGGCAAGGTGTTAACTGAATGATTAGTGACAGATTGAATAATTGAAAACAAAACCTTAACCCTCTGAGGTCGATTAACGCGGATACGCGTTTTGTGGCATCTTCTCCTGATCACACCGAAATTAACTTAAATTACACTTTCAGTTTTGATCTTACAGATAAGAGCAATACATTAATCGAATCTGTAAAGGGTCTACTTTTATTTGTATACACACATAATAACAACAGAACTTTGTGCATTTATAAAATAAAGAAAACAAACAGGGTGTGCTGTCTGCCGCCTTGGTCTGCGTAATCTTTATTTAGAAACGCGTCATTAAAATGAACTGTAACTCAGCAATTACTCAACAAAGAGACATTGAAGAGATATCTATAATGCTTGACATGTCGCCTTTTAACTAACGCAAGTCTTATCGAAAGCAAATATTCTGTGATAAAGTAATCCATATGAAACCAACGCGATGTCCAGTTTTTCACATCTACCTTCATTATCTCTAATGTGACCACGCCCACGCGCTGAGCGCTATTGATATTATAATCATCCACGTGAAGCGCGCGGCGTGTAAACACCCACATCACAGTAAACACAGCAGCAAGCTTTACTGTTCGCGTCGCGCTGAGAGGAATAAGACAGAATTCACCTCAAGAAGCTTTGGATTACCTCAGGAAAAAACATGAGAAAGTTTTTTTTATTAACCTACTTGTATTATTTTTCACATAACTTGTACACATTTTACTTGTTAGACTTTCTCCAAACTATAATTCCTGACTAAATGTATAATCAAGTGAAACATTATGAAGTTTCATTCACAGCATCTAAATGTCACGATGCCAGGATGTTTTTTTATGTTCTATAACAGACAGAAATATGATATAAAAGTAATATGAGTTATAATGTCACTAGCCTAATGTTCGTAAGAATGATTAGTCAAAACTTTACTGTGATAGGATATTCTCTGTTCACGAATATAGCCATACATGTTTATAACTATAGTTTTTGGATTGTATAGGCCTACATGCAAAGCATGCTTGTGTTTATGAATGTAACTAAGCTTCTGTTCATGAATATCTGCTCTGGTGTAAATATTTTGAATGTGTTATACCCGTGTCTTATGGAGTAATGATGCTGAAATGTTTGAAACTGTTTTAATTTTCGTTTAGGACTGTGGCTGCATCACTCTCATTATTGCACAAGAAAGGCACACGAGTGTCGTTCTGTTTTGAGTTCGCTGGAAAATCATACTGAGGAAGTGCACAGTATAGTAATTGTAATGTTATTATTCCTAGAATTTGTGGTAATATTATTTGTGGTTGATAGTGTTAAAATGTAAGAATTGGCATTGTTTTCTCATGAAGTATGCATACTATACTAAGGTACTGTGGGGAGTACACCACTCTTGCCTTCACCTGCATCTCTCAAAGGAAGGGGCACTCGTTCAGTTTTCAACTCCATTCAGAATTTTAGAGTAAGTGTGCATTCACTATTTTACAGATGTTACTTTCATTTGATTTAGTTACTTCGTGGTAAAATATGTTTGCTATGTGGTAATTGTGTTCTTTGTTTAGATAAATTAGTACTAGTATCAGTGAACATCATAATAATGTTAATAATGTAGTTTGTGTAAACAGCATGCTTGCTTTTTTATTTCAGATGTGAGAATAACAGTGCAAAAGAACCTGTTGCAAAGAGAGCCAAAGCAAATAAGCAGCCCACTTGGTCATGGAAACCAGAGACTGACGTTGACATGTTCCACAGGCTCTGAGATTCCTGCCCCGCACAAGAGCCTGGACCACAGCTAAGACCATGTGATGCACACACTCCCAAAATGATGTGATAGTTATATATATTCTAAATAAACTACAAAGAAATAGATACATTTCTTTTTCCTCATTCTTTCTTTTAGCAATTCCCTCTCAGTCACACACCTCAGGCCCCCCCTTTTTTCCTTATCAGCTCATTATGCAGGCCTTTGTCTTCTCAGGTGTGAATCACTCATTATACATGACCATTCACGCCCCCTCGCATATTCCTTTTCTACACAAAAAGTGTCTTAGAAAATTTAAATCAATATATTGTTTTCTGTAAATAAGTGAACAGGATAATTTTCACATCATTTTGAAGCAAAAACTCTAGACTTCAAGATCTGTTTTCAAGTCCCTGTGAACAGATGTTCTGTATGTGTTTTATGGTCTTATTTCAGTGACTTTAAAATTTTATTTTTTCACTAAGCACGCATAAACGTTTTTTTCTCAAAAACACAATCACATACATGCATGCTGCTCACATATTATTGTAGCCTAGTTTGTGCTGATTACAGTGTTATTAAATTTTAGACATTCAAATGTTTGTAAGCAACTGAGAAAAAAACTAATGTCAGTGCATGTCAAAACTTTTCCAGGGCCCCCAAACACCCTCAGACCCCAGAGGGTTAAGTTTAGAATGATTAGTTTCAATTAAATTAGAAAAGTATGCAGCTTACGCAGACTTAGCTGCAGTCTGAAAAAATGTAAGAGAGTCTCTGAACATTTGAAGAGAGATATGCAGCCTGTCCTTTTTCCATTTACGTTCTGCCTTTCTACAGTTTTGTCTTAGGAGACGGGTATCAGAGTTTTGCCACAGTGCAGATTTTGGTTTTTGCTTGTGAGGCTTAAGGGGGGCAGTTGCATTTGCTACCTTAAGCCAGGCAGAATTTACGAGGCTAAGATGTTGATCAGCATCCAGGTCAGATAATGGTTGATCCAAGTGAAACTGTGAGCAACATTCAGCAAAGCACAAGTTGAAATTTGTGCTAAACTGTGGAGAGTAGAAACGAGAAAGATTTACAGGTGTATTAGAAAAATGAGAGAGATCTGGAAGAGACAGTGAGAATAATATAGACTTATGGTCAGAGATCATCAAATCTGAGAGCACAATATCAGTCACATCAAACCCATAGGAGAGAACAAGATCCAATGTATGGCCCTGGATATGAGTAGAATCTTTGATCCACTGGGATAGATTAAAAGCGTTGATGAGATTAAGAAAGTTATGTGATAAGAGGTTAGATGGACAGCAGACATGGATAATAAAGTCGCCCACCAATAGAAAGCGATCGTAATTTGTGGCAATATTGCCGATCAGTTCAGTGAAATGCAGTATAAAATCCTTAGTAGAGTGCGGAGGACGGTAAAACACCCCTAGACATAAAGGACCATTCCAGTCTAAGTGAATAAACTGAGCTTCAAAGCTGAAAAAGGCCGTTACAGGGACCAATCGACAGCGTGCAGAGAGAGAGAGTTCTTTAAAATTGTTACTATCCCATCCCCGCGTCCACTCCACGAGGAGAGTTAAAAAATGTACAGTCAGCAGGGATCAGATCAGAAAAAGGAGTTAGATCACACCTTATACCACGGTTGTGAGTTGAGTAAAAATCATTTAATAAGAAGGTCTTATTCACCAAGGAACGGGCATTTAATAATGCCATCTTCGGTGAAGAAATAATATATCAGAGTATTGACCTCTTTTCAACGTAGCGTATATTTCCATGAGTTACTCTCCCGTCGTCGTGTCTTGCCCTCAAGATATCTGTTTGCCATCGTCTGACCCTCGCCTGTGTTGACCACGTCCTTAAATAAAGCTTGCGAATGGATCCGCATGTCTCGCGTCTTGTTTGCCCTTAACAATTTAACAGTGATCAAACTTAAGTTAGCATCAAAGCATAGAAATTCAGACAACGCGCCAGTAGCTCTTCAACCAACAAAAAACACACAATTAGCCAAAACTATAAAATACAAATTATAGTTTATGTGTAGATTGTTTTAAGTTCACTTAAATTAAAAGTTATATTTTTCAGAGCCTACTAAATGTTATAAAATAATGTCTTTCAAATTATACTGTAATGTTGAATGGCTATAATTAATGGCTAAAATTGAGGTGAAAATGCATTTAATAGAGATATCAGTAGCAGTATTGGTATCAAAAATACTGGCCTTTGTTAATAATAGGCTACTTTGTAAAGAGAAGCCATTAAACATATTTAAAATATAACACCTTTAGGTTGTTTCTACATTTGGAGGTTCAATGTGAAATTGACAATATATTAATATGCAATTAAACATGATTAATTACAGAAAAACTGTGTGATTAATTCTTTTTCTTTTTTTTATCAACTGACAGACAATAGTTTTAGACAAGTTTTTATAGATTTTGGTGTTGGCAACATTACTTGATTTTACTGCTGAATATACATTTAAATTTATTTTCTAAATGCATAGGCCCCCCCAGAAAGAGATCGGGACAGGCCCCTCCCCCTTGGCCCCCTTCAAATGTTCAGTTCAATAATCCGGCCCTCAAATGAAACTAATTGAATAGCCCTGTCATACGCCGATCGGTCTGCACAGCGCCGCTTCAAGTCGACTTATGTAGCTCCGCCCATTTTCAGCACTATTCTAATTGTTTTCTATCTTCCGTTTGTATTTCCACAGTGTGAAGTTAAGGTCGTACAAATTTATGAACAGTGTTTGGAAGGTTACTTTGGAAATGTAATAGGTTACATATTACAAGTTACCCTATTTAAAATGTAATAAGTAGTGAAGCTATTTCAATTACTTTATTAAAGTTTTGTAACTGATTGCAATTGATTACTTTTTTTTAAAGCAGGCAGGGTTAACCCTACAGTAGCACTCAAAACTGATTTCTGTCAGACTTTCAAAAGCATTCATCATTTGAATTAAGATTATAATAATTTAATTTTAAAGCAGCCACCACAAAATCAGACTTTAGCACCTCTTTTTACTTTGAGATCGTTCTGAGGTTAAATACAGATTTAAAATCCTAACAAGAAATAGTTTAATATCAATGATACTGTTTTTGAAATCAAATCGATAGATAGATAGTTAGATAGATAGATAGATAGATCAATTCAAACTTTCTAATCCTCTTCCCAGTCACTTGCTTATGAAGTTACAAGATCCTCATAGTACGGAAAAAAATAGGCATAATAAAACCAAGACATATGCATGCAATTTTTCTGGTTGCCATGACAACTTCTTAACTGGGAGACAGTATAAACTGTGAATATGAAGGTACAATTAAAGTGGTGACTGACCAAAGCTTACGCCCATGCTCTCAATAATTTTAAAGTGATTTGTCAACTCCATCTTTGAGGAGGACACATAGTCATATTAACCACAGGCTTCAAATATGCCTCAATTACTTCACATTTCTAAGCCCTTCATCACTGTATTTCACCAGTACCTTTTATGTACATGCTAATAATAGCATTTCCTGAAGGTTCTGGTACACACAAATAGTTGAGTAAAGTAGCTTGTTTCCAGAGTAACCATTTCATGTTTTATATATTTATATATTTCACAAGAGAACTTATAAATAAATTAATAAAAATTAAATAAATAAAGGTAAAGAAAACAGCATTTTTCTTCAAATCACAAATTCTATGAGGTTGTAATATATCTGAGTTATCAGTAATGCCTTCAGATGTTACTCTGTGATCAAAAATTAGGGCTATTATGTTGTCTAGCTTTAACGCTCGGGTTTCTTGCAATTTTTCTTCTTTGAAATTTTGTGGAGAAAAGCTTTCTGTTGCCTCTTTTAATAAAAACCCAATGACCTCAGTCTACATGCACATCATAGACTCTTCAAAAACCCTTTAATAACTCATCCAAAGAGAGGCAGGTGCACAGTTTGAAAAAATTGTGTTGTTAAGCTCTTACCTTGTAATTGTGTTCTCTCATATTCTCACTATGGCTTTGTGCAGCTGAAATACAGTTTTGGACAAAGTAGACTCATCTGTCTAGGTTTTAACAGCAACAAACACACAATAAAACCCTGATTCCATTCCTAACCCCAGTTTTTGCAGGCATCATTTGGTATGATGTCCATGAAAAGGGTGCAATATTTCTAGAACTGTGATCAGATTCATTAATTTTCAATTAGCTATGTAACATTCATCACAATATGTTGTGAAAAGTGAATGAGAGAACAATGTCACTGAAAGTGTAAAAATGCTTTTTTGTACATTTTGTATAAGAAAGTCTTCTAGCATAACATACTTACATAAATCAACTAATGCACAGTAGATATTGACTATGTCAGGGCGGGGTGAAGGGATGAAATGAGGACTCAATTGTGTAGGGGTCTGTTCTTCGTACGTGGATTACTTAGTGTCACAAATTCGGTTCATGGACTTCCGTTTATTCACCACCAGATGTCACCCTTTCCATTACATTGACTCTCGCACTACACAAACTGTTGCATAGCACCCCGGACTACATTTCCCATCATTCTTTGCACAATTTGCACACTGCCCTGATTGCACTCATTGCACACAGCTGTTTCTAATGACCTCTTTCACTATATAACACCCACTCTAACCACCTTTCTCTGCTGAGTATTGTTTAGCCTGCACCCCTTTCCGAGACTCCGTGTTTTCCTTGTTTTGCCTTGCCTGTTTTCCTGTTTTTTCCCTCTCGTCTCGCCCCTGTGTTTCTGTCTGCTGATCGGTGACCTACGCTAGACCTGTGACTATTCTTGTGTTTTGCCCGCCATATCCCTGTTTGCCATTGTTCGACCCTGCCAGTTATGACCACGTCTCTTAAATAAAAAGATGGATCCACATGTCTCACATCTCTGTCGCCCCGTAACAGAATACTCAGCCACACAAGGATCCAGCAGCTATTCAAGTGGACATTGGCCAGGTATGGACACAGCACCCACTACTACATCTTCGGCAAGGAGGCCTTTCTATTGATGAGTATGTTCACCGGTTCTGTGTACTTTCTTATCAAGTTCCACTGTATGATGAAGTTTTGTTTAAAGGCTTGTTCCGTTTTGGACTGGATGAACCCATGAAATCTTGGTTACCTGGAGATGAATTTAACTGTAGTTTAAGGGACCTGATGGATTATGCTTTGTTGTCTGTTGGCTCTTTGTTTACTGTGGGTGACGCGGAGGAGGAACGCGACATGGTGTCTGTGACTGAAATGGCGGCTGTACCAGAGCACGATCACAAAATGGTGGCGACAGTGGAGCCTGATCGCAAAATGGCAGACACAACAGCACCCCGTCAAGTCACAGCTGATCGTCATGAGTCTAGTCAAGTCACAACTGATCATCATTAGTCAAGTCTAGTTACAGTTGTTCTTCAGGAGTCGAGTCAAGTCACAGCTGATCGTCATGAATTCAGGTTCCAGTTCATTATCCTGAGTCAAGTTTAGTCACAGCTGATATCCACGAGTCTAGTCAAGTCACAACTGATATTCATGAATCTAGTCAAGTCACAGCTGTTCTTCCAGAGTCAAGTCTAGTCACAGTTGTTCTTCATGAGTCAAGCCAAGTCACAGTTGATCGTCATGAGTCCGGTCAGGTTACAGTTCATTATCATGAGTCAAGTGTAGTCACAGCTAATCTTCCCGAGTCAAGTTTAGTCACAGCTAATCTTCCCGAGTCAAGTCTAGTCACAGTGGATCTTCATGAGTCTAGTCTTAATTCAGCTGAGAGATTTCTTTCCTGATGTCAAGTCAAGTCCCGCCACTAATCTTCCGATTCAGTCAAAAGTCGACAGTGCTAATCTATCCGAGAGTCAAGTCAATTCACAGCTGATCTTCCTGAGTTAAGTCAAGTCACAGCTGATCTTCCTGGTTCTAGTCACGTCACTGCTGCCATCCCTGAGTCAAGTCAAGTCACAGCTAAACTTCCCGAGTCAAGTCAAGGCAACTGTTCTGATTGTCACTAGCCAAATCGAGTACACCAGTTTATTATCCTGAGTCTGGTTCAAGTCACAGCTATATTTCATGTGTCGCCGTCACGTCACTAGTCGATCAGCCGGTCCCGCACGTCACACGCTTGATCTGTCCGGATTCCCGTACGTCACAGCTGATCATCCGGAGCTACCCTCACGTCACAGCTGAATCCGGAGGTCCTCGTCACGTCACGCTGTTCATCTTGGTAGTCACGTCAAGTCACGGCTGATCATCCAGAGTCACGTTACGTCACAGCCCTGAGCTGCTAGAGGTCTCACCACGGCCTTCACGCTTCCGTCCCAATTCTCTGTCACGTCTCAACCTTGCTTCGTCCCGGAGTCACCTCCGCCTCAGGTATTCCATCCATAATCACATGCATCACAGATGATCTCCAGAGTTATTTCACGTCCTGTCTGTTCACACCCAAGATTCCTCACGGTCATTCCTTCTGGTATCCCAGTCTGTACTCCATGTGAGTGGATGCGACCGCTGGGTTGTTCCTGCGACTCACCGCTGATATCTCCCAAACCCACTCCGTCTAAACCGCTCTTGTTCATGTACATAATTCCCCTGTTTTATCGTTGTTTCCCCTGATGGGGATCGCCTTTTGTTGTTTTTGGGCTGCATACACCTCCACAGAACTCCCAGAGGCGGCAGCACCCACTATCAGGTCTGCAGAGTCGGTGGCTGAAGCTACAGTCTCTCCTGAGGTGGTGGTGCTCGCTGCTGTGTTCCCCGAAGCGATGGTGCCCGCTGCAGTTTCTCCAGAGGTGGCGGCGCGTGCTGCAGAACCTTCCGAAGCGGCGGTGCTCGCTTCAGCTCCTTGCGTGGTGGTGGCGCCTAGAAACGCACATTCAAGCTGTCATGTCAGGGTCGAAGAAACCTTTGCCGAGCTCTCCCTGTATCCTGAGGGAACTACTGTAGAACCTCCAGAGGTGTCAGTAGTACCCACCTGTGAGCTTCCTGTTTGTCCTGTCACGGCTATGGAGGCCGTCAATGAACTCTCTGCTCGTCCTGTTCTGGCCAAGGAGACCGTCTATGAACTCTCTGCTCGTCCTGTTCCGGCCAAGGAGGCCGTCAATGAACTCTCTGTCTGTTCTGTTCCGGCCAGGGAGGCCATCTATGAACTCTCTGCTCGTCCTGTTCCGGCCAAGGAGGCCGTCAATGAACTCTCTGTCTGTTCTGTTCCGGCCAAGGAGGCCACCTATGAACTCTCTGTCTGTCCTGTTCTGGACAAGGAGGCCATCTATGAACTCTCTGACTGTCCTGTTCCGGCCAAGGCCCGTCATGACTCTTCTGCTCGTCCTTTCCGGCCAAGAGCCTTCGAGAATCCTCTGTCTGTTCGGTCCCACCAAGGGAGGCCGCTTATTAACTCTATCAACCCAATGTTCGTCTGGTGTTGTCGGTCTCTGCCGCTCATCGTTGTTAAGTCTACCGCATGGATCTCCTGACATGTGGTGTGGGTTTCCCAGGTGGGTTTCCTGGTCCTCTTCTCCGCCGTGGTGGTCCTCTTCTCCGCCGTGGTGGTTCTCTGCCCCGACGTGGTGGTCTACTGTCTGGTTCTGTGGTCCTCTGCTCCGCCGTGGTGGTCTACTGTCTGGTGCTGGTGGTCCTCTGCTCCGCCGTGGTGGTCCTCTGCCCCGCCGTGGTGGTCTACTATCTGGTTCTGTTGGTCCTCTGCTCCGCCGAGGTGGTCTACTGTCTGGCTCCGGTGGTCTTCTGCTCTGCCGTGGAGATCTTCGGTCCCGTCTGCTCTGCTGTGGTGGTCCTCAGCTCCGCCGGCTCTGCCTCAGTCCCTGGTCTCTCCTATCCTTGGACCTGGCCCTCCGTCCCTTCCCGTGTTCCGCCTCCGCTCCACCACCCACCTCTGGAAGCCGCTCCTTGGGGGGGGGGGGGGGGGCTCTGTCACGAATTCGGTTCATGGACTTCCGTTTATTCACCACCAGGGGTCACCCTTTCCATTACATTGACTCCCGCACAACACAAACTGTTGCATAGCAACCCGGACTACATATCCCATCATTCATAGCACTGATTGCACACTGCCCTGATTGGCACTCAGTGCACACACCGCTGTTCTAATGACCTCTTTCCCATATATAACATCCTGACATCTAACCACTTTCTCTGCTGCTGTATTGTTTAGACCTGCACCCCTTTTCCGGACTCCCGATAGTTTTTCCTTTTTGCCTTGCCTGTTTTCTTTTGCGGTTTTTTGTCTTTGCCTGCTGTCCACATGGTCATTTCTCCCTCTTCGTTCTCAGACCCCTGTGCTCTGTTGCTTATTCTGCTATATCGTGACCTACGCTAGCCCCTCGTGACTATTCGTGTGTTTTGCCCTCCATACAGTGTTGTGAAAAGGTTTTTGCCCCCTTCCTATTTTTTTTATTTTTTTTGCATGTTTGTCACACTTCAATGTTTCAGATCATCAAACTAATTTAAAAATTAGTAAAAGATAACACAAGTGAACAAAAAAATGCAGTTTTTAAATGAAGGTTTTTAATATTAAGGGAAAACAAAATCCAAAACCACATGGCCCTGTGTGAAGAAGTGTTTGTCCGCCTGTTAAAACTGTGGTTTATCACACCTGATTTCAATTTCTCTAGCCACACCCAGGCATGATTATTGCCACACCTGTTCGCAATCAAGAAAATCTCTTAAATAGGACCTGCCTGACAAAGTGAAGTAGACCACAAGGTCCTCAAAAGCTAGACATCATGCCGAGATCCAAAGAATTTCAGAAACAAATGAGAAAGAAAGTAAATGAGATCTATCAGTCTGGAAAAGGTTAAAAAGCCATTTCTAAAGCTTTGGGACTACAGCAAACCACAGTGAGAGCCATTATTCAGAAAAATAAACACAACCATTCACAAATGGCAAAAACATGGAACAGTGGAGAACCTTCTCAGGTGTGGCCGGCCGACCAAAATTACCCCAGTAGCACAGCGACGACTCATCCAAGAGGGCACAAAGACCCCACAACAACATCCACAGAACTGCAGGCCTCACTTGCCTCAAATAAGGTCAGTGTTCATGATTAAACAATAAGAAAGAGACTGGGCAAAAAATGGTCTGCATGGCAGAGTTCCAAGACTAAAACTGCTGCTCAAAAGAACATAAAGGCTTGTCTCTCATTTGCCAAAAGATATCTTGATTATCCCTAAGACTTTTTGGCAAATATTCTGTGGACTGATGAGATGAAAGTTGAACTTTTTGGAAGGTGTGGGTCCCATTACGTCTGGCGTAAAAGTAAAACTGCATTTCAGAAAAAGAACATCATAAAAACAGTAAAATATGGTGGTGGTAGTGAGATGGTCTGGGGCTGTTTTGCTGCTTCAAGACCTGGAAGACTTGCTGTGATAAATGGAACCATGATTTCTGCTGTTTACCAAAAAATCCTGATGGAGAATGTCCGGCCGTCAGTTTGTGTCCTCAAGCTCAAGCGCATTTGGGTTATGCAGCAGGACAATGATCTTAAACACACCAGCAAGTCCACCTCTGACTGGCTGAAGAAAAACAAAATGAAGACTTTGGAGTGGCCTAGTGAATGTCCTGACCTGAATCCTATTGAGGTGCTGTGGCATGATCTTAAAAAGGCGGTTCATGCTCGAAACCCTCCAATGTGGCCTGAATTACACCAATTCTGCATAGATGAGTGGACCAAAATTCCTCCCCAGCGCTGTAACAGACTCATCGCAAGTTATCACAAACGCTTGATTGCAGTTGTTGCTGCAAAACGTTGTGGCCCAACCAGTTATTAGGTTTAGGGGTCAAACACTTCTTCACACAGGGCCATGTGGTTTTTGGATTTTGTTTTCCCTTAATAATAAACCTTCATTTAAATCTGGGGGGGGCATATGTTGTGGTCACTTGTGTTATCTTTTACTAATATTTAATTTGTTTGATGATCTGAAACATTAAAGTGTGACAAACATGCAAAAAAATAAGAAATCAGGAAGGGGGCCAACACTTTTTCACACCACTGTACCTGTTTGCCAGTGTTTTGACCCTACCTGTTTACCATGTCTCTTAAATAAAGCCTGCAGATGGATCCACATGTCTCACATCTTGTCAGCCCCGTTACACTCAGTTAGCTGGATTTTATTGTTGACAATTTGACATGATCCAGGATTGTTAAGCTCTTCTAAGCTCATACCGGAGTTGCTGTCATATCAACAGGTCCATCAGCTGAAACCTGCTCAAGAGCAGGCTTATTTCACGTAAACAGGATTAGATCTTGTCATTTTAAGTGAAGATGATACTGAACGTCTGGCCCAGCTACTGCTATTTTCTTACAAGAGCACCAAACCAGGAAAATTAATTCAAGAAATACAATTAAAATTATTTGAAAATAATTAAAATGTTCCGTAATCTATAATAATAGACAAGGCCAATTTTACTCATTGAGATGTATTTGTGAAGGAATAATTATCTCATTATTGCAGTCATACACACATTACATACAGTTCTTCCGAGCCATGCATTATTTGAATGGTGAGCTTTTATGCGGGTGGCTTGATGCATCACAAGAGATGTTGACTTGCCTCTCAAAATTTATGTTGCATAATTAATTTAAGCACAGTAAGTTATGTCTAAAGATGGATCATATGGGGAAACTTTAATGCTGTCACATATAATAAATCTGCTTCAAAATTAAATGAATTGCTAATCACAATACTCTTGACATTGACAAACGTAAAGCCTATTCAAATACTAGAAACGATGAACAATTATTTGGAATCACTTAGAAAATAGTTATACACTTTATTTATGTATTAGAACTTTTATCATTTTGCTCGCTAGGCTGTTTCCTTGATCTTAATGATATGATGTCATTAACACAGAGAATATATAGGGAACAACAAGCAGCTACCAAGGAGACAGTGGGCAAATGACCAATATCATTAAACACGGTGGCGGTGTTAACAATACACATGAGAGCACATGGCACACAGAAACAAATAAAACAAAAGCCATGTGCTCACACAAAACCAGAACACAAGCACAAACACATGGCCAGCAAAACAATCACAAGCCATGTGCTTGAATAAAACAAGACACTTGAACATGCAGCTAACGAGAAGCCACGTGTTCACACAAAACATGACAACATGAAAGCATGCAGCCAGTGGAAAACAGGAGCTGCGTGCAACAACACAAGCCAACGAGAAAAGCACGCGTGAACAAACCGCGTGCTACACAGAACACCACAACACACGTGGACAGAAGAGCGTATGGAAAGACAGAACTTGGAGCGCGAGTGTATTAACCCGAACAAGAAACTGAACAAGACATGAGAGCCAAGATCCGAACACCACACTCCAACATGAAACAAGGAAACAGGGCACGCATGAAAACAAGCCATGACAGGAGTGTCAGGGTTCTGTCACAAAACCATGAGTAAACTAGACTGAAGTGACAAAACCCTGGCAGACTATCTGAGCAAATTGTTCCAATTTCATCATTTGCAGAATATCAGTACAGTCAGTCAGTCCTAAAGACTGAAATTGAAAACCTATTTGGATTTGTGTGCAGTGTGAACAAAGCCACGCACAGCTTCAACTACAGTCAATATTAGTGACTGCAGGACTCCAGTACCTATAATTACAGCCATAGCTCTGAGCTGTGGACCAGAGAAAGTCTTTTTTTAAAGGAAATATTACAGGTTATTTACTATTTAATGTCTGTGAAGTAATTGTGAATTGCTTTCGAATATCAAATGAGACTGGTGTGATGCAGCAGTCTTGCCTGCTCAGTTGCTATGCCTGCATTGTAAATGAATATTGTAACGGCACATTCTATTCTTTTTTTATAAGCTAAGAGACAAATATGCATTTTCTCTGGAAATCGGTGGTATGCTTGAAAGCTGTCCATATTCCATAAATTGTAAATGACCCTGAATATTCTGTCAAATATCAGCAAACATTTGATGCACAGCATCACCTATAGTTAACCAGTCATTGAAGGCATAGTTCACACAAAATGAACATTCTGTTATCACGTGTTTCCAAACCTGTATGACTTTCTTTCTTTTGTGGAACACAAATAATAAAAGTAACCATTGAACTCCATTGGAAGAAAAAATATCTTTCTCAAAATATCTCATTTATATTCACAAAAGGCACAAAGACCAGTAAGCTGTTTAAATGCTGTATACAACGTTCAAACCCAAGATACTATGAAAATACAGTTAGGTTACACCATACCTTTAAGTCAGGGGTTACCAAACATTTTTGTAAGCAGAACCCATTAGACATAAAATATTTACCTGAAATACCCCCTGAAAGTTGATAATTGAATAATTTAGACACATTTGCTTGTTCACAGTTCTGATATCGTTAACATAACATGCAAGTAAACATAAAATGTCTAAGTTTCTTTACTAAGTGTTTTAGTTGGATTGCTTTTATTTTAAAATTATGAATATTTGAGCTGCGACATGACATTTAATTTGATATAAAAGTGTTACTACTGCTACTGAGACATCCAGACAAAAAGAACAAGACTCTACTGCTAGTATAAATAGTTACTCTTAAGACCGTTTAAACTTGAATTAATTCTTTACAAGAGCCAACAAACACAAGTTAGGATACAAATAGTTGTTTTAAATTCTTCACTTTCAAATGTTCGTATCTTTTATTTTAGCAGAATATTGGCAAAATGCTGTAAACTTCTGTTAACAAAAATGTTGGAAATTATACGACTGTGAATGTTAGTAAAGTCATCCTGGCACACACTGCATTCACAGATACACATTAAACTCACAGTGCTTGCAGACATGCAGTTCATGAGTAGCAGCAGTAAAGGTGGGGTATGTATTTTTTCAAAAACGCTTTAGAAAACTGAGTCAGGCTGAGTACCAAAACAAACTTGTAGCCAATCAGCAGTAAGGGGCGTGTCTACTCATGATGTGAAGGAGAGAGCGCTCAGTGCACAGGACGGACATTAGCCTACCAGCCCAGGGCGGGGGTCAGGCGATATTCTCCCAGTCTGAAAGATCTGAGTCAACAACGTCCGGGCGTCCGTCATACAGCTCAAATAAAAGTGGATGATACCTCTGTGTGCGCGTCCCAGGAGCCTGTCTACCTGTACCTCTGTCTTCGGAAGATACGTCGAGAGAAGTAGGGCCCGTGTAAATTTCAGATCAGCTTTCCAGCGCTGGAGAGAACTCAAGGATTGAAGGCTTGCGATCGGACGATCTTGCGATCGGACACCGAGGTTGCTTTGTTTCTTCTCGATAGGTGAGTAACATTGGTTTTGCTTTGTTTCACCGAACTAATATAGGCTGGCTTTTGCGTGAATATGCTTGCGTGTCCCATGTTTGCTTGTTTTTATCTGCAATCGTATGTCGTCCCTTCAGTATATAAGACCACACATCATTTCCACACGCTGCACAAGCCTGGAGCGTCTAAGCGTCAGCTCCCAAAGTTTGTCCGAAAAGTAAGATAATATGTTTAATACAGCAGATAATAATACAGCAGATTCCGCCATAATCGTTGCCTGGGTTTCATACATATGTGTGGGGCGGAGCTATCAAAATAGGGGCGAGACCCTTTTGGGGTAGGGGCGTGTTTGTTTTGGTGATTTGAAATATCAACATTGGCTACCAGAAATCACTTACCCCACCTTTAACTGTGAAACGAGTCTCTCTGAAAACACGGTATTATAGACGATGAAAAACTGATTTAATTAATTTTAGCATTTTTAGCTTTTCATCAGCTCACAAACCTGCTGCAGTTCCCTCACCGACCTCCAGGGCTTTTCTAAGCCACATTTTGAAAACCCTGCTTTAAATAACTTTATTATAAATTGTAAATGCTAATAACTGATTGATATTGTTATAAATAATCACCTTTTAGTCATTGTAATGTAAGTTGCGATTAATTGGAATGTGTAAGAGATACTACAGTACATTTCACCTTTATCTATGTAATTTGCAAAACAAGTTTGTAAGGAGACATGGATTTATATTAATTTAGAGGCTGTATCTATGTTGAAATTTTACAGAACACTATAAAAAGCGAAAAAATAAGTTGAAAGAACCAAGTTAATCTGTAGCAAGTCCTGGTGCCGCTCCAAAGCTCTGATTGAAAAATCGCACTACTGTTAAAGAGTTCTACTCAGACTTTCTATCATAATTGAAAAACGAAACTTTACACAGTCATGGATCAGGTGAATCATTATTCAGTGGACTAAAATCATAATGATTTATTCACAGGCACCCAGAACTAAAACAAGACTATTACTCTCCATTATTTGCTTGTTTCCTTTTAATTTATCATTTTAATTCATCTCTTCAATAAAAGCTTTAAATTAGGATGCATTCCAAATGAATGTCTCTCTGCACTCGATCAAATGCTGGCAACTCTGTGATGTGCAATAACTCCCAACCTTTTAATTATGAGTGGCTTCAAGCGGTGACATTCCTGACAACTCCCAGCTGATTAAATGTCTGGAAACATTGCATGGTTATATTACAGGCTACTTCGCCATCTGATGCGTGTTCCCACCACACACTCACCTGGGGAGTGATATTACACTTTTCTTTTCCAGCTTAATAATATCAATCTTCAGTCACAGTCACCTTTGTGCCACTGGTCTCTAAATAAAGACCTTGGCTTTGTTCTTCTGTCACTTTACTGTTGGTACCAATTAGACCATGTGCTGAGAACTCCCACCCCCCCCCCCCCCCCCCCCCATTTCCCCTGTAGACCAATAGATCTGCACTGCTTTTCTCTCTCATGTCAAATGGTTATACACCTCTCAGAGAACTGACCGGTGTGTAAGTGTATGAGTGTGACTTTATTTACAGTATGTGCCACACACAGAGTTCAAAGTATGTGGCTCTGAGATACACATTGTGTTAAGGCCTCAACTGCTGGTAAAGACATACAGGAAGAGTACATGATGTGAAGGTGCAAAAGAGGTGTTGTTTCATGTACGGCAAAATAAATACTTTTTTTCTCTCGCATTTCGGCCCAATAAAACAGACCTGTAAGTGAGGAAGTCTTTGCATCAGTTCAAAACCCACATTATTTCCCATGGGAGGTCTAAGCACAGACTGTACATCCTCAAAGGCAGTCACAGATGCCATGAAGGCGGTTGTTATTCTCATTTTACCTACTACTAACCTCTAGAGTGGTTATGTGTGAGTCTGGTATTGCAAAAGCAATGGTGGAAAATAAAATAAATGTGCTGAAGCAATGAATGCCAAGCACTAGCCATTCTGCACCTGAATATGTATTATAAATCATATAATTGTTGAATTCCTGCTGGAAAAGAATGTTGATGAATTTCTTGCATTGCGATATGCTTTGTGAAATTTTCCTCAGAGGATTTAAGTATTAAATGTGCACTTGTAGTGTGCTTCAAATGTTTAACGTACATGAATTTTCTAATTTTTAATGTACCGTACATGCAGATTAATACAGTAATATCAATGAAATAAATGGCTACTAAAAAAGAGTACTCTCATTTCATAAGTACATTTTTATAAGTAATTTTATAATTACTTTTCTTTGAAATATGGTTAGTACTGGCAAATGTACTGACAGGCATTTAAGGTTAACTAAAATATTCTTTAAAGGGGTCATATGAGGTTGCTAAAAAGAACATTATTTTGTGTATTTGGTGTAATTAAATGTGTTTATGTGGTTTAAGGTATAAAAAAACACAATATTTTCCACATACTGTACATTATTGTTTTTCCTCTATGCCCTGCCTTTCTGAAACGCGTCGATTTTTACAAAGCGGTGACAGAACCTCTTCATCGGTCTGAAAAGTGAGGTGTGCTCTGATTGGCCAGCTATCCAGTGCATTGTGATTGGCCGAATACCTCAAGTGTGTGACGGAAATGTTACGCCCCTTACCATACTGTGATGCCGTGTCCGGCCGGAGCGACGAGACAAAAACATTAAAACCCATTATAAACGAGGCATTTGTTGCATCCAGTGGGGAAATAATTACAGCCGTGTGGGATTAAATGACTTATACTGTCTTTTTACGTGTTGCGTTGCATCTCGCTGCGTAACATAAAACCATGTCTGCATTGTGATTGGAGAAGTTAAAACAACTAGTGCTACTCTACACTGCTCAAAACTCGCGTTTGAATCATAAGTGGCAAATTCTTTAAATATAAAAAAACTTACTTACAGTCTGTGAGTCAGAACAGCCGGCATTGTAGTCTACTCTACCAGGATCAGGAAACAGTCCTCCATAAAATGTGCTGCACACATCTAAATATTTGAGTTGAACTGTTCTGGAACAGTGTTGTAAATACAACTTAACCACTGGTTTCTAGTCGTGTCCGCTTTTGGAAGGCCAAACAAAATAGTTACGCTTTCACAACGAAAAAAAACCCGGCGGGCTAGAGGTAGCAGAGGCCGGGGGGCTAGAGTGAGCGGTGGCTGGCGGGCTTGCGGCAACCACATGTGACGACCCCGGGCTGGACTCCGCTTCGTCCATGGTGAAAGCCGATCCGGCGATCCACAGCGCGAAGTTGATGTATTTCCTCAGCGACCAGCACGGATCAGCTCTAGGCATGACGAAGCGGATATCGTCCTCTTTTGGAAGGCCAAACAAAGTAGTTTCGCTTTCACAACAAAACACAGCGCCTTCACGACATGGCGGCGGTGGCAACAACAATACTACAGCGAGAATAAAAGTTACGCCTTCTTTCTTTGCGTGAACATTTGGGCAGCGTTATGCAAATCTTCCCATATAGTGACATAGACATGTGGGGGCGTTTAAACGAGGTGACTCGTAACTTTGTTAAAGAATATCTCCTTGGATTTGAGACTTTATTCTTTGCAACTTTACAGATCTTTTTTATGCACCAAGAGCTTGTAACACTCCAAAGAGAAAGGAAAAATTGAAATCGCATCATATGACCCCTTTAAATACACATATTAACTTCATTGACACGTCTATGTCATATTTTAACTATATTTGTAATTACAAGTGTGAAAAGAAAAAGTTTGCATTGTAAAGCTGTTCCTTGGTTACATTTTAACTATGTTGGATTAGGATTAGGGTTTGGGGTTATACTTTATTTTAAGGTGTCCTTATTACAGGTTACATGTACTTAATATTATAATAACAATAATGTGCATAATGACATGCAAGTAACCCTCAGCCAAACCCTAATCCTAACCCTAACCTTATAATAAGTACATGTAGTTAATTAATATTACTCAGTATTAAATGCATAATTACACTGGAACAAGGACACCTTAAAATAAAGTTTAACCTTAATTTTAAGGTTCCCTTTTTCCAAGTGTATTGTTTTTGTACATAAATAGTGAGTAATATTAATTAACTACATGTACTTATGTGGTTAGGGTTTGGCTTAGGGTTACTTTCATGTTATTATGCTTAATTAATTGTTATTATCATAGTAAGTACATGTAGCATGTGTAACAAAGACACCTTAAAATAAAGTTATTTCCGGGTTTTTGTTTACTGTTATTGCATTTAATTATACTATTACTGTGATTACTACAATAAGTACAGGTAACATGCAACAAGGACACTGTGAAATAAAGTGTTACCAATTTAATATATTTAAAATACATTAACTTAACTTTAAATATGTTAACAGAACTTTGTAATATCAAATAACATATTGCAGTAAAAAATATAACAATTACATATATGCTAGTATGTTAGTCCACCATCAAAATAAGTGTACTTCTTTAAACTTATTAATGTGCTTGTTCATTTTTTTTAATTTAATTAATACATTTTTTTTTAATTTTGGCATTATTACAAAAGTTCACTTTTTAAAAGGTGCTTATGCGCGTTAAGGAACCTCATTAAAAGTGTCATGAAAGTGTACTCTCACGTAAATCGTTTTTTTTATTTAATTAATATTATATTATCTGCAAGTACACTATTTTGAAAAAAAAAAAAAAAACTAATTTACTTTCCAATACATGTTAAATAAATAAACGAACAAAATGTTTCTCTTTACAATTTTTCTGTTAAAATATACTAACTGGCTTCGGCTCTGTAACAAAAGAGTGTGCTGTGTGCCCCCCAATGGAAATGGGGGGGTAATAAAGAAAAAAGTTCCTTTTCAAAACTGCTATTTTATTTTATACTCCATAACATCAGGCAGTGCAGACTGATGTTATGGAGTATAAAATAAAACAGCAGTTTTGAAAAGGAACTTTTTTTTGATTACCCCCCATTTCCATTTCTTTTGTCTGTTGATTATTGTTAAAAAACAGCAATAGTCTTTATAAATTAATGTTTAAATGAACAAAATGTATAAATTAGCAGCTGTCTAGACAGCTCAGTAAGCTCATTAGACAACTATTGTTTGGACAGAGCATTAAAATACAAAGTACACTGTCAAATAAAAAAACACAACACCAAGTTTATGCATTGTATTTTCTTTAGTACTTACATATAAGGAGGGAAATACAACAGTTGCTTTTTAGGGAGGATATAGGATGTTGTAACAGTGCTCTGTACATTAAGGGTGTGGCAGCACATGGCTGACAGTACCGTGCTTCAGCAGAACAGAGAGTACAGCTCAAATCTACACCACAACACAGCATGTGGTCAAGGCAAATGCCTAGTAGCAGCTCCTCTTGAAAAAGAAAAAATGTAAGTGCAGATATTGCAACCGCTGTTTCATTTACATACATAGTTGAAAGTAGAAAACAATATGAAACCAAAAATGTCCTGATGGTGATATTACACTTAGGAAAATAATTTTAGAAAAAGGAAAAGTGTATGAGCTGCTACCAGAGACTTGCTAGTAGTCATATAGAGTCTTATGTACCCCATCAGAAGACCTTAATAACACATTGGAAATGGTTCATTTTGATCATCAAGGTACAGTTGAAAAGTTTACATTCAGTTCTGAGCCTCCATAAAGTTAAAATGTGGGTTAAACTACACCTTTGACCAACACTCCAACTGTTTAGCAAAACCTAATACCTTGACGTGTTACATCATCAATTAACATTTCATCACACAAGGGTTTACTCATCCGAATCCTTTGAGAAAGAGGTGAAGGGGCTACAAATCATAGGAGAAAGGTGGAGAGGTGTCAGTAATAAGTTCTCTGTGACTTTTATCTGGAGTGAAAAGGACCCCTGATTCAATTAGGGGTGAGTTAAAAAAAATAAATCATTTATAATAATAATATAGAATAAACATTATAAAGGCGTTCCTTCCTTGTTACAGGAAAATGACTAATACGACTATTAAAACAAAGTCATGCATAAATCCTGCATGTTACAAACACAGCACAAGTGAGGAAATAAACATTTAATACGGTGTGTGTGAATTTAGGTGTCCTGAAGAAACTGGGGGGACTGTAACCCTGAAACTAACCTGTGATAGGTCAGCAGCAATACAGATATCAGATATCATCTTCCAGACCTTTTACCAGCTTACCCCTTTCTAAACTACTAAATGTTTAAAGTTTCGGGCTTGATCTACTGTGCTACCACATTTTGTGGTGTTTTCTTTAACAAAGCTCTAGCGAGCTTCAAAGTAAAAAAAACCCAAATCTCAAAACCTGCAGTTTACATTGTGGCAGATGTTACAACTAGTTTTGAGATATTTCTTGGTATATTAATGAATGTAACCATGGTGCTATAGCAATATCCGGGGCAGATCTACTTAAACACAATAATCAACCCCTCCAGTGTGTTTGCATAGCATTTTATCCTTACCAAAGATCTTAACTCTATTGCCGCCTGGATGGGAATTCACGGTGAGATCAGTAAAGATACAGAAAAAGAGAAAGAGAAAAGAGAGCCTCACTGAAATTCAAGTATCTGCCTGCCGAGTCCCTATATGGCATCTGCCTCCCCTATTCCTCAGGCTAACTGAGTAATCAAGAGTTAAGCTTCTGAAGTCGTTATGTACTGAACATGGTATGTACACAGAAGGGAGGGTCTGGCACATGCATGTAATGCATGGTAACATGATATGTCTTCTATTATCATTTATGTATGATTAGATAATTCTCACAATACAAACATATACCAAGTAAAAAAAAAAAAAACGCTAATTGTGCCTGCAAGTCTCCATTCATGCAGAGGAATGTTGGAGAAGATATCTAACTCCACAATGTACAAGCTCCTGCCTTTCCTGTACCGACACACATTTAATTGAGATACAGACATCTGTAGAGTTGCTCCTGCTTTGGCCCTTACCAATGTGAACAAATGTGGTGTCAGCACAGAACGCGGTTGTGACTATTGAGATCCGTTTAATAAGGCATTAGACTTAACCAAGACAAGAAGCAGGTGGCATCCAGATTGAGAACGAGTATGAAATACCAAAGACAGACGAAGAACTAATGCAGCAACCAAGGCATGTGTTGAACCAAGATAACATGGAAAAGGGGCAAGGGGATTAAAACCATTCAACATTTCCAACACTGACATAGAATCCATGGCACGTTCTCACGAACGTCCCTGACAGTTTCTGTGGCTAAGTGTCAGGTTTATCAACAATGGCGTGAAAATGATCCATCTCAAACACAAATCTGGGACAAAAGTAGAATCTGCACTTCAAAGGCCTCTTTGTTGGAGAAGAATCTGTTGAATTAAAAAAAAGAGAAGCAGAAGAATGGACACAGTGCCAAGACTCCAGGCATTCCTCTGAGAAAGATCCTATCCACAGTAGGGTAACCCACACTTGATTGAGTACTTTAGGAATCCATTTTGATATCAGTATTCACTGTTCACAACTGAAATTCTACGTTTCCTTTAAAGATTGTACACTCACCCTTATACTGAGCAGCAATCATACACACCACTACAGCCATTTTTGCTAGAATCCCTCAAGACTCGTCTTTGGCTTCCCTGGCAGCGTCATGAATATTTTTTAGTTTGTACAAGTGTCAATGTGTAAGGGAAACAGCACTGTGCAAAAAACCCCAACAAAAGTGGACACTAGGCCTTGGTTGTTTTTTTAGTGAAAGGTACCTCCTCTAGAGTGAAAATTAAGAGAGAAAATAGAAAGGAACGTCTTTAGAAAGCACATAGCCCGATCAGGCTATTTCCTTTATCCTGCGCATGTAGTCGTGCAGTTCCTGTGGGTCTTGAAAGCCCATGTCTTGGCATACCCACTGAATGTCCTCTTCGTTGGCAATGGGGATGGAGTTGTAGGGTAAATCCTCCGTCGGAAGGGTAAAGGTGGTAAACTTGACACGTTTGCGTTTGGAGGTCGGTGAGCTGGCGTCTTCTCCGTGGTCTTTGGTGGAACCTCCGGAGCTGCCATCTCCTCGGCTGTGGACTTGGCTTTGTACGCTTGTCTGGGAGCTGCCGCTGCTGGCGTGGTCCCCATGACAACAAGTCTGTACCCCCTCCAAGGTGTTGCTGGGGCTTTCCACCGTCTGAGGCGAGAGATCACTCTGGGCGCGCAGGGGTTCCCCGTTACCCAAGAACACCCAGTGGTGGGAATGGTCCATGTTGGCTTGGCCTTCAGGAGGGATGCGCTTATGGCGATACTTCAACACAAATACAATACAGTTTATAAGAAAGACCAGAATGGCAAGACAAAACACCCCAAGAAGAGCATACATGCCGATCTCCAGGTCAGTCATGCTACGGGGACTGTGCACAAACTCGTCGTCCTCCTCGTCTTCTTCAGTTGGTTCCTCCGGATTGCTTATTGTAGGAAAGTTGGTGTAATCAATGGGCACACTTGCGGGCTGCTCGTTAGATGGCTCATACCCTCCACCACCTACGTTGGAATCGATAGCAGGCCTTCTCGTGTTGGCAGGCATTCGAGTGTCTATTTCAGTTTCTGTATCCACTTCCTCCTCAGAGTCTTCATCCGGTCCAAAGCGGACTTTGACGAACAAAGGAGACGAAGCAATGACACTCTTGCGCTTAGTCTTCTGGCAGGTTTCGCAGATGGTCATCTCCACATGCACTACCTCTCCTGTGCCCTCACCTTCGGCTACGATGACTGGCCACCGTTGCTGGGGTTGTTGAGCCACCGTAACCACCTTATCGTCTGCTGTGGTGGCATTGAGGTTGTAGTCTTTAGGGTCGTACATACTCAGGGGGGCGGCGGTATTGTCGCTGTAGTAAACCCAGATGGACAAACTGGCCTCCTACAAACACAAAATGAAATAAATTGTGAGCATGAACTCAACCCTTACACACCCTATAACAGTTAATTTTTTAAAATCTGTCTTCAAATTCTTTGGTGCCTGTGATGTTGGCAAGAAATGGCATTATATATGCCGGTTTAAAGGCAAATTTTAAGTCTAAGTGACTATTGGGCACCTCCAAAAGTTAGTTTTGAACTGGTTCATCCCAGTATATAGCATCCAGTATCTGTATATAATGTTGGAAATCATTTTCATTCTTGCACAGACTGATCGTTTCGCTTCATAAGGCCTCAATATATCATCAGAAACCAGAGGTAATAATTTTGCATATGCTCTTTTGATTCTCAAGTAGCCAACTTGCTTTTTATGAATCACCAAGGACCGGTTTCAGCAACAACAAAAAACTTTGTTTAAATATTCTTTACTTTTCTACTGAAGAAAAAAAAAAGTCACCTACATCTTGGGTGGCTAAATGGTAAGTAAATTAACAGCACATTTTCAATTTTGGGTAAACTATCCCTTTAATTTTACACTCCTCTTGGTAGCCCTAAAGTCGTAACTGTGTGCGGTTGATGGATGCGTATGGCTGCAGTAGTGTATATACAGTGGGGGAAAAAGTATTTAGTCAGCCACCAAGTGGTTCCCACTTAAAAAGATGAGAGAGGCCTGTAAATTTTCATCATAGGTATACCTCAACTATATAGACCAAATGAGAAAAAAAACATCAGAAAATCACATTGATTGGTGGGTGGGGGATTTTTAAGAATTTTTTGCAAATTTATGGTGGAAAATAAGTCTTGGTCACTACAAGATTTCATCTCAATACTTTGTTATATACCCTTGGTTGGCAATGACAGAGGTCAAACGTTTTCTGTAAGTTTTCACAAGGTTTTCACACACTGTTGCTGGTATTTTGGCCCATTCCTCCATGCAGATCTCCTCTAGAGCAGTAATGTTTTGGGGCTGTCGCTGGGCAACACGGATTTTCAACTCCCTCCAAAGATTTTCTATGGGGTTGAGATCTGGAGACTGGCTAGGCCACTCCAGGACCTTGAAATGCTTCTTACGAAGCCACTCCTTCATTGCCCGGGCGGTGTGTTTGGGATCATTATCATGCTGAAAAACCCAGCAACGTTTCATCTTCATCTTCAATGGTCAATGGGGGGGGAATGCCTCCTTGCTGATGGAAGGAGGTTTTCACTCAAAATCTCAAGATACATGGCCCCATTCATTCTTTCGTTTACACGGATCAGTCGTCCTGGTCCCTTTGCAGAAAAACAGCCCCAAAGCATGATGTTTCCACCAGTAGGTATGGTGTTCTTTGGATGCAACTCAGCATTCTTTCTCCTCCAAACACGACAAGTTGAGTTTTTACCAAAAAGTTCTATTTTGGTTTCATCTGACCATATGACATTCTCCCCATCCTCTTCTGGATCATCCAAATGCTCTCTAGCAAATTTCAGATGGGCCTGGACATGTACTGGTTTAAGCAGGGGGACACGTCTGGCACTGAATGATTTGAGTCCCTGGCGGCGCAGTGTTACTGATGGTAGCCTTTGTTACTTTGGTCCCAGCTCTCTGCAGGTCATTCACTAGGTCCCCCCGTGTGGTTCTGGGATTTTTGCTCACAGTTCTTGTGATCATTTTGACCCCACGGGGTGAGATCTTGCGTGGAGCCCCAGATCGAGGGAGATTATCAGTGGTCTTGTATGTCTTCCATTTTCTAATAATTGCTCCCACAGTTGATTTCTTCACACCAAGCTGCTTACCTATTGCAGATTCAGTCTTCCCAGCCTGGTGCAGGTCTACAATTTTGTTTCTGGTGTCCTTTGATAGCTCTTTGGTCTTGGCCATGGTGGAGTTTGGAGTGTGACTGTTTGAGGTTGTGGACAGGTGTCTTTTATACTGATAACGAGTTCAAACAGATGCCATTAATACAGGTAACGAGTGGAGGACAGAGGAGCCTCTTAAAGAAGAAGTTACAGGTCTGTGAGGGCCAGAAATATTGCTTGTTTGTAGGTGACCATATACTTATTTTACTGAGGAATTTACCGATTAATTCTTTAAAAATCTTACAATGTGATTTTTCTGGATTTTTTTTTTTTTCCTCATTTTGTCTCTCATAGTTGAGGTATACCTATGATGAAAATTACAGGCCTCTCTCATCTTTTTAAGTGGGAGAACTTGCACAATTGGTGGCTGACTAAATACTTTTTTGCCCCACTGTATAGTACATTCAAACAAAACTACGATTTTGAATTGTATGACGTTGTGCGCTGTCCACTTGAGTCAGGTGTGCTACGCTAACGCTAGCTCGGATGTTGCATTAAGGGGATCCTTAATGCAACATCAGAGCTAGCGTTAGCATAGCAGACTTTTTCAAATGCTAAAATGTTGAACAACTTTCTCTTCACTACAAAGAGATTATCAATACTGAAGTGTTGCCATCTTCATCTCCTGACTTTCAAAACTCTCTTAAATATTCATTATCCCGTGTTTACTGGTCCAAGAAAACTGTTTTGAGCAAGCAACATGTAGCTGACATCAGAAGGGCTTGCATGCTTTTGACCATTAGAAACACAGGCTGAGGGGAAGTGGAACTGGCACAATGCTTTTGTTCTTGTCACCTCATAAGCCTAAGCTTGCCATCCTGCTTTGCTCTCTGCAAAAGGAACAGCACAACACCTTACTTCTGTTGGCACGCAGACAAAATGAAACCACTCTGCCAGAGTGCTTTTAGTCAGAAATGAAGTGTTGCTTTGCTTTTGTATTCAGAAAAGAAGTATTTATCTGCCTCCAGTCAGCAATGGCCTGTTGTGAATCTGTAAAAAAAAAAAAAACTCTTCTGTCGCGTCACTAACTTCAAGGTTGTTCTGACATTCGGGCTCAGGCTCTGTCAACGCTGGTTGTCAAGATGAAGAGAGTCTTTGATATGCATGATCTGAATAATACATTGCATATGACATGTTGTCCTCGTGGACCTTTCGAGATCACTCTAGCCACTAAATAAAATGGTATCAATCACGAATGGCCTTTGATTCTTGAAGCATCAGTCTTTGGGAGATGACACTATAACTTTTACATCGATGTCATCAGATTTCTAACTATTAAAAGTGTTTGAGATTTATCTCTATCATTGTAATTTTGGATGTACTGTACATAAACTACAGAAGTTAAATGTTCAAGCATCCAAGAAACTTGGAACTTTAAAACAGAATAATCGCTAACACCAGCATACAACAAAATCTATTATTTAAGGCTGCCAGTGAGACAAAGGAAAGGGGCTTCTAAAATGTAAAAGAAAGAGCAAGAAAATCAGTAACACTTAAGAAGCTTCAATTTGTTAACATTAGTTAATGTAATCATGAACTAGCAATACTTTGACAGCATTTATTATTATAGGTGAATGTTCATTTTTGCTGATTCTGATTAAATTACATTAGTTTGAATAAATTAACATTCTTTAATGTATTGTCAACAAACTTGAATTAACAGCTAATGGTATATTTATTAATTACCTCCGTTGCAAATTTTTTAATCTAGGTTCATTTCAATTTACACCTGGCATTAAAAATTTATATATAGAAATTATAATGAATTTTCGATTAATTATTAAATTATATGAATACATTTGAAGAAAGACTAACACATTCTGTTGTTGCTCTTCAATGTTCATGACACCTAATGCATTAATTCCAACAATTTGAACATTATTGTAAAGTGTAAAGTGAAATGATCACAAAGTTACTGTTATTTTGTGACTGCATAGGTGAAGTAGGTAAGTGCACTGAAGAATTTAAATGATGGAGAGGCAGCAGTGGAGGAGGAGGAGGGTCATCAGTGATGTTTATAGCATATACTGATGTTTATAGTCTCCACAAGCACTTAGGCTGATACATTACGCTAATTAAAACCAAAAGTGGAGAAGCAGAGAGCGGGCAGAACTGCTGGATTTTAATGCATGAATTGAATGCAGGCACCCTCGTCTGATGTTGATCATAGGCTAAGTACAGAGCAGGAAAAAATACCCGAGCTCTCACGGCAGGGCTACGTGACCTGCCCAAGACATTGTATAAATTACCACGGCAGCATACGAGTTCCTCGCTGGAAAATATAAGCGAATGTTCTCCAATTAATGCTTTGAAAATATTATACAGCAAACACACGAAGCTCCCCTGATGGCAGAGAACAGAAGTGGTGGTGTCTTCTTATTAAGCAAGATGCCTGCTCATTTGGTGTGCTGATATTAAAGGAGATTTGAATATGTCTGAATGCCAAACAAGCCTTTATTAAAGCAGTGAGGGCTGGCTGGAAGACTGAACTGAGGCTAATTTGCCAATGGTGTGTAACGTTCATGAAGACTCAAATCATCAATATGAAGTTCAGCCAGAGTTAACTCTTCAGGAGCAGAATGATCCTGAGCAACAAGGAGGAATTTCACATAAATGTCACTTGCATAATTAGTGGAAGGGGCCAAAGGTTAGAGCTTTTCTCTGGACTCAACTGCAGAGGCTATGATGATGAATGATGCTGTCATATTTAGACAATTATGTGAAGATACAAGTTTGTATGTTGTGTAGCCTATAAATGAACTTAGCTTCTTCAATGTGTTTCTTGAGCCAAAACAAGTGTGATCATTTCTAGGCTTTCAAATCAGAATATGCGACTTGACATTGAAGACCTTCAGTGGGTCTTCATTCATAATGATGATACCATAAAAATTCAGTAAAAAAAAAAAAAAAACTTTGCACGGTTTATAGATGTTTAATGCAAGTTTTTGAGACTAGAGACTGGTCTCTAGACCAGTGTTATTTAGTATCATTGATATACTAATTTTTGTTAATATTTTTAATTAATTTTATTTTCAAAGTTTTGTTTTCACTGTAATTTAGTTAAAGTTTTAGTAATGTGTTTGTTGTCTTTGTACTTGTTAAATGTCGTATAGTATTATAAGATAGTAAGGTTGATTAACATAGTATGTAGGGACTCAGTGGATTTAGTATGGTATTTAGTTACTTTAATCCTTCAACTAAACAAACAAACAAACAAACAAACAAAAAGAAATGTTATCTTGGCAACTATCTGAATTAAAAGAAGTCTAAGTTTTTATTTTATTTTATTATTTATTTTATTTCAGTTAACGTTTATTTTATTTCAAGTAACAATTTTTATTAGTATTTTTAGTATTAGTTTTCATTTTAGATAACGATAACAA
Source organism: Sinocyclocheilus anophthalmus (assembly GCA_018155175.1). Taxonomy (NCBI): domain Eukaryota; kingdom Metazoa; phylum Chordata; class Actinopteri; order Cypriniformes; family Cyprinidae; genus Sinocyclocheilus; species Sinocyclocheilus anophthalmus. The sequence continues at coordinate 33,089 of JADLZN010000426.1, forward strand.
ATCTGCCTTGGACCAGAAACAAACCTAATGCACTGTAATAAGTTCCAAAAATTGGCTTGAGCACCTTACAGAGAGTCTTCAGTCTGATTAAACACTCATTCATAACTTAAGACTGTCATAAAAAAGTTTTGATTGAAGAATATACCAGAGGATTTAACAAAATACCATCAAGAAAGCATGATTAAATGTCATTTATTGTAGAAGATATGAAAAACAATGAAGCAATCAACTATACCTGCTTAAGAATGGAGAGAGTCTGCAGACCAGTTGCCTTGGCAACCATAGTATGGCTGTTGCCAGGGCTTGGTTGAAGATTAAGTGCCAGTCCTGAGATGGCATGAACACGTAACTCCACTATAGACACTTTCTCGTCTACCACAGAGAACTGTGTTTCACCCAGTACCGCCTCCACTGCCAGTGGGGATTCAACCTGAAAGCAACAAAACATGATGCATTTTTACAGTATGAAAGACATTTTAATTAACATTACATATTCAAGATTCAGCCCACTGAGTAAAGGAAGAATGGGAAAATACACCTTTTCTCCAGAGGACGGCCAGCACTCGGGCTCCACATAAATCTTCCATCTGACAGTTCAAACCCATTATGTCACATTTTCTTCACCTCCCACCACCGTTAAAGGTCACCAGGGACTTACCAAGTGAAAAGTCAAGTGGGGGAGGCACGACTAGGAGGGTCAGAGATTCAAATTTTTTTCCCCCTGTGTGTCTTTGCTGAACCATGAGACCCTGGCAATCCCAAGAGATACAAAGCGCCAAGTTAGATAAAACCAGCCGCAATATAGCGATGGTTTTTCACTTTTCATAATTTGGGAAGATTAACTTGAACTCGCATTTTGCACGACAAGAACAAGTCAGACTACGGGGAGTGTTTTTGCCTCAAGAAAGACACAATCAGAGGGAGAAGTGCATAGAGCTTGGATGGATTTGAAAACAGACTGAACCACTGCCAGTAGCAGACTCTTCAGTCTCTCCATGACAAACAGAAGTTTAAAGAATTATGACTAGTAAAGAACACTAAAAGATGTTGACAGAAACTGAAGTTGTTCTTGCCTTGTCACCATCCGTAAATGTCAAAATGGTATTTGTGAACTGAGTTCATTATCTTTTCTTTTCAATTACAGCTATTCCAAACAAAGAACAATTATATTGCCTTCATATACTTGGCTTAATCACAGCAGAGCTGGTTACACTTAACCACATAGGAGGGAGCGAAGCTAATTTTTCATGATCAATTTAGCCTAATAAAGTCCATAATGACTTTTAATGGTGTTCAAAAATGTCCAAGCTCTGCAGCAAACATTTTCATCCAACCTACTATTACTTCCTTCTTCAAAATTACCCATCTCCAGCTAAAAGCCCTCAACGCTGATGCAGTTTTATGTACTAGCCATGCTGATGATTATACTTTGTCTGTGAAGTGGCCATTCTCAGCCATCTTTTGGCATAAAAATCCGATCCAGCCATTTTTCAGTTTTCTCTCACTGAAGCACACAGTGCTCTCCTGGCGTGTGGTGGGCGCCAGTGAGCTGAACCCAGCCTAGACTTGCGATCCACATGTCCCAGATGCACATTGTTTGTGTCCCAATGCACTAATGTTTTGGAGCAGGCTGTTACAGTTCATTGACCATCCAGTCCTATACAATCCCATCTCCTTTCCTCCGGTTGGAAAGGGGATGTAGACCGGGGGGGAAACCAGATGAATGTATAATTGAACTGAACTGTTCTGTTCCTGCATTTTTTTTATTTCCTGCGTTCAAGGCAAGCTTCAAAGATACTGCACATTTGAAACAGAGAAAAGGAATGACAGATAGAAAAAGGGGAACTAAAAACAAATTCTTGCGAGAATGGCTCGTTTGTTTGGTATCCAGGCAGTTGCAATTAGATTTATTATACTTGCTGATATACCAGCTTTTGATATTTGCATTATAACCAGAACTTTGGATGCTTCAATAGAGTGTGTTCAAAAGCTAAAAAGGGTCTGCCTTTTCCCCAAAAACCGAATTACTGTACTTGGTAGACCTGGCAAGCCAATTAAGTTGTAGGAAACACATAAATTCAGGCCTGCAAGATTAGCATTGTACTTTTAATGGTTTTCTAGATGGATTCACAAGACCATTACTGCTCAGTCGATCCCAAGAACAGGTCAACAATACTTTCTGCTGTTCATAGGATCCTCAAAACAATTTGTCACGAGAGACCTTCAAAGCTTAAAGGTTGTGCGTCTTTGTGCTTAGGGCATAGTGACAGGTGGAGGATGAGTGTTATGGCAGATGAAGATCAAAGACCCACCAAATAAGCTAAAAAAGCCCTGGTGTGAGTTATAAACAACATTATTCACACCTTTCCTTTATCTTTTTTTTGTAAGGGTGCTCTAAATGATGCTCTGTGCTCAGTTTTGTTTATTTTCAGCTCACATTCAGCGAAAATGTTCCAATTCTACATGTGCCATTAATTATTAATGACCTTTGCAGTTTTCCCTAGTTTAATTAGCAAACTTTTTCTTTTATGCTAAAATTTGTTTATGGAGAAAAACAGACACTTTCTGAAGCCAAACAAACAGACAACACTGTGAAGAGGTGTGATCAAGTTGTCAAGAACAATCAAATCTCCCTCTGTTTGGACACAATGAACTGATTGTTTGCTACTTCAATGGAGAGAAAACTTCACTTTCAAGAATGAATCCCCCAATTTAACACCATTGAAGTTTTATACCACACAGATAATTCTCTTCCCAAACATCCCAGTTTCTGAATTGCCTACTGGGACTAAATATGCATATGAATAGCTTTCTAAAGGGGCATTAAAAGATAAAGACAGCAGCAGAGCTAACTTAGATACATTCAATTGTGAGAACTTTTAATAGAAGCCCTTATTGATTTGATCTATTTGAGCTAAATTTATATTCTTAGCATTCTGTCTGTTTGAAAACAATTAGCTAATTATGATGACACTGGATTAAAAGCAACTGTTGTCACAAAATAAAAGAGAAAGGATGAGATGACGAAAAAAATATCAGCCTTCAAGCCCATTTGCTGTTCCAGCATGGCCATTCAAACTGCCCCTTTAAAAAAAAAAAGCCCCCCTCTAGTGTCTAAAACATAACATCAGAGAAGTCAGTGAAAGTAAAGTTTGTACTTGAATACATGAGACAGTAAATGGGATTAAATAAATGTGCCTAAGACACTTGAATAAAACCATGATTAAGGACCAATGTCCAGTAGAGAATGCAATACAATGCAATTAAATTGTTGGTTATATAGTTGCATTGTTATTTGGTATTGATCATTGGATAAGGGGTTTGAAATATTGGTATGAAAAACCAACCCAAAACCCCCCCCCCCCCCCCATTACTCCATCAAGCTGGTATTTACACAATCTGTTTATATTTGTATTCTACCTTCAGAGTGGATGATCCAAGCTCGTTGGCCACTAGCACCGTCCTGTCCACCAACTCAGCCACCCTGGCGTCCACCACCTTCAGAGAGTCTTGCACCAGCTCTGTCACATCCACTTGCCAGTCAGGACCCAGCATAGTGATCATCTGGTTTGTGCCTTCAGTAGAGGTTGTGTGGAACTGGGTCAGAACCTTAACCTGGGCTCTCTGGTACTGCAGCGTACATCCCCGACTCACTTTACGGTCATCATCATCATCATCATCGCTGTCTCTGGCCGTTCTGAGGAGATGAGCGAGAGGTCATTATGATTTACTATAAATTAGAAACTCACACTAGAATTTATGTTCCACTAACTTCCATTCATAAGAATGATAATATGGAAGAGCAGGTACACCTGCATGTGCAAAGAATTTTTGTCTTTCACTTTTTTTTTTTTGCATTTAAGTTTGGTGAACTTTGAACTGCAATGTATATAGTAAAAGGGAGCTAGACTAATAGAGGATCTGAACATCACAAATTTACCTTTTAGGAAATACACACAGGAAACTTATGGTGGTTTCAAATAGGCTAATCCTTTATGAAACCATCACATTTTTTTTATAAAAATGTATAATAGAGAATATAAAGTTTAGTTTAGAGGACAACCTGTATAGACCTTAATGCAGCAAAAAAAAAAAAAAAAAAACGGCTAGATTTTAACATTGTAAATGTACGAATTAGCTCATGGGGAAATATGAATAATTAACCATAACTAGTTATGATTAACTATTCATATTTTAGATCCGCTGTAGATATTTAGCTGAGCTCTCAGGGTCAACTGTCTTGTCAATTCTAAGAATGTTAATTTCCTGGTTAAGGGAAATAACTTTCTTACTGTACAATTCTATAAGCTTGTAACGTAAATCTGCATGATCATTGACTCCGGTTATGAGTAAACAATAAACACGTCAAGTGTGATACAAGTAAGACTATATTAACTACATAAACACTTAAACTAATCCAACATACTACATAAACACATAAAATGGTCTAACATACACATACACACACACACACACACATAAAGTTTGTATAGGAAAGGGTTAAAGTTTAACTTAGCATAGAAAGAGGCATAAAGAATGGATTTTATGGAACACTTTGCATGTATATTCAACAGATCAAAGCCTTCAGGGATACGTCAGATTCTGAGTTCAAACACACCTTTGTAAAAAGGTGTAACTAATACTTAATGCATCAATTAATAAGACAAAGTTTGATACTTAGCGAGTCTCGGCGGTTTGAAGAGGATCATGATGCAAAGTCTTAAAGCTTCCCGTTGAGCTTTGCTGAATTCGGGTCGATGAAAAGAGCCAGTTTGAGTCAGTGTCACTTGATGTATGGAAAGGACTAGGCCGAAAGGCCTGGCATAATCTTTGATATCCTGAAGCGTTTTTTTCACATCTTCTTAGCTATGACCGAACCACCGACATGGGCAGGTCACATGAAGTGCGGCCTTTAAAACCTGCAAAGATTCACGCCTCTCAAGATGGCTTGTCCAATGAGAAAGGCTGAAATTCCAAGCGGGAGGTTGGAAATACTGGGATATTTTTTGTCTGTAAGCCTGGTATTTTGCATATGTATTTCGCTGGAGTGTTGAGGCCCGAATTAGTACAGATTCTTAGAACATAAATATGTTGCATAGGTATCAGCATATAAAATACACACTTGTTTCGATCATAAGAAAGCGAATTCATAGATACTAGACATGAAATAGGTGAGGGTATATTAACTAGTGGTCTATGATAACATGAATAAAACAGCATACACTACAACAGACAATATACAAGACAGTAATGGTATACACAATGACCAAAGGTTATGGGTATTCAATCAAAGAAAGGTTTCCTATGAATTAATTAGAGAACAGTCCATTTCTCTGGGCATTGTGTGTCGTTCTCATGAGTAAAATGAGGGAGTTTCTCACCTACATTCCTTTTAGGCCATAAAACCAGTGATATCATGATTAGTTTTCATGGTGACCATAGCGCCTGGTGTTCAACAGACATCCTGGCATACAGTTAATTGAGTGAGGGGACTGTGACGATTTTTTAATCTAATGAATAACTGATTGTTAAATCAAAATAAAAATTAGTGTGTCAGATTGGTCGTGACGCTACATATTTCCCCCCTTTCGAACGTTGTTGTCCATGGACAACAACGAGCGATGTCAAAGGTGCGGAACAATCGAACACACACCTGGCACTCACGGCTGGGTGCCAGTGGTGGTTTTTGGCTGTTGGTGCCGTGTTGTATGCTGTCTGGTGGTGTGCTGTGGTGAAGTAGGCTGTAGCAAGGTGAGGGTCCTCAAGCTTGTGCAGCAGGTGTCAAGGCTGTGTCACATGTCATCTTGAAGTGAGTTAGTCCGGGTAAGATGATTGTTTGTTGATGTTGTTAGCCAGTAGGCAATCTGTGCTACCCATGATGTGGGACAGCTGGGTTAGACTCTCAATGGTGAGAGTGCAGGTAGTTCCAGGGATTGCAGGTAATTGTTACGGAGATTTTGTAGTGTGCAGAGAGTTTAAGACTGACCTAGTGATGATGGCAGGAAAACGGCAGGTGGTTGTGAGCTCTCTGCTCTGCTCAACGTCACTAGAAATCCGATGCTTGCGGTGTCGCTTGGCTCTTGTGGCGGCACCGACTTGAGCTTGCCTGAGTCGTGTTGGTAGAGCTTTCGCTGTTGGGCATGTGGGCCCGCTGCTCAATCCAACGTTGTCTGGCTGCTTCTAGGGGTGTCGACCGGTTTCAAGGGATGCTCCTCCCTTGGAAGGGCCTGATGCTGTGATGCAGCAGGCAAGTAGTCAGAGGTTTGTCCTTCTCAATACTCCTTAGTTGAGTTTTGTTCAAGGAGCTCTTTTGCGAGTGTCAGCAGCTCCTGTAACCCAGAAGTAGGCGTGTCCAGCTGTCCTTGTGTAGCCTCCATTCAGCACCCGTGTGGAGGAGGATGTTGTGGTGGCCTGCTGTTGGACATACCGTGGTGTTTGCAGGATGAGGACGCCTTTTCCCAGTGGTTGGTCTGGAACCTGGGTCTGTTGCCATGGTGATGGCTCTGTCCTCTTCTGGCTAGGGGCTTTCTGTAGAAGGGTTTTGCATTGTGGCAATGCTGGGTGCCTTCTGGTGACCGCTTTGGATTCTGAGTTGTGAAGTCCAGACTCAGTGGGGTTTGACAAACACCTTTAGTGGAGGCCTTGTGCTTGTTAAAGGCCTTCTGTGTCAGGTTACACAGCTGTTGATTAGGCATTGTGCGGCAGGCCCTAATGCCTAGATGACTTCTTGCAGCTGGTGTCCTCCGCCATCCCAGGGTAATTGTGAGCTTTGGAGTAAGTTTGTCAAAGTCTGTGGTAGTAAGCATGGGGAGTTTCACGCCGGCCCTGCTTGGTGTCTGGGGCAGCGATCAGTCCGTGTTCAGACTCTGGGTCTGAGAGTATTTAGGTTGCCAGATGTGTTGTCTCTGGCCAGCTCGTTGGGGTCTGTGGGGTCACACGGTGTGTGTCTGCAGTGATCCTCTGGAAAAGTCCCTGCCCCACCCCCTTGTGGCTGCTGGTTGGTGACGTGTGAACAGTGGCTCTCGCCCCCCCCCCTCACAGGTTCAAACTCTTGGCTGAGGGGGGTGGGCCTGCTGGCCAGGGGAAGTTCTGTTTCGTGTTTTCCCTATCTGTTCGCCTTGTGGTCTGCAAGCATATTTCAGTTCATTTGTGACACTGAATTCACCTCGTTGCGTTGCTTCGGTTCGCCTGAAATTTTTTTTGTTGTTGTTGCAGCTGCAGAGGTTTTCAGGGAGCTGACTTGTGAAGTGTCAAGCAGAAGGCTTTGGCTCCCTTTCCCCCCTTTCGTAGCTGTGCACAGGCATGGAGGGCTTGCACTGCTGGCGACGTGGTGTTGAACCTGCTGTCTTTTGCTTAGGTCTATGCGCAGTCGTTAGGACTGTTTAAATTCTTTATGAACCAAGTCAAGCTCCTTTCTAATTGCTGAGTCAGGGTTGGACCTCAGCTCTGTCTGTATGCAAGTGGCCTTGTAAGGCCTAAGATGTGGAGTCTCTCTCATTTAGTTCCACATATGTTGTTTTAAGAGTGACTTTGTGTGAAACAGTTCTCTTTTCAAGTCCTGTGTGATGGCTTTTTCCAGCGGCGCTTGGTGTTGAGCAGCTGTTAGAGCCTCTGTGAAGACTGGTGATTTCTTTCTGTCGCACCATTCGGTGAGGTTCTTTGCATCCGTTCTGTGCTTTCTCTCGTTGAGCAGGTGTCAGTTCTCTGCAGAATTCTGTGACTTGCAGTTTCAGCTCATATACCTCCTGTCTGAGGCCCTTGAGGGTGTGGGCCGAGGAGAGGATGATGCTGGTCAAGTGTTCGCTTATGTCGCAGTCTCGCTGTTCCTTTCTTTGCCATGGCAGGTCGTTGGCTGCTTTGAACTGAATGATGTCCATTACAGTGCTCTACTGAGTGTCCAGGTGGTCCTGGTGAGCTGCCAGGGCTGGATGTCTGTGGAATGTCTGCGACATACTGGCACACTTGTGGGAACACCAGAGAGAGAGAGACACAAGGCAAATGCAGGTACGTACAGAGGTGTTAAACTATCTCTAAGGGGAACGGCTGTGTAGGCGTGTAAGGTATGACTAGCTGGTGGGAGGAAGCTAGTGAGGTAGGGTGCTATGTTGTTGTGTTCGTGAACACAAAGGAAGAGTTTGAGTAACTTTGTGGAGGGGCCGTAAGCAGGGGTCAGCTGATGACAGGGCTATACTACTGATGGTTCACGGGTTGGTCACTTGACGAAAATGAAATAAAATAAGATGAACTCAAAAAAAAAAAAAGGAACATTTTTACCTATTTTAGTTTTTTTCTAAGAGATATGGCTAAGCAGGTTTCACTTGTGTGTGATGCTGCAATAGACTTCATAACCCTAGGGTTAGGCTGTTAGCTAAACTAGCAGGGACCCACCAAATACCTCGTCAAAAGAAAAGGAAACAGTGGGAATTGTTTCTAGTTTAATGTTAGCCTACATTGTGTTGCAATGTTAGCTGCCCTTCAACGTATTAGGCCTTGCACTGAGGCGTGAGGAGAAGTAGAGGGGAAACAGGGATTATGCTACTAATAACCTGTATAACTCGCTAAGGAAACAACAGTTGCTCGAACTACTGTAATCCTATCCAAAAACGACGATGGTGATGGTGAAATAACTAAAATAAGGTAAAAGTAAAACACAACAACAACAAAAAAAAAATTAAATAAAAAAAAAAAAAAAAAGGGGTCCTAAGAGCTGTAGGAAATTAAAAGGGGAAAGTAAATAAACAAAAAAAATAAAATAAAAATGGAATAAAATAAAAAAGAAAATCAAAATCTCAAATTTAATACAAATCAATTTCGCTGAATTGGTACATTTGTGCTAAACAAATGTAAATAAATGCAATAAAATTAAAAAGAGGTAGAATAAAGTCAAAACAAAAATAAACAATAACACAAGTAAAACCCAGTATGTGGGTGGGTCCCACAGGGACCTGTGAGGGCATCAACAGGAAGTGACACCAGGAGTGACGGAGAGAGAGAGGGAGAGAGAGAGAGAGGGAGGGGAGAGAGAGAGGGTGTGGTTAGAAAGTTACACTGTACACGCCTATCTAAGTGTTAGTCAGATGCTAATAGCTAGCAGTTGAGGTAAAGGGCTTAGTTTAAGAGTTAGCGTTAGTTACATGCAATTCTTTGTTGACACACAGGTCTGTGAAGTGGGTGCTGTTGTCAGATTAACGGAAGAGTCTGCTCACACTTCCGGGATCACGTGTTGCTAGGAGACCAATGCAAGCTCACAAAAGGTGGGGGCAGGGGAGCAGACGGGCACTGCTGTAGCATGCATGGGAAATCATGCAGGTCCCGTACAAATTCATTCATTACTCAAAACAGCACATTCACTTCAAAGGCAATGGTGGATTCGTAGTTAGCTACGCTAGAAGAACACCATTAATTTTACGTAAATGTTTCAAAGGAGCGAGTCATAATGAAATACAATGAAACGTAACACATAATAAGGCCTTAAATTAATGAAATGAGGAGTATAGCTAAGATCACCTACACAGTGCTGAAAAAGAGGATTTATTCGCCCAAGATCAGACTGATTTATTCTGTCCATTTCTATGAGCTGCTAATCTGAGATTGCGTCGTCAGAAAAATAGACTTATGCTCCACTAACAACAGAAATTAGGATTTCTTCCCTAAAATCAGGTTAGTTTCTTATCGTTCGATTTAAAAACATTATAGCACTGAAAACTTCTTACCGCTCGCAGGAAGGCGCATTCAAACTATAATTTTATCTGATTATAATCAGAACCTGGTGCGCGCATGTATAAAAGTTACGTAAATGTTTCACATGAGTGGGGTCGATATGAATACAATGGATCCATAACACCATAATAAGGCCGAAAAGCAGTGAAATGGGAGCATCGCCCCACTCAGTCACCTAACCACCCCCCACAACACAGTACTGAAGAAGGGGATTTCTTCGCCCAAAATCAGACCGATTTCTTCTGGTACCATTTATATGAGCTGCTAAACCCGAGATTTCGTCGTCAGAAAATAGAATTGTGCTCTACTAACACAGAAATCAGGATTTCTTCGCTAAAATCAGGTTAGTTTCTTACTGTACGATTTAAACACATTATAGCACTGAAAACTTCTTACTGCTCGTATGAAGGTACATTCAAACTATAATTTTAACTGGTTTTGATCAGGAACTGGTATGCAAATGGAGAAGAAGTTACTAAAACTTATGAAACAGACACATAAGAGTGATTATTGGGTCTGCTTGCAAGCAATGTTAAAACGACTCCACCGTTCTAAATTAATGCTCGTACTGCATAAAGTAGGAAACCATTGTTTTCTGGTTAGCTTGTCAAAGTTTATGGGGGTCGCATCATGCGCTGCTGCAGGGATGCTTGGAAGGAACCCCCTCCTCTCTGTGGTTGCTGGATGTATTATGGGTCTGTCTGCTGAGTTGTTAAGCAGAAAGTGCTGGCCCCCCTTTCGTAGCTTCGTGCACCTGAGGGAGTTTGCACTGCTAAGTGAGGATGCAGGAGTAGGGTGTCTATCCCACTGTGTTTCCTTTTGCAGCCTATAAGAGTACCGGAGTTCTCTTTGGACCATGTCAAGTTTGTCTTAAGTGTTCAGGTGCTGGATCAGAGTATCAATTCTGGCAACTTTGTCTAAGAGATCAGAATTTGCTGCTTTAATAGTAATTTTGTGTGGGTGTTTCCTTTCCAAGTCCTTTCTGGCTACCTTTTCCAAGTGCTCTTGCTGTTCAGCAGCTGTCAGAGCCTTTTTAAATCTATTGATTTCCTCCTGTAACTCCATTTTGCTGGGGTCCTTGTGGGCTACCGCTGTGATCTGTTGCTTAAGATCATTTACCTCCTGTTTCAGACCAATGAGGTTGTGGGCCAGGAAGATAATGACCTCGGCGAGCTTTTGTAGCCACAACTCTCGCCCGCGTCCTGAGTCTGAGACACACTTCTCTCTCTGTGGCCAGTTGCTTTCGGCTCAGTAGGTGGTCGTAGGCCCTGGGTAAAAAAGGGGGTGTTCCTCACGGACGCCTGCCAAGCCCTCTTCGGTCTGCATTCTGGGCAGTTAGTCTGAGCATCTGCAACGTTTTGACACACTGGTGTTGAGAGTAAGGGCTAGAGACTACTACAAGATCAAAACAGAGTGTGAATGCTAAAATAGTTTTGGGTCAGCATATGTTTGCTGAAAAGGGCGTAAACAGGATTTTGATTGATGACTTAAGACTACTGTCAAATTATTGTCAAAATATCACTCAGAATTTGCTGACGGTTCACCAAACAAGCTTAATCTCTGAGGTATTAAGGAGAAAAGGGAAAAGCAGAAGGAAAAAGAGAGCATTTCTATACAGATTATGCTTATTATTTTTTTTTTAAAATAAACAAATCAAAAATAGAAAATGTCTCTGGTTCATTTTGAGGTTCAGAAAGAACATCAAAACAAAAGGGGGCATAACATGTAAATGGATTTAAAATTAGCGGACTTCTATTATTAAAACAGGGTAATCAATATGATATTAGGAACAATCAGTAGCACTAGTAATTAACTGATTTGTGTTGGGCAACACAACATGTCTGGTCACAGCTGCTGCGTGTTCAGCTACCATGCTGGGCCATGCCTGTGTGTGCCCGCCTCCGTAGAGCGTATTCACTGTGCCACTAAAGACACCAATAACTTAATGATTCATCTTCTAGATATTTTTTTTTTTTTTTTTTTTTTTTTTGACAGTTTAAAAGTAATAAATTAAGATTTAGTACTAGTAACAAAGGCAATAGCATTCAGGAAGGATACATCTAAGATAGTTAAATTAGCTGAGATGAATTGAAGATTGAGAAACATAGAAAAAGAAGAAAAAGAAGGAAGAGAAATGGAAAAATCAGAAACGAGGGATTAGGTTAAATTCAAATTGCTTCACACTGCACACACACATCTGTATTTAAAAGCTTCAAATAAAGAGTGTTAACCCCTAATTGTTAAAGCTATTTGAGTAGCTTAGCCTAAAATGAAACTATGCTAAGTCGTGTTAGCTTAACGGCTTCAGATGGTTTGTTTACAACATGGCGTGTTGAGCTATGTGAAGTTAGCGCTTCCTGTGAAAAGTTGTTGTCACGGTAACCAATGCATGCCAGTGTAATTAACGCAGTTTAATGTCTGTCTATGTTAAACAGTCACAGTTTTAGAACGTGGTGCTTTCAGCCTTCAAGACTTGTTGCATTACCTAAGCATTTCGGTGAGTGCTTCTCTAATGCAACAATAAACTTCTTGCACTTGTTTAAAGAATTACAAAACGTGTTTACTGTAAGTTAAAACCGGTTTAAACATATATGTAGTTATGTTTGCCTCACACATGAGTACTAAAATACAGTATTACACCTTTAAATTCACTCAGCGAGTGAAACACATAATGACCACAAGGTTGCTTGTATATATGCAGTCAAAGTGTAGATGAATTGCTTCAATCTAATTATAAACTATAAGGCCTTTATGCTGTAGAAAGGGGAGCAGCGCTCACATCTACCTTGATATAACTGTACTGAGATTTCTTCTTCAAAGAAACAATTTAAACAATACTGCAATTTTGTGATTTCTTCACTAAAGCATATTACATTATGGTACAGTTTGGACATGCCGCTGAGCTGAGATTCAGACTTACGCTTTGTCAAGACAGATTTATGCTTTAATACTGAAATTAGGGTTTCTTTGTTAAAATCAGATTAACCTTACACCGATGACATTAAGCATGAAATACATAAAGACTCTCACAATTATAATAGCCGTACCAATTCAAACCCCCACTTTATCTGCATCTCAACAAGCCAGCAAATAGGGACACCGGGCATCTGAAGTCACGTCCTATTTTAACCTGGGCTATCAAGCACACACTTTTAAGTTGCCAGTGTTTAAACTCATAACTTTCGTTTTATCATGCCCGCATTCTCCACCAAAATCTGTAGCGAATCAGCTCATGGGGAATATGAATAATTAACCATAACTAGTTATGATTAACTATTCATATTTTAGATCCGCTGTAGACATTTAGCTGACCACTCAGGGTCAACTGTCTTTGTCAATTCTAAGAATGTTAATTTCCTGGTTAAGGGAAATAACTTTCTTACTGTACAATTCTATAAGCTTGTAACGTAAATCTGCATGATCATTGACTCCGGTTATGAGTAAACACCGAACACGTCAAGTGTGATACAAGTAAGGTTTTATTAACCACATAAACACATAAACTGGTCTAACTAATACAAAAACACACAGAAATTGGTCTAAACATACACATTACACACACACACACACAACATGGTATAGGAAAGGGTTAAAGTTTAACTCAGCATAGAAAGAGGCATAAAGAAAGGATTTTATGGAACACTTTGCATGTATATTCAACAGATCAAAAACCTGAGGGAAAACGTCAGATTCATAGTTCAAACAAACCTTCGTAAAAAGGTGTGACTGATACGTAATGTATCAATTAATAAGACTAAGTTTGATACTTAGCGAGTCTCGGCGGTCTGAAAGAGATTCCTGATGCAAATCTTAAAGCTTCCCGTTGATCTTTGCTGAATTCGGGTCGATGAAAAGAGCCAGTTTGAGTCAGTGTTACTTGATGAAGGGAAAGGACTAGGCCGAAGAAAGGCCTGGCACATATGCTTTGGTATCCTGAAGCGTTTTTTCTCACATCTTCATCTTTGCTTCTGACTGAACCACCGACATGGGCGGGTCACATGGAGTGTGGCCTTTTAAAGCCTGCAGAGATTCACGCCTCTCAAGATGGGTTCGTCCAATGAGGAAGGCTGAAATCCCAAGCGGGAGGTTGGAAATACTGGGGATTTTTATGACTCTTTGTCTGTAAGCCTGGTATTTTGCATATGTAATTCGCTGGAGTGTTGAGGCACGAATTAGTACAGATTCTTAGAACATCAATATGTTGCATAGGTATCAGCATATAATATACACACTTGTTTCGATCATAAGAAGGCGAATTCAGAGATACTAGACATGAAATAGGTGAGGATATATTAACTAGTGGTCTATGATAACATGAATAAAACAGCATACACTACAACAGACAATATACAAGACAGTAATGGTATACACAATGACCAAAGGATATGGGTATTCAATCAAAGAAAGGTTTTCCTATGAATTAATTAGAGAACAGTCCATTTCTCTGGCATTATGTGTCGGTTCATGAGTAAAATGATGGAGTTTCTCCCCTACATTCCTTTTAGGCCATAAAAACAGTGATATCATGATTAGTTGTCATGACCAAAGGGGGGATGGTGTTCAGCAGAAATCCTGACATCCAGTTTATTGAGTGAGGGGACTCTGTTGTTAATCTAATGAATAATTGATTTGTTAATCAAATGAAAAATGGTGTAGAGCCGAAGGGTACGGTGCGACAGACTTTGGGACGAGAAGCTACATAAAAAGGAGAGAGGGAGATGAGCAAAAAGAAAAAAAAGAGATGGTCAGTCTTCAATCCCCATTCGTTGCCGAATGCGGCATCTGAAAATATCATAGTAATTCAAGAAACTGCCCTATTTAATTAGCAAACACACCAAGAACACATAAAACAAAACAAAACAGCACAACACAACACACAAAAAACACAGAACAAACAAAATAAATAAATCAAAACATGACACACTGAAACAAAAAAAAAGTTTCTAAGCTAGCTATAAATTAACTTTTTTGTTTGTTTTTAATTGAGTATTGGTGTGCATTGGTGTACATAGAACTATAGCCAGGGGTGCACATAAGTGGTACGCATGCACGACCAAAATAAAAAATGCACTGTATAAATAAGTTCTGACAGCGCATTTTCGTACCGACATGGTTGACAGCTGTTAATTCACAATTACCATTTTAGATCGACAAACAGTAATTCTGTATACGATTTCTATTCAAACTGAAAGAATAAATCTAGGCTACCCGCTAACGTTTTCAAAGCACAATGCAAAAAACTGAAGATGGCCCGCGCATATATTACTTGCCAGCATTAGAACAAGGCTTTATTATTATATAGTAAATTATATATATTACCACTTTATTTTTAAGTTTACTATAAAATAATTGTATTTGTATTTAATACTCCCTTTTTATTTTAAAACACAATAGTATTATCACACTTTATTATTTAATTATTTAATTTAAAAAAAGCTAAATAAAAAAAGTGCAACAATATTATCACTGATAATTAATTTATTTTTATAGTTATATTTAATGGGTCACACTATGTGCAGTGTGAGGACCAAACCAAATCTCAAGGTGCTCTTTTGAGATCTAGGCTAAATAAAATATGTGCACCCCTGTCTATAGCAACAGTTATTCATCCAGTGATATTCAAATAATGCACAAGTGCATATATAAGTCTTATATTCAGTCACACTGCACAGATCAGCGAACATTCTGTTTGGTGGATGATGCCATAATGTGTACTGTCCCAGTTTCCAAGATTGCAATTGCGTTTAACAGTTTTTTTTTGGCATGTTTGTGACATTACCCAATTAATTTGCATTTTACAAGTGCATTAGGTGTTAAAATAATTGGCAGTGCGTGCAAATAAACAACACTCAATTTTTTTGTGAATTCCCCCACAAAGTTTGTTAGAACTATCAGCATCAAAAGGTGCATCATCTGGAAACCTGTTTAAGGAAATATTTTGCATCAGTGACTCTTGCATGGATCATACATACCATCACATTCAATATATCTAATTTGCTCCCTCAGCAGCTTGACACCATGTGCAGTAAGTGAGAGGAAGCAGGATAAGGGCTGACTGGATCTTGAAAGCTGAATGCCACTTCAACCATTTCACACACATAACTAATTAATCAGATAACTGGAGATGTAGAGACAGCTGTCTGCCTGTGACTGACAAAGCATGTCCTGCCCATCGATTAGCCTAAATTGAGCTGAATGTAAAGCATTGTGTTATCATGTAAGGAGACACACTGCTACTTCTCAGCAACAACAACAACAAAAAAAGACAGGCACACAAACGCAGAAGTAGAAGACTTATGATAGTAGAAAGCAATTGCTGATCAGCACTTTGCTCTCTTCTGAGTTAAAGGCTCCTGTTGCCATGAGGTGAAAAACAAGAGGCTCTTGCATCAGTTGAAGAGTGCTGAACCTGGCAGACAGAAGCTCTCTGTGTTCTTGAGGACAGTTGTACTCTCTTTTCTCCTCATACAGGTTAATATGAGTTTCAGAGCAGAAGAACACACCTCATGAGTGGAGCTTTGCTTGAACTCATTAGGATGTCATGAGATCTGGAGATTTCATGCACGGGAACCCAGTCATCCAATAAAAATCTGTGTCCAGTTTTGCAGTCACATAAACGTTTCACCAGTTTAGTAAGCTACATCGATCAATCTGTGTGGAAGGCCAATGCGAGAAACCTGCCCACTGACACGACTCACCTTTGGGCAGTGTAGTGGAATGAAATGGACAGAACAGAGGAGGGAAGAAAGGAAGAGAGAAAGGAAATAAGAATAAGCTATTGTTCAAACAGGCAGTGGATTCTGTGGTCTATTCGCATCTGGTTAGTTGTTTGATTATAATCAAATGTATGAAAATATGATCAGTTTAAAAAACAAAACAAAAAAAGAAACACACACAAAACATTTGGGATGTGATACTTTAATGTCATACTTTAAATGCTCACATGTGAAATTCACAATGAATAAGTGAATAAATTAGTGGTTTTACTCACAGAATATGCATAAATGTGTAAACAGTTCAGAAATGCCTTTGATGCTTGTGTTGCCTCATGCAGTCCCACCTTGAATGGTGGTTGAGATTTTGAAGCCCAAAAAAGTGCATCCATCCATCATAAAAAGTACTCCACATGGCTCTGGGGGGTTAATAAAGGCCTTCTGAATCGAAGTGATGCGTTTGTGTAAGAAAAATATCCATATTTAAACCTTTACAAACCTTAATCTCTAGCTTCCTCTAGCTGTCGTATGCACGTTCACGACAGAGTGGTGTATATACCTAGGATGACTTGAGGGTGAGTGTGTATACCGTGTATAGGAAACAATATCAGTTTCATGTCAACCTTAATTTTATTAGGGTCTCTTAAAAACAAATAATTTTGCAGGTGAAAAACAGACTACTATTATATTCTGCTATTAGTGTCATCCACACAAATTTATAAGCTTGTAGCGATTACACACATTATTTCCTTAAATTTTTTTTTCTAAAGTTATTCTATTTAAAAAGGAACTGAAAGAAATCATGAGCTTAATCAGGATCAGCTGGTACTGTACCCTGGTTGGTTCTTATGCAACATAGCTCAGCACTGTGACAAGATGTCAGGATGAATATGAGCAGAGACAAAATGTTTTTGTCATGTTCTCTTTCCTTACATAGTGACAGCTACTGTCTTATGTCTTTTGGTGCTGTGCTGACTCTTAAGCCATTACTAAAGTAACCAGATAAATTCAGCAGATTTGATTTCCTCACTTGCAAAATGCCAGTGCAGACACTGGGATAAAGAATTGGAACTGGAAAACAAATCGGATTTTGAACTGATCACACTGAGAATGTACGTGTGAACAAAGCCTTGGAGATCTTGGGTTCTGGGAGGAAGCTAAATCAAAGGCACTCAAATTGAGGTCAAATGCAAATGTAATGACACACTTGTGTTGTGTGTGTGTTGTCCGTATGAAACAGGAAAAAAACACTAAAAGTATAACAGCACTGATAGACTTTGCATACAATGGCGTGATAGCAGTGAACTTTAATGCACTATCTATATTTAATTAAGTGAGCTAAATGCATCCTAGCAGCTACACACACACACACACAAATGTACAATTAATGAGAATAAATGATTCATACCATGATATATTCTATTTTTTTCAGTTTCCTACATAGTTTTATATACGCACATAAATTCTATATTAATGCATATCAAGATAATTATTTTTATTTGTTCTGATATTTTTAAATGTTCCAATGTTGCTTACATGCGTCACACCGCCAGCCCTACATGAAGGCTAGATGTAGATTGACGATTTGCTCCCAAATTGGATTAGCACAACCGAATCAGATCATATTTTCATTTTAATGGCCCATTTGAATGAATTTAATTAGAAATTTACATAAAAAAGAAAGACCTCTGTAAGGGAGCAATAATGATACTAGTGAGTTACCAGAATATTTTCCATCATGATAAATTCTGGAGAGGTTCCTCATGAAAAATGCCTGTGCTGATATTCTGCCGTGCATGGTGTGACAACACCGCTGCTTCAATTAGTCAAAATCACAGTAAATGGGCTGTATGAAGAATGACATCCTGGTCTCATGTGGCATCAGCTCTACAGCTGCATTGTAACTAACACAGCCCTTAGTGACCCAGCTTTAAAGCTTTTAACAACTCCACTAATTAAACTATAACACCGTTTTATCACCCTCATAACACCGATAAGTATTAAGAAGCCTGAAATAAACAAGCAACACAATAAAAGAAAACATGCATTAGAAGCACTACCAGGAAAATCAATATGCATAAAAAGCAGTCAGAATGCAAGTATTATTGTACACTCAGATCATCGACGTGTCTTACCTGCGGTCGGGTAAGATGGGCACCCTCCAGCCCTTGATGAAGCTCAGTTTGTTGTCTGAGAGCTCCACTTTAAGGGGTAGTTTGGGCACCCAGACTGTGAGTTCAAGTGGGGCACTCAGGTGATCATAGCTGAAAATCACCCGAGCGTTCATGGAGCCACGCGTCTCTTTTCCATTCACAAACACATAGTCACAGTTCATGGACACCTGTTGAGGAAAGCAAAGAGAGATTTGATTGCTTTCACTGCATTCTCTGGAGAGGCTGCACAATACAAAAGCTCTTCACGAGCAACTGCAAGTGGATGTCGACTTGAAGTGGGGCTGTAAATTAAACTTTTTATTTGAATAAATCAAAATTAACCACATATATCAATATTTGCCAAGAAAAGCCCCCCAAATTGATGCTGGCTCCACAACAGACTGCTACCTAATAGTCTACACAGCATTGCATCACCAAAATGTGGACTCCTGTGGAGACTGAAAGGGCGTAGGGCATTTTTTCAGCATCTCACACAATGAGCAACACACTTTTAAGATGCTGTGTTATAAATGTGTTTTGAGACCACTGCATTGCGCTACGTTCAGCTGTTTTTAAACCAAGAATGCATCCTATGTGAACGGCTCCACAATCATTTTATAAATGTGGTTTGCAATGCCAAGTAACCTGTAGCACTGCACGGGTAGGGAGTTAAAAGCAATATTTTTTTTACCACATGCATCACATTATTTTTATATAATAATTGTACTAATTTAACACATTCAATTGAAAGGCGTAGTTTATTATTTTTCTTTCCAATCAATTAGCCCTAGAAAGGGTTAAAGTGTCATTCTGATTTACTCTCAAAAGCATCAAGTAAAATATAACAATAATGCATTCAAAAGTATTTTTAATAGCAAAAGAGGTCTTTTAACTTAAAACATGTTTCCTAAACTAACACCCCAACACACATACATTTTTAAACCTTCATGTTTTTTTCCTGCTATTCCTTCCAGTCTGCCAACACATTTCACACAGTCTTTAATAATAAATTATTTACTGTAATAGATAGGCAAAGCTTTGCTTTGGGGTACCAACTATGATTTATCCCGGGGTCTTAGGCAGCTGACACTGTAGAACGTAATCTCCCTCAAATGGAGGTCGGGAGCTGCAGTCTATCCAAGACTAGAGATTCACCATAGTGGGGATATCAGCGTAATAAAATATGTATGCTTGCTAGACAGCTACCCCTCTTATCCATACCATCAATATGGAGAATTGATCAGAGGAGATGGCCCACTCTCCCCAGTAGCCTTTAGGAGAATCTGCGGGAAAACTCTGCTTGCCCACTTCATTTCTTTTTTAAAGGGACTGCTATTCAGTGGGAAAAAAACGATGAATCATACTACTGAAAAACTGACATATGATGAAAGTGCAGAGAGGATAACAGCAGTGAGGGGGAGGTACAGAGAGCGCTTTTCATGTTCAAATGAAACATTTCCTTGGCCTAAATCTAGATGTGAAGAATCAGGTAATCTTGTTAGTAAGGTTTTGATAGTTGAAAAATGTCTTTTATTGAGATTAATTAAGATTAGATTAAGATTTTTCTTAGTTTTATTATGATTATTTTAATGCTAAAATGCTTTCTCCTATCTTAATATGTAGTACAAAGATCAGTACTGCAAAATAGGTGAGCCAGGAAACACTTACGAGTAACTGATTGGTTCTTCCAAACCAGCAGCACAGCCAATCAATCTCTCTTTCCTATCTACACAACCTTATTCCCATCCCAACCTGGTCCAGCTCAGTACTGCATGCCAAGATAATTTTTTAGCCCTCCACCTCCCCAGCACCACCTGTCTAGTTCTACCATGAGGTTCTCCCTCACCTTCAGCAGCAACAGCATAGCAGATCTAGTCTGCCAAGATCAATCCTACTATTGTTATCAATAAATTGCTGTTAAATCTATATTGAGAGTTGCCATTATTGAACTATAAGTAAATTACTATGTGGCAGTATCAATATATTGCTCTGTTTGCATCCCAACCAGCCAGACACCGCAACGCTGGCTCAACCAGTGGTGTAAGTTCAGGTGGTACTATGTGTTTGTGCAACCACTGGCAGACAGGGGGAGTGTTTGAGAAACCTGTTTGAAACAGTCATTATTTTTGCAATGCTATTTGGCATTGCTAGAGGAAATTACACCTTTAAATTTCAGTTTGCTCATCACACAAAACCTTTAATGAAGACTGTGGTGTATGTCTCTTTAAAAGCGTTGTATAGTCATATTAACCACTTTTATGGGGCTTTAAAGTATGCATAACTGTTAATTTTTATTGTATGGAACTGAGCAGCTCATTACAGAAGAGCTGTAAATTTTTGGTTAAACTATTCCTTTAATAGTAATATCAATACTAGTAATCCCAATTAAACTCACTACTGTTGCTATCAATAGGTGCTGGTGACACACAACAAAAGCAGCAGTGTTAAGCATGTCCTGTCTGGTTCTCAGTGCACTCTACAGTCTCGTAAATGTGTTCCTGCTGTGCCACTTCTGTTGATGTGAGCTCAGTCTTGACCCACTTGCACCTGGGGCTTCTAATAAACTTGGATGGATAATTTGAAGTCAAAAGCAGTTAAGGACTGTGGGTGTCACTAGCCAGCAGGGGCCAGCTGAAAGTACTTTTTACGTGCCAGCCGGCAGTCAGAGTTCCACGGAGTCACTAATCTGCCCTGGCACCTTGCGTGGTTCCAGAGAAGTGGCAGGGGCGAGGTCAGGATAGTGCCACCCATTGAGACGCCTCCAGTTCAACACACCCGCCAGCTGTGTTTAATCCAAAAAGCACCCCCTGTAACCCTCCACCATCCAGACTGCCATCACACAGTTAGGCAGATGCACTTTTATCTGTGTTGATGGTATCATGTGAAGGCCGGCAATACATGGTTAAAGACGAACATACTGCCTACAGCTTGAAGCACAAACTGATGATTTAATTTAATATGACAGCTAGCTTCACGAACACAAACAGAATGTTTTCACACTTAAAATACTGGTCTAAATTGGGGAGTTCCAGTCCTGAATGCTTATTGACAAATACAGCATTCCAACTCTGCTAAATTTAGGCAATAATGTACAAGAGACCAAGCAATATTATAGTCACAGGGAAAGGTTTAATTAAAAAAATTAAATTAGGGATGCACAATATATTATAAGATTTATTTACAATATATACAATAATTACAGATTTATTAGAATTGACTGATATTGGATTTTTTTTTAAATACAGCATGCTTATTTCTCTTAGTGTTATTTGTTTTCATGTATTTGTTTTGCTGTTAAAGCTCACCTTAAGTTAATCTTAGAAACATAGTAATAATTTTATAACACTGTTAATTGTTGTATTTGTTGAAATGATTGACTTCTCTTTTTAGTACTATTTATGCAAACAAAATGGTAATCAATTTTTAATACTGTCAAATGATCGGTTATCATATGTAAAATAAAAGATTTTTTTAATTTACGTAATTACATTTTTATTTTATTTTATTAATTAATTTATTTGTTTAAATTAATCATCGGCTTACTGTATCTGTATTGACCAGAATTTTAAAACGGGTGCATTCCGATGTAAAATGTTATTTTGTAACATTTACATCAAAGCAATTACTATGTGTATTTCATAGCACTGCTGGAATTCTGTATTTACCAATCAGTATCCAGGACCGGAACTATCCATTTCATAATATTTATGGTTTACAATAAACCTTGGATAGGAGAAAGCATTTTAACATTTAAAAAATATACTCACATCATCACATCAAAGGCAGAAGATTTGCTTTTACTATACAGTACATTTTATGTATTATTCAGGCATTGACTGCACTTGACTGTACCGGAATCAAAGTATGTGACTCATCTAACTAAGGCTTCTACTTTCTATGCATGGTTATTCATGTCTAAATGTGTTTGCTGTGTTGGAAATGTGTGCAGTGAGGATTCTGGCTAAGCAGTGGAATGGAATGGGAACTGTAGTGTGTATCAGAGCCTTGAGAATAGAGATCAGCTGGGACAGACTGTTTACAGCTTCCTGCTCCCAAACACAAAGCCCCACAGGGTCTCATCATTCAACACTCACATATAATATTCAAAATAATGTAGATGTTCATTACAAACACAAACAAACACACACAAATATCTATACCATCCAAATGTGTGCAAAAATGTCAAAAGATACATCTCGCTTGTCATATGAGTTTTATTACCAGCCTCTATATAGAACCTGCAGCAAACATGATAATACAAGTCATTTCCATGCGTGTAGCATATAATGTCCCTCTCACAGCCATGCATGTACCCATCTGTTCTGGCGTCCCTATCCAGAAGTAAAAGCTTCGCCTGTAGGCGAATAAGCCATGTTACAATAGATACTCATGACTACCTTTTGAATGAGATAAGCAAAAAAGATATTACTGGCTCCTGTAACCTTTGCCTTCTGTATGACACTTTTTCGCCACTGCACAGAGCTTTTTATTGAACTGTCAGGACTCATGTTGTCTCAGCTTGAAGGGCTCATCTCGAATTAGCTTCCAAAGTTCAATGGCCCAGGCGGCCAAGCAAACCCACTCAGTAACACCAGAGCTAATGCTCTGCCCAAGCACTGCGGCACACACAGCTATTCTGAATCTTAAAACAGATCAACAACGAATGCCCTAACGGCCCGTCTCGGATGACTTATGGATCTCAATCTTGCCGGACAGATGACACTCTGAGGCAAATTATTATTTCTCTACATTTTGGATACAGTTTATAGTCGAATTGGATTTCTACTTTTAGATTTTGTCATGCCATGGAACAGATGGCGAAGATTGTTGACATGATTGTTTTCTTCAGCAAAGGATGCATTTTCGGGCCTGTATAAGCCCTCAGGTGGAACCAACTGTCCCCTTGTGCAAATACAGATACATAAATTAATTAATCGACTCAAATACACAAGCTTAGCGGTTGAATTGACCTATCGGTAAGCCCCGCCCCCCTTAGTTATTGTTGCTCACTCGGACAAACAAACGGAGTTGCTCACTGTCTTACAATGACAGCTGTCAGTGAAAAACTTCTTCTGAGGTGTTTCTGATAAATTTGGGACACAGATGGACCTTCAAATGGGACTTAAATATGCCATGGGGATATTAAAATAATATGGTAAAAATACATATCACAATGCAAACGGGAGAATTATGTTACGGTCGTCACGATCGCAATGACAACATCCCGGATCAACACCGTTCATATACCGCAGAGTAAGATTAAATTAATTTACATTTAACCAGATTAATATGGAGAGGCACTCTAATATAGACCTTCGTTTATGTGTTTTTGACTTTCACTGCACGGTACATGACGTGAGAACAGTTCGCTATTTAGGTTTGTACGTTAGCATGGACTCACTAACTTTAACGCTAACATTAGCTAGTTTTAGCCAGAGATATATTGCTGAAGCACAAGATGACATTAACGTTCTGCTTGAGCAGATGAAAAGTGTAAATTAATGAGAGTATGACAACCAGAAAATGAATGTTTTCGTCTTCATTGTGATTGGGGTTGAATGCTTAGGGACATTTTGATCTGTTTTGGTTGGATTTAGGAAATGGAATAAAATTAATTACATTGCCTATCCTCTCAGGATAACTGGAATTAGTGTTACAAGTACCCTAGGCACATCATTTTTCCATTTTTGTAGCATAAACACCATTAAACCGATGCGAGCTTCGGATCTTCCAATGTTTGTCTATGGCGCTGAAACCTAAAGATGTCCGAGTTCCGCTCCCTGTGCAACTGATGCTCAACTGCCATTGGCTCATCTGCATTCGAGGGGAGGGGCTTACCGATAGGTCAATAGAGATGGAACCTCATCTATGAAACAAGCATTTAAAGCAGTGGTTCTCAGACTTGTTGATCTGAAGGCCCCCACATTGTTCAACACAATTTTCAAATATGTCAGATATTTTCAATTAAATTTTTTTTATCTAAACGGAACAAAAAAAGCAACTAGTTAAGGGAGTTATATATATATATATCCAGTGGGTACGGAAAGTATTCAAGACCCCCTTAAATGTTTCACTCTTTTTATATTGCAGCCATTTGCTAAATCATTTAAGTTAATTGTTTTTTCCTCATTAATGTACACCCAGCCCCCATATATGAACAGAAAAACACAGAATTGTTGACATTTTTGTCAGATTTATTAAAAAATACAAACTGAAATATCACATGGTCCTAAGAATTCAGACCCTTTGCTGTAACACTCATATATTTAACTCAGTTGCTCTGTCCATTTCTTCTTCTGATCATTCTTGAGATGGTTCTACACCTTCATTTTTGTCCAGCTGTGTTTGATTATACTGATGGGACTTGATTAGGAAAGCCACACACCTGTCTATATAAAGCCTTACAGCTCACAGTGCATGTCAGAGCAATGAGAATCATGAGGTCAAAGGAACTGCCTGAAGAGCTCCGAGACAGAATTGTGACAAGGCACAGATCTGGCCAAAGTTACAAAAAATTTCTGCTGCACTTAAAGTTCCCAAGAGCACAGTGGCCTCCATAATCCTTAAATGGCAGACGTTTGGACTACCAGAACCCTTCCTAGAGCTGGCCGTCCAGCCAAACTGAGCTATCGGGGGAGAAGACCTTGGTGAGAGAGGTAAAGAAGAACCCAAAGATCACTGTGTCTGAGCTCCAGAGATGCAGTCGGGAGTTGGGAGAAAGTTGTAGAAAGTCAACCTTTACTGCAGCCCTCCACCAGTCGGGGCTGTTTATGGCAGAGTGGCCCGACGTAAGCCTCTCCTCAGTGCAAGACACATAAAAGCCCGCATGGAGTTTGCTAAAAACACACCTTAAGGACTCCAAGATGGTGAGAAATAATATTCTCTGGTCTGATTAGACCAAGATAGAACTTTTTGGCCTTAATTCTAAGCGGCATGTGTGGAGAAAACCAGGCACTGCTCACCACCTGTCCAATACAGTCCCAACAGTGAAGCATGGTGGTGGCAGCACCATGCTGTGGGGGTGTTTTTCAGCTTCAGGGACAGGACGACTGGTTGCAATCAAAGGAAAGATGAATGCGGCCAAGTACACGGATATCCTGGACGAAAACCTTCTCCAAAATGCTCAGGACCTCAGACTGGGCCGAAAGTTTACCTTCCAACAAAACAATGACCCTAAGCACACAGCTAAAATAATGAAGGAGTGGCTTCACAACAACTATGTGATTGTTCTTGAATGGCCCAGCCAGAGCCTGACTTAAACCCAATTGAGCATCTCTGGAGAGCCATAAAAATGGCTGTCCACCAACGTTTACATCCACCTGACAGAACTGGAGAGGATCTGCAAGGAGGAATGGCAGAGGATCCCCAAATCCAGGTGTCTTTTTTCCCAAAAAGACTCATGGCTGTATTATATCAAAAGTGTGCTTCTACTAAATACTGAGCAATGTGTATACTTATGACCATGTGATATTTCAGTTTTTTTTCTTTTTTAATAAATCTGCAAAAATTTTAACAATTCTGTGTTTTTCTGTCAATAATGGGGTGCTGTGTGTACATTAATGAGGAAAAAATTAACTTAAATGATTTTAGCAATGGCTGCAATATAACAAAGAGTGAAAAAAATAAGGGGGTCTGAATACTTTCCGTACACCCACTGTAACACGGTACATCTAAAAAAAATGAATATCATGAAAATGTCAATATTTTTTTGTCACTCTTTCAGAAAGTGAAATATTTCAAGCCTTTATTTTTTTGAAATTTTGATGATTATGGCTTACATATAATGAAAACCCAAAAATCAGTGTCTCAGAAACTTTTGAATATTACATAAGATCATTAAAAAAAAGGATATTTTAAACAGAAATATCAGACTTCTGAAAAGTATGTTCATTTCTATGCACTCAATACTTAGTTGGGCCTCATTTTGCATGAATTACTGCATCAATGCAGCGTGGCATGGAGACAATCAGCCTGTGGCACTGCTCAGGTGTAATGGAAGCCCAGGTTGCTTTGATAGCGGCCTTCAGGTCATTTGCATTGTTGGGTCTGGTGTCTGTTATCTTCCTCTTGACAATACCCCATAGATTCTCTATGGGGTTCAGGTCAGGCGAGTTTGCTGGCCAATCAAGCACAGTAACACCATGGTCATTGAACCAGCTTTTGGTGCCTTTGGCAGTGTGGGCAGGTGCCAAGTCCTGCTGGAAAATGACATCAGCATCTCCATAAAGCTTGTCAGCAGAAGGAAGCATGAAGTGCTCTATAATTTTCTGGTAGATGGCTGCGTTTACTGTGGACTTCAGAAAACACAGTGGACCAACACCAGCAGATGACATGGCAGCCCAAATCATCACTGACTGTGGAAACTTCACACTGGACTTCAAGCAACATGGTTTCTGTGCCTCTCCACTCTTCCTCCAGACTCTGGGACCTTGATTTCTAAATGAAATGCAAAATTGACTTTCATCTGAAAAGAGGACTTTGGACAACTTTGGACTGAGCAACGGTCCAGTTATTTTTCTCCTTAGCCCAGATGAGACACTTCTGATGTTGTTTCTGGTTCAGGAGTGGCTTGACACAAGGAATGTGACTTTTTTAGCCCATGTCTAGGATTCGTCTGTGTGTAGTGGCTCTTGATGCGCTGACGCCAGCCTCAGTCCACTCCTTGTGAAGCTCCCCCAAATTCGTGAATAGATTTTGCCTGACAATCCTCTCAAGGCTGCGGTTATCCCTTTTGCTAGTGTATCTTTTCCTACCACACTTTTTCCTTCCACTCAACTTTCTATGAATATGCTTGGATACAGCACTCTGTGAAAAACCAGCTTCTTTAGCAATGAACTTTTGTTTTTCGAGTGTCATCAAAAATGAATGCTCTATTGTGTTACAAGTGCAATGCTGTATCGTGTGAGCTATCAGACAAACCAACTGCGTTAGAAAACCCATACACATGAAGATGTATATGCAGAGGCGGACAGTAACTAAGTACATTTACTTGAGTATTGTACTTAAGTACACTTTTTGAGTATCTGTACTTTACTTCAGTATTATTTTTTCTGGAAACTTATGACTTTAACTTCACTACATTTAAAAGACAAATATTGTACTTTTCACTCCACTACATTTCTATCAAGATCCTCAAAGTAGAAAATCGTTAGGCAGCTTTGAAAGTCAGTAGGTGATTTTTTTCTTCTCTAAAATGTGACTTTCTTTTTTCAGACAGTTTATCAGTAATCACTCTTGTAGGGCTACATGAAGTGATTTCCCAGCATTTTTTGAGCACTGACCAAATGTGATATTTATTTACAACAATTCAATAATAAGAAGTTAATATTGTGGTTTATATTAGACTCAATATTGTCTGATTTCGCAAAATTGTGTAAGTGAAAATATTACCTATAAAGCCACAGAAGAACTGTTGTGCATCTCCTAATAAAACACAAAAGGTGTTTGACTGAAGCAGCACTGCAGACCATTCTGTGTATGGTATCAAAGTACAGCGAAAGCGATTAGACAGCATTTAAAATGTTAGTTTTGATGTCAAATAAGTCTTGCTGTTTTGCTTTTTTGTTAAAGCAGTGTTTCTGTTGTAAAGTTATACAGCTACAGTTGTGTTGCTGGGTTTTAAAGCAGGTTTGATTTTTGTTTTTCTTCCTTATCAGTCTGAATTTACAGCAATTTCACTGTCCACTAAATGTGGATGAATGGTTACATTCAGATACAGATCACTACCATCCTGCTTTTGTGGGGGTCGGTAGGGGTGTTAAATAATAATAATAATTTATTTATTTTTTAACATTCTAAAAGCTCTTTATTCCAAAGATACTACAAGTTAGTCAGTGTATTCAGTAGGTGTAATTTATTGTAAGTTGTTTCAGAAGTATTGCAAGTATTACGTATAATAATAAAACAGTGCATTGACATAAAAATAAGGAAATTTACATTTGGTACTTAAAGTACTTTTAAAAGCAAGTACTTCTGTACTTTTACTTAAGTAAAAATCTGTCTTTACAACTTTTACTTGTAATGGAGTAATATTTGACCAGCAGTATCTGTACTTTCACTCAAGTAATGGAGTTGTGTACTTTGTCCGCCTCTGTGTATATGTGACGCTAACATTCAAAAGTATCCGTTTTCACTGCGCAGGAGGCTGGCATATACGAAATATCAAAATATCGCAAATGTACATATTGCAATATGCATATCGCTGGCTTGCAATATTTGGGGCCATGAACCAAAGAAAAAGAGAAAATCACTCACTGCTCTTTCCTAAATAACTTTTGTAGCTTAAATAAGAATCGGTGCATATTGAATTCAAAGAGTAAATACTATGCATTGTTTTATTTTTCCTTTTTATTATTCAGTTCCTAAAGTCATGTTAAAATTATTACACTAATGTTAAAATGACATGTTTATGTAATACTAGAGTAAAACACTACCGTTCACTTTCAGAAGTTGTTGTAGGGGTGCTTTCTTCTCACAAAAAGTGAAACATGTATGCTAGTTATATTATAAAACAGAATCAGAATTAGCTTTATTCACCACTTAAGTGTGCGCAAACACAAGGAATTTGTTGTTGTTTTACAGGAGCTCTTGATACATACATACATACATACAAATAACCATATATATGACAAGATAGTTATAGAAGTTCACAGAACTGACTCAGTAACAGCTGAGTAAAACTGTTTCATCTGAGCATGTGGCACTTTAAGCATTTATCGTATCGCATATCGAATATCGCATTATTTTATGAGATATCGCATAGCCCTATACTGCAGCATGTAAAATCGTTTTGAATTGTTTTGAAAATTTTCAATTAGGCGTTCTTAGTTAAAATTCTGGACCTGTAAATCATACTTTGTGTGGAAAGGAATAAAAGTTGTCAGTTTTACTCCCTCTAGTGTTCATTTCAACTGGAAACTTCATCGATTCGTATGTATAGTTTAGTTTTTTGAGTTTTGCAGACATATAGATAGAGGCACGTATTTCCAGTGAGCCTGGGTAGCAACTTACATGTAAGTTTCTAATGACTTTGAGGTGAGTAAATTACACCATTTCCATTTTCCATCTCTTTAAATCGAATTGTCCAGCTCTACTTGCAACTAATCCTCAAGATGTGTTATTTCAGTTAATAAAAAGAGCTTTGGTGCACTGCTTTCTAAGAGACTCTTCATTTAAGAGGCATTAAACACAAGTCAAGTGTGTAGACTCTGCTGCTGTTCAGTGGGAAATGCTGTTCTGCAGAGCTCTGAACACTTCTAACGACTTCTGAAACTGAAAAGGCATCGATCCCTCGAGGGGATCACGAAAGCAGTGGCCACAGGAGCATATATAAACTCAGCTTAAATTAGGTTTTTATGGTCATTTTATGGTTTCTTAAGTTGACCGCGATTGATTATGAGAATAGTAGAGGAAGTCCTAGATCACTAAACCTCTCAACGTGGCCGTGACGTACCTTGACAATGTCCTCATTGAATGACTTGCACTGCACAAAGGATGACACATCAGTGACTGCTCCGTTCAGTTCTATGGAAACCACCTTGACAGGGATGGCCACAGTTCGGCCAGTAAGAACTGCCGTGTTGATAATCTCAGTGTCCTGGATATGGAAGAAAGAGAGAGGGGGAAATGAGAGAGAGAGCATGAGTCAAGTGGTTAGTAGAAGTTCACCGTTCCAAAGATCTGTATGTTCAGGAAAGCCCTGGAGTCAGCGTGAGACCGGTAATAAAGTGTAAAAACATTATCTACATTAATGTCAAAAGCCATGAGCTTCCCTCTCTCAAAAGAAATGTCAGAGCAATGTAAATTCTGGTTGACTGGTATGAGAACTCATTGAGACAACTGAAATTGAAAGCATTCACGTCCCAGGAACGTGTCCCTTCATTTTCCAAGGCAACTTCATCAAAATATGTCTTTTTGATAATTACACTGCATGATATTTGTAAAATACTACAATAGTGTAGAATAAATGTTAGAAATGCAGTCGCCCACTGTGAACAAAATAGTTTGAAAAGGTTTGAATGACGACCATTCATCACATAAAAACAAAATATACCCACAAACTACCTTAAATTGGCACAAAGAGACGCCATAGCTTGGTACATGAATCAACAATGGTTACAAACAACAATGATCATTTGAGAATGATTATTATATGAATCACAAAACAACTCAAGTTACTACTTGTGACACCATCATCAACAATAATGCAGATAAAACTGGCAAATTGTCAAACAATGCAACCATAATCATTATTCATGTCCCAGTGCATGCTAGGAAGAGTACAAACTGGGTTGATCCACAAAACCAGTGCAAGCTGATTTGAACTCAAATGCTGTGCTTAGTCAGTTTGAGTAAAAAAAAAAAACTTAAATCTTATAAGTAAAATTCTACATTGAGATGCATTTCATGTTTTTTTCAGGGTCCTGTAAAGTGTAAAAAATAAATCAATAAATCAATAAGGAAGTTAGTTGTTGGTTATTTTATTTATTTTTTATATTATTAGCCTTAGCAGATCATTTGCTTTTAACTGAAATAGAAATTTGGTTATATTCTGATTACAAGGTACAATCTTATTGCAGTAACCTGATTAAGCTAATATTCCAGTTTTCTGACATATGTTTGTATTAATTTGTACAGAATTATGTGTCATAAAACATTTTTGTGCAATGAGACATATTCGTTTTATAAAAATATTAAAAGAAGTGAACATAAATCAGTATACAGACAGGTGAAAGCATCATAACAGTGTTATGATCTACATCTTTTTGAATTCATTGCCCTTTTGTGTGCTGTTGTCAAGCATATTCATGAGAATTAATGACCTGAATTACTGAAAATTAATTAAAATAAATGGCAAGAGCATTTCCAGTATTTTCACAAGAGGAAAGTAATATTATGATACAGGAATATTTCAACAGCTGTAAAGAATTTAAATATCTTTTCTGGAATAAATGCTTATCCAGAACAGGGATCTTAATCAGAAAATGGTCAGTCGGAAAGTAAAAGAAGAATACATTCTGTAAAATGAATGAAGCTTGAAAACAAACAAACAAACAAAGGATGTACATTTTCAAAATAGTCGTTTGTGACAAACTTAAATGGGACTGAGGTTCTCATTTACTTTGTATAAAACCTCTCGGGCTATGACAGTTATAGTACTCCACGATAATGGATTAACTTTTAAAATACTCTGTCCTGAGCTTACCAATTTTACCAAAGTTTTTCTGTTAGATGACACATGAAAATAAATCTATGCTTTCAATTATATCTCGAAAGCTGAAGCCAGTTAAAAAGAACATTGGCTTCACAATTGCACTCCAAGAAAAATCAATTCATTATTTTGGAAAGAATTGCTGCAGGGATGTTGCACAACTAACTGTAAATTATTTCCCTTGTGGCCCACAGGAATAAAGCAAAGATTATGCAGCTCTCTCTCCACTCTCTCTTCCTCATGCTTCAATCAAAACAGCATATTTAAGGAGAAACTTTCCACCATGCTCCTTTACTTTTAAACAGGCATTTAAAACAGTAGAAATAAAACTGCTTTCTGAATGAGATGAATGTATGAATGAGAAAGCCAAAGTCTTATTTGAACTGGTCTTCAATCAACATCACTTGAATGTTTTTATTTCTGGAGTGCCCTTTCTGGCTGTCAGGGTTGAAAATAATGTATTCCACATAAATGACTTGACTCTTCATTTGGAAAAACATATTTTCTTTTGTTTTTGCTTTGCTAGGGTAAACTGCTTTAACAGGTGCATCATTTTTGGGGGAATATCTCACAGCAGAATGGGCAAATCTGGTTCAGTTCATGAGGTTGAGAGACTCTGTAGTACTTAAAGCAGCTGGTGGCCACACAGGATACTCACTGTGACTTTTGATATTGAGTTATGATATTAGTAACTGATTACATGTAATCTGGAATACATAATCAGATTCCAAAAATTTATTAGATTAAATTACATTTTAAAATGCTCATTATCAGATTAGTTACTTTATTACAGATTACATGATTACATATTATTCAGACAATGAGAGTACATTCTTCATAATTTATTGATTCACCCCAACTCTTCATCTTCTTTTTTCTTTTCTTTTAAATGTTCCTATCTAAAAGAACCTACAACTTTTTACACAAGGCATCCACTAGTCAGGTGGCTACGATTACACAGAAAATGGACACAATTTGATTGATCATATACTGTATAGTATATATAGTACTTACAGTTTTATATACAATTATAGTACTTCTATAGTGCTGGTTATCTGTAATATGCACTGCATATTGTGGCGGGAGGAGCAAACGACAGACACAGTTTGTGTGGTGTCCGGGCCTCGAGAGGCTTTATTTAACGAAAATAAACATAAATGTCCAAAAATGGGGAAGTGTCCAAAGGGGAAGGGGTGTCCAAAATAAATGGGGGATCTGGTGTCCTCGTTGTGCTGTGGGGTTCGTGAAGGGAAGGGCAGTGGTTAGGAAGGAAGGGTCTAGGTAAGGGGCGGAGTCCGGCGGCCACATGTGCTCCTGGTCCGGGGCTTCAGGGGCGGCGGCTTCTTCACAGCGGCTTAACTTCCCTGGCTCCCGGCCAAGGCCAGACCAATCCTTTATGGGGCTAAGCAGAATTTTTTTGGGGGGCCCCTTGGTGCCACCAATACGACTGATTATTGTCAATGCTTGATTATTCACACACCCATTATCTATTTTATTTGTTGTATCTGTGTTGCTTACAACATACCAATGTCTGCCTGGCATGTTTTACCCTTCTACTATTTTTAATTGTAACAGTAGCAAACCCACAAGAGTGGTCAGGTGTTCATTTGCACTTTAACAGTCAAAGTCTTACAGTAGTAAGTGGCATACTTAATGTGCTATCAGTACCAAGTTTATATATCTACCCAAGAATGTTATTTTACACAGAAGACAAAAAACTTTAACCTAAAACTAGCTAAGTAAAATGTTATATTATAACATATTAAGATGTCAAGGCTATTTACGGATGTTTAATCAAACA
The DNA here is from genome assembly GCA_018155175.1 of Sinocyclocheilus anophthalmus. Taxonomy (NCBI): domain Eukaryota; kingdom Metazoa; phylum Chordata; class Actinopteri; order Cypriniformes; family Cyprinidae; genus Sinocyclocheilus; species Sinocyclocheilus anophthalmus. The sequence continues at coordinate 66,686 of JADLZN010000426.1, forward strand.
TTAACTTCCCTACTAAGATACCTAGGCTATGCTAATTAACTAGCCAGCCAGGCATTGCCCCCTCATCTTATTTCTGAGATCTTTTTTTTTGTCCTTCCTCCAACCCCAAAACGCAATCGATTTTAACCCTTTGACTCGCCGCACTTTGGCTGGTGCTGAGCCAGAGAAAGAAGCACTCAGGGCTTTACATATATCACAACTGTTCAGAGTTTTCAACCACATAAAGTTTATTTTTGGTTTCAGACATTTCAATTAAGTATTAGCAAAAAAGACATTTATAATTTGCTAAAAACACACTGATTTCTATGGAAAGTGGCAATAATAATTCTTTCAATTAAAATTTGACAACGTGTTTTATTCCTATCAAACAATGTGTAGTAGGTAACTATAAAGTTTACTGTTTTTCTCACAGTTCACCGGCCACTTAATTTAATGTATTTTGGAAGAAATGGGTGAATTTAAGTGATGATAATCTGACAGATCCACACGGCAGCGTCCAGCGTACATTATAGATCAACTAACATGGTAGGCTCATTAAGGTTGTTTAAACGACAAATTAAAACAAATTAATTTACACATATTTGACAGTCAGAATAGGCTATATCTTTTAGCAAGTTTATGATATAGTTAACAAGTTTGTGGATATTTTGAACAAAAAAGGAAAAACTAAATACACGTGATCTGTCATACAGTGCTATTGTGTCTGGATGATGCGTTGCTATGGAATTAATAAAATGATGCGTATATATAGAACATTTTTGTATAATTACCATTGTCCATTGACATAATATATCACAAAAAAACTAATAATAATAATAAATAAAAAGTAAAAAATTAAATAAATCAAGCTGTCATTTCATGAACTCTTGGGGGCCCTCTGGTGGCCACGGGGGCCCTAAGCAGCCCCTAAGCAGCCGCTATTTCGTTTAGCCTTGGGCGGCTCTGCCCTCAGCACTTTGAGGTGATTAACCAGCTCCAGCATCCTCCCCGTCTTTCATTTATTCAAAAAGTATTATAATCTGTTGCTTCTTTATTCATATAGATATATATATATATATATATATTATCTATATAATATATATGTGTAGATATATTTTGCATTAGAGAAGTCACCAGACGAAAAGGGTCGTAAATGTTGGACTTGCAAATAGCATTTGAATTAGGTTGTCTTTAATATCTCCCCACTGAGCAAATGAGTTATTAGCTCAGAATTACTCTGATAGCCTTAGCTGAAACTGCATAATCGTAATTTTCATTCAAAGTGCATTACTGACCTGCCTGCCTTGTTTAAATGGAAGTCTTGGGTCCTTGCACTAAGAAATAAAATTCATTACAGGCCTCTGCACAGGATTTTCATCCTTCAGCTAACCGACTCAATTCTTTGCCTGACATCTCATTTTTATGCAAGGTAAACTTTAAAGGTCAACAACATCCACCCATTGAATTGATTTAATTAATACGATTCATGTTTGGAAAAAGCCTATTGTGCTGGTGTTGCCTACCGCTGTCATTTCCTCTACTCCAAGCAAAAACCTAAACAGATGGTCATGGACACACAGGGACTCTCAGCAAAGGAAGCTGATTCAAATCCAGGTTTATTTTCAGCAAATAATAACTGAGCACAGAAAAACTACAATAATAACATCAATATTTAACTCTGAGTTTATTGAGCATGGCGGTACCATGGTGACGTATCAGATGATAATACCTTTGTACTTTCATTCAAAAAATGACATGGTATTACTATAATACATATTCCCCCAATACCATGGTATTCTTTTAATTCTTTTTTTTTTTTACTAAACACTGCTACTTTGATAAATGTACATGGTTCCAAGGGTAATACCATGGTAATAACATGTTTTTGATACTTTTTTAGCATCATAGTATTATAGCACAACGCTCTAACACAAGAGATGGGCCAATGCTGCCCTTCTTTCAGAATAATTTTAAAGTGACAGCAGTGTGCAAGAGTGTGGTTGGGAATGCAAATGGGACTGTCATTCTCATGGAGGGCAGTATTTACAGTGACAGACAGCGAGAGTCGAACGGTCTCACGTGATGGGTGAAATTGCCAGCTCAGATGGATATGGACAGCTTTAGCTGTAAATAACAGCAAGGGAGCTTTTGCAAGTCATTAAACACTTCACACACAGTCGGAGCAGGGTAAACCTGAGCCATACGGAAAAGATACCAAAGATACAGGCTATCTGATACAAGACACTGCTGAGGTGACAGACTGCCCTTATCATGAGATTTTTCGAAGCAATTTACAGTTGTGCGCACTGCACTACGAACAACCAGCTTGGTATATAGCAGCAAATGCTTTATGGATTCAAACAAGGATGTATGTTGCTGTTGTCAATTGGCTTGCTATAAAATATGGGCCTTTTACTGTCAACATGAAATGGCATTTGAAATCTATTTGACTTCTGTAAAGTGACATAAAACAGGATATTCTGACTGATTTTTTAAACTGCAGTATAAGGTAAGACTACATTCATTTAAAGGGGTCATATGATGCGATTTCAAGTTTTCCTTTCTCTTTGGAGTGTTACAAGCTGATTGTGCATAGCTAAGATCCCTGAAGTTGCAAAGACTAAAGTCTTAAATCCAAAGAGATATTCTTTATAAGAGTTGAGTCAGCCACGCCTACCTAAAATGGTTTGTTCTAACACGCCCCCACATATCTCCTTCACTATGTGGAAATATTTGCGTAATTTTTCCAAATGTTCACGCAAAGAAAGAAGTTGTGGTTTCAGTAACCGCAGTTAGTGTGAAAGCAGCCATGTCAGGGAGACGCTGTGTTTTAGTGCGAAAGCAAAAGCACTTTATTTGCCCTTCCGAAAGTAGATGCATTTAGGAATCTTTACGATTACTTACAACAGAACAGCAATGCATTTTATGGACGACCGTTTCGTGAACCTAGGAAAGGAGGTAATTCTGACTTTGCTATGACATTCTTGCGCTTCTGAATCAGCTACTGTAAGTATGTTTTTAAGTATTTGCTATTGAATGTTCAAATGCAGAGTTTTGCGCGCATCGGGGTTTGTGTGTGCGCACGCGTGAGCGAGAGAGAGAGAGAGAGAGCAGTGTGTGTGTGTGCGTTCGTGGCGTGCGTGCGCGGAGAGAGACAGCGTCACATCACAGTAAAGTCAGCTGTCTTAACCGTGGCTTGTGTACTGCACACACATATTCATCACTGTGTCTGTCACGAGACTCTGTTCCCCTTTCGGGCTCTGTCTTTACATTATTTTGAAAGATGAAGCTCGCGATCGTACGGGCCATTACATTTTCCGACGAGTGCTTGCGGTGTTCGGGCCAATCGCAATGCACTGGGTCAGCTGGCCAATCAGTGCAGACTGCGCTTGTCAAAGGAGGGGCTTTTGTTGAAAACTATGTTTTTGAGAGAGGCGGGGCATAGAGGACCTTATTTTTAGTATTTGAAAAATAATGTGTTTTTCTAACATTAAAGCATGTCAACATTCTATTACACAAAATAATGATCTTTTAAAAAGTATCATATGACCCCTTTAATCAGAAATAAAACAGGTTGTAGAAAGGGGCTGTTTGAGATGAGACAAACTACAGGAGCGAGGTGAGCCGCCTAGCCGGGTGGTGCAGTGACAACACTCTCTCTCTGAATGTGGAGAAGACGAAAGAGATTGTTGTTGACTTCAGGAGAGTGAGCACTCAGCATGCTCCTCTGACCGTCAATGGTGTGACTGTGGAGAGGGTGAGCAGCACCGAGTTCCTGGGTGTGCACATCACAGAGTATCTCTCCTGGACTGACAACACCGCAGCACTGGCCCAGAAAGCACAGCAGCGTCTCTACTTCCTCCGCAAACTGAGAAGAGCTAGAGCCCCGGACCCCATCATGTGCACCTTCTACAGAGGCAGCTGCACTGTAGAGAGCATCCTGACCAGCTGCATCACTGTGTGGTAGGGCGCCTGCAACGCGTCCTGCCGCAAGACACTTCAACGCTTAGTGAGAGCAGCTGAGAAGATCGTTGGTGGCTTTCTCCCCTCCCTTCAGGACATCTACAACACCCGTCTCACCCGCAAAACCCTCTGCATTGCAGGTGATCCCACCAACCCAACACACAGCTTCTTCAGTCTGCCGCCATCAGGGAGGAGACTGCGGAGTCACCAGGCCAGGACCAGCAGACTGAAGGAAAGCTCCATCCATCAGGCTGTCAGGAAGCTGAACTCCCTCCCGACCTTGGCCCCCCTCCCCTCTTTTGCCCCACGCAACACTGAACTCTGACCCTCTGACAGACTCTCCCACTCCCCCCTCCCCCCCAAATACACACCCACACACTGTCACTTTAATCAGTCTGAATAAGCTCTTTTGCACTGCAGAAATAGTGATTGTAGTGCAAAATTATTTGTACTGTGGTTTACTTTACTGGTTTGCACTCTATCTGCCATATGCCTTGTGCTTTATATATTTTTTTACATTTTACCTTATTTGTATTTTGTATTTAATCTGTATCTATCTGTATTTATGTTTTACTGTTAGTGTTATCTGTATGCACCTAGGGTCTGAGAGTAACGCAATTTCAAGTCTCTGTGTGTATGTACTGTACATGGTGTAAGAATTGACAATAAAGCAGACTTGACTTGACTTGACTTTAAAGGCATTTAAATTTAAAAAGTCATTTAGATCCTATATTGTATTTACATGCATTCTCACAGTTCATGCATTTATTCACCACTCTAAAAGTTTAATTAAAAGTTCTTTTAAAATTTTATATATAATAGATATATATATATATCTACTGTATATATATATATATATATATATTATATATATATATACAGTGTTGGGATAACACGTTACAAAGTAACGACATATACCAGTAATTACTTTTCATGTACACAGTAATATACAACCATTACTATCAAATTTGGGTAATATTTACTCATAAATCGCGGTAACACATATTTTAAACAAAAAAATTAAGTGGTGAATTTACCACCCAGCACCAGAGAAAAAAATTCCCAGTTAAATAGTTTTCTATTTCCTGCTTTGCCTGTACTTCTGAGATGACTCAGAGCAATTCCTACATCTGGACTTGTACACACTCCAGTTATTTTCATTTTCAGAGAGAAATGAATAGGCAATTGCCTCTATGTTGCGACAACCGAACTCTCAACTCGATAATAGCACAAAACCTGCAGAAACACTGGGACTGGTGTGCCACAAACCTAACCGTGAAGCTTGCAGGTCAGGGAGAAGAATGCGGCTGATGAGAGCGGACAAAGCACTAGAAATAAGTTTAACTAAAAATAACCATATTTGTTTTTATTAAATCATAGTCTACATATAAATGGAATGAATACGCAAAATATATTTGACTTATATATACACTATTAAATTTATTAAACAGTGTATATGCTGCTGAGTTTGGTTAATTTTTGTGTGGCGCGGTGCTCTACAAACAAGTTCACAAGTTCAGTCAATCAAACATATACACTTGTTAATTAAAATAGTCCGTAGTACAATCCACTTTAATTACAAAGCCTGGTTTACATAATAAATAATAGTTTAGCATTCAAATACATTGCGAATATGGAAATATTTGGATTTGTGCCGAATGAGAGAGGTAGGCTGCGTTTGCTTTCAGTTTCGCATTAAATTAATTAGTTTTGACTTGTTTAGCAACTTATATTTTTCATTTGTTTTGTTCTGAATACCATTAAATTTATAGGATTTGTTGTGGAGTGAGGAGAACTAAAATAGCCTATAGGCTAGCTGTTGTGTTTATTGTTTGTACATTAGGGCTTATAACATTCAGCTTTATTTACCGCTATCATTTCTAAATGTAATTGCGGTTTGTGCTTGAAAGTGAAAGTAACTAAAAAGTAACTAAAATGTAGTGTAATACATTACAATTCAGAGACAGTAATATTATAATGTAACTAATTACTTTCAAAAGAAAGTAACTAGTAATATATAATGTATTAAATTTTGGAAGTAACTTGCCCAACACTGTATATATATATATATATATATATATAATATATATATATATATATATGTAGATATATATATGGATTATATTATGTATAATATATATTCAATGTATGTATAATATATATATATATTTATATGTATATGTATGTATATACATTTTTAATAAAAAATTTTTATTCAGAAAATGCAGTTTTGTTGTAATAATAAATTACCATGAAAGCCTGAGGTTAAAGAGATACAGTATGTGATAAAAAGAGACATACAAAATTATAAAACACAAGATTTTTATATACTGCATATACACATATAGTATTACTGTTGGGTCAAAACGTTCAACATACAGTCTAGTAAAAAAAAATAAACAGATTTTTCTGACTAATTTGTCAGACTTTACAGGATTAAGGGAAAAAAGTGTCAATATTACTTTAAAAGGGTAGAGTTAACATTAAAATCTTAATCTATCCCTCAGGTTTAGAGCCTGAGAAAACATTAGGTCATCATGACCTCACGTCCAGAATCTTCCCTCTTTCATATACCAGGACTATTCCCTTGTCCGAAAGTGTGTATGTGTATGTGTGTGCTCATGATACTATCCCCGATTGGAAGGCCGTGTCATATTTTATTTATGATGTACTATCGAACCAGGAGCAGAAGTGAAGCCCATGTAGGCAACACATCCTCTGTCCCCTGCGTGCTTATCCAGGACCGCCTTCACATGTCAAAACTGAAAGAGAGCATGAGGAGCTGATCCTGAATGCGTGTTAAAGGCCTCTCTCTCTGGCCAGGTTTAAAAAAGATCAGTTCATGTTAATAGAGGTTGAGAGACTGGCTTTGTGAGCTAAGAGGGATAACTGTGGCCAGACTGAGCCTGTTGGAAAAAATGGCTGAATTTATACATAACTCATAGTGTTTCATACAGTATCTAGGGGGCAAATGTCTGAGAACCAACCATTAAAATGCGGCTACTGAAAAAAAAAAAAAGTTCAATCAGTTATACGTACTTACAGTATGTGTGTGTGTATAATACGTATATATATAATTGTATTACACACACACACCGGGATATATGTTTATTGTAATATTTAGAAACACTACTTTACACTATCTAAGTGGTAGGGGCGCCTTTCAATTTATATTTTTACATTAACACTGTAATCAATATTCTTTTTTTTAAAACCAAGTATGAATCTCATCAAGTTAGTTTTTTTTAAACATTTGACATTTATTTCAAAATAATAACTCAAGGCAGTAAAAAAGTGGACATATCTAAGTGTGTGAGTTGTTTACTTCCTTTTTTAAATTAGTCTTCCTATTAACGCCATTATATTGTTCATTCAGACTGATTGCGTATGCGGAACTCGCATGAAAAAAAGAGGTGGGATTTATCGCATTAACCAATCACAGCTGAACATAACCAGTTGTACCCAATCATACTGCGATGAAGGCATTGCCTCCTCTCATGCGACTTTCCCCCATTTATTCTCAATTACCCCCCCCACCAACTCACCTCACGCTTAGGTTCTGTTAAAACTCAGTGGGGGTGAGAGAGATGCGGACTCCCGCTGTAACTTTTCCATGCTGGTGTCACTGTTGGACAATGTTTCTTTAGAAAACCGAGTGATTTATACACTTTTTAAAGTTATATTTTGTAATATTGGCATTGGTTTATTTTTGTGCTACAATTTTTTTTCTCATCCAATATTTTAGAGGGGGTACTGCCTCCCTTGCCTCCTCGGAGGAAACGCCCCTGACACACACACACACACACACATACACACATGTATATGTGATGTGCGGGTATATATATATATACACCCACAGACATATACACAACATAAACCCACACAATTTTCTAATAATACCAATAACAGATCATTTTGTTATAAAATATTAATAATATAACATAATTAATATAATATAACACTGAAAATCACTATGAAGAAGCATTCTAAACTTAATGATCGTACTATCAGCATGATTTGAGAATGTTCCCACCTTTTGAAAAAAAAAAAAGCCTTAATAACTGTCAACTACACTAAGGTTTCTAAATCTGATTAGTAACCTACAATTGTACAGATTCATATATCAGGTCTCGTTTTATTCTTTGTTTCCAATTTCAAAATCTTGTTCAAATTTAGTTTATTTCCCAAGTTGAAATGTATATAATATAATATATATAGATAATAAATAATTTTTTTTATTACGTCTCATATTTTCTGCGTGGTCTTTGGATTCTATACATACAGCATATACACCCTCTCTCTCACACTCTGCTTTGTATCCAGGGATTTATATGTGTGATTATTCAGAAATTCAAAGAAATCCATATGTGCTGCTCATTATGTATGTATATGCATGGTGTTGTATCTGCATATGTGCGTCTGCTCTGTATGTGGGATGCTCATTAGACGCTCTGAACATGAACATGTCTGTGGGTGTATGAAGTGGGATTTGCTCGCCTAAATCAGTGCAGGATTCATTTCATGCACTTGGCATTCAACATTTGGGATCTGCCATTGTTGTGTCTATAAACACCTCTTATATGAGACTTACTGATTGCTTCCTGCTTACAAATCCCCCGATGAGGGCGAACAAATGTCTCAAGCATTTAGAAAATGTATAAAGGTGTTTCATGCATAAATCCCACATAAACACATGGCATATCGTGTATATCACATATTTTGCAGCTATTGAACACTTATATCCACCATGTGTCTAACACTTGAGCTCCGTTCCAAAACCTCTGGCAGTGTCCTAACTGATATAGACCCTCGTAATGACTGATTTGCAATGGTCTACATAACCAAAAGCTCACAATTGATTTCAATAAACCAAGGAACGACACAATCTGTTTTAATAAAACATAAAGCTAACTTTATCAACTCTTTTCAGTATTTAATGAATTATAAATATAATGAAAATATTTTTTCTCACAGTCTTCGATTTATTTTGGTAGTTTGTCGCAGTACATTCTGGGATTGCCTTCTTTGTAAAGAATAAATGTGGTGCCACCTTAGAATTTAGCTCAAAATAAGGTATCTTAGCAAGCAGAAATACTGGAGCCCACCTATGACGCCTTAAAATGCTGCCTATGGAAGCAGCTCACTAGGTTTTGGAACTGAGCTTATGTCTGTTCTTTGATTCTTTGTGTGTGTCTTTGCATGAAGGGAGGTTGTGAAAAATTGAAGCCTTGGCTTTTGCTCTGCCGCAGTTTTCACCATTTCCCTCATGACTGTCTTGTTTTGTATTCACTTCTTTTTATTTGAACCACTATATTCTGCCATGCGCAGGGCATTTGAAACTCACCGATAGGTTTCAGGGAGGGATGGAGGATACTGACAGGTCAAAGCAGCCTCTCTACATGACGCAAAGTGACTTTTCTGCTGCACCTGGTCCCCGTTTACTGATTTATACTAGAGTTTAAACATACACACATATTATGGGGGAGGGCAAGTTGCCCTAATCAACCAAATATTAATTCTGATAGATGAATAATGCAGTTTCATGCTTATGGAGTGAGTGGGTATGAGGAAGCCTTTCTATAGCCCCTTCCAGAGACCTATTACCTTAAAAATACCCTACAGTGAAAAGTGTGAGTTAGTGTTTTTCCTGACTTATCTTAAAGGATAATGTGAAAACTCTAGTGAAAAAGTAGTATATTTTAGCATACTTTTAAAAAGAGTACATATTATGGAATATACAATATACATCAAAAGAATATACTTAAGCGAAATGTAATTTATTCTGACACATATTTGTATGTTAATTGAAATTTATTATAGTTTAAATTCACTTTAATTAAATACAATTAGATGAACATAAGAGAACATAAGACCCACTTAAATAGAACTTAAGTACATTTGTATATGTAATTTCATAATTACTTCTATTGGCTTTAAAAGCATAGTTAAAATCTACTGCTGAATGTACTGACAAGAAGATATGGTAAAATAAAATATACTTTAATTTCTATTGAAACGGTATGTCAGGTAGTTACATAATTTTTAATTGCCATCAAAACATTAATATAATGTAATATAGATTTAATATATATTTTAAGATATTAACTTAAATGTAATATAATGAGCAATGTATCTTAATCAACACATCAAAATAAGGTAGTTCTCAAAGCCCTGGCACATTATTATTAAAACATTTAAAATGTACTTTTAAAGTAAAACTTTTAATATAACTATTACAAAGTGTACTTTTAAAATTGTACTTCAGTGTGTTAAGAAACAGTCATGAATGTCTACTCTCTTTAAGTACACTTAAGTGGCATTTTATTTAATTAATATTATATTATCTTCAAGTATAGTTTTTTTTTTAAATATACACCTGTAAGATTTTGAAGTACTACAAATGCCCATTTTATACAATTAAGTCACTATAAGGGCAGCGCTAGAAACTACTGCATTGAAAATGATGGCCATTATCAGATATATATAGATTGAGATATATATATGATATATATATAGTTTTATATATATATATTATAAACTAGATATTGAATGTGGTCTCTTGAAATAGAAGTGCTGTAGACTTTCTATGCAGTGCTAATCTCTGATGAATGTCCATATGTAGTATCTATTGCTTAAAGGTAATATACATATTGTAAGTGGCTGGCAACTCAGCAGAACGAAGGGGTTTTCATATTAATAACTGATTGAACTGGGCTTAGATGGGATCTGTTGACCTTTATTTTGGAGATGAAAGTACTGCACTCTCATTGGCGAAAATGTTCATCAAATAAGCCCAAACTATTAATAAACAAACACACATACAAGGGTTATGTGTGTGGTATTTTGTGATTGACAGACATTCCAATTCTGTGTGGCCACAGATGTCATGTGGGTCTGGCGATAAAGAATAAACCTATCAAAGAATCAAAACCTATCAAAGTCGGCCTACCCTGAGCTCTAAGGTTGTTAAGCTATGGTATATGCTTCTGTAGAACCCAAACTTCAATGTGATTTCCATATCATTTAAAAAAAAAATCCAAGACCGTTTGCAGAATTTCTGTTGAATCCAGAAGTTGCTGTTACCATAAAAATGTGATTGCAGCAAACAGAATTGTCACAAATTTTTGCAGGCTGATATTTTTGTTTGATTTTTGGAAACCTTTCAACTTCCAATGAAATGTTGTGACTTATGGCTTAAACTGTTCATTAAAAAGTCATTGAAAAAAATGAATGGAAAAAAAAATTCCAGAACCAAAGCTACTGAAAAAATGGGTGGTTATAGTTGTGATCTACTGATTACTGACAAGTTAAATTACATTTAAAATAGACTGAAGTGCAATCTCATTTCTCAAACTTTATGACCCTAGGTGACAGACAGGAAGACCTTCTTACCATTGAAAGTGGAATGATGGCTTGGATGTCCTTCTGCACAACCGTCAGCTCTGTGACCACCTTCTCTGCATCCGAGGCTGGATCCTGGCCCCGGTAATCAATATTCCAGTTGATTCTTCTGGTGACTGATTGGCTGGTGAAGTTCTCCATCTCAAAGTCTAGCTGCATAATTTTGATGCTGGCAGCCATGTCCCTGAAGAGACACAAGAAGATCATGTGACAGTGAGCACACTAAATTGATCAATAATAAGGCTGTAAAAAATACTGGTTATCCACCAGATTTATCCATTAAGCTAATTTAGAAGAGTCTAATTAGGGTTAGGTATGCATTTAAAGCTTAAATGGTTTAATATGCTGGCCATCAACAAAAACAGATGTTCTGTCATGTATTAGGTATTATATATTGAAACAGTCAGCAAATGAATCAATCAGAGAGCCGGGCAAGGCCCATCTGTTGTTTGGGACTCGATGACAGGGGCTCAAAATGGATTTACAAATTACAAATTTAATGAAACCATCGCAAACATGAGACAGAGTGGAGCATACTGTATGTGTATATAAATTATATATACGACCAAAATAACATCTACATGCACAAACAGCGTTATTAGATTACATAGATGTTAGATATGTGTGCGTACATATTCTCAATATTACTGTTTTCACTGTATTATTGTCATCAAATAAATGCATCTTTGGTGGGCATATGAGACTTCTTTCAAAAAGCATAAAAAAAAAAACTTAAAAAAATCTCAAACCTGTTTTCGAACAGATTTTTTCTGAACACTCTCTTTGTCTGCCATTGTTTGGCTAAAAAGGATGTCCTTCCCCAAATTCTCTCTTTTGGTTGAGCCAACCAATATACAGTAGGTGTGCCGGGTTACACAAATAAACAGAGCAATGTTTTATAGCACCAGCCATGCACAATATTTATACTTTTTGGGTGAATCAACCTATAAATGGCTTACTTATAGTTTTCTCTGCATATTAAGCTGGGATAGGGAAAAGTACTGTATAAATAAAATTTATTATTATTATTATCATCATTACTGTAACATAGGAAAAAAGTACACATCACCTTTATTATAAAGCAATAAAAGCAAAAATGCTGCACATATTCATTGATTTCAAGTGCATTAGTGAAATGAACACAAACACAGACATAAAAACAGCTGAGCACAACAGTTCAGCAACATACTGGAATTAAATTGGCGACACGGAAAGCAATGGCAGCGGTGCCTGGCAAATAGTTTCTTCAGAGCCTTTGCAGGAAACCTCCGTAATGGATAGTGACAGGCTAAATGGGTTCTGTCTGTTGATCTCATGCACACTCATCAAGGATTATTTCCTTTATCTGAGACTCCTGTTCTACAGGTAGATGTGCTGATAGCAGCTGACAACCATGCTGAGAGAGACCGGCCAAAAAATAAATTCCCTTGCTGGGAGTGCGCACCGCTTGTGGAAAAATGCTGCAGGGTTATCAAAATGTTATCTGTGGGGGGTAATTAATGTGTCAGAGCTGCAAAATCAACAACTTCTTCTTGTGGGGAATAAGGAAAATCATTCTTTTAGCTTATTATAGTTTTATATATGATGTGCAATCTGATTAAATAATTAAAATGTTAAATTTAATTGAACCTAAATAATTTCTTTACAGTCTTATAGTGTCCTCAAAGCCTATTTAGATACTTTATAAGCCACATTTAAGATGTAGAAATGACACTGAATTGCATAACGAAATATCATAAAAGGGACACCTTGAAACAAATGATGCAACCTCTTTTCTCAGAAATAACTTCACTTTTAACCATCAAGACCCAAAGCAATTGTAAGTAAAGTTCCCCGAAGATGTACACTAACATTCAAATAAATAAAAAATAGCAAGGATGCATTAATTTAATAAAAAATGACAGTAAAATAATTTATGTTAAAAAAGATTTAGAATTACCAAAGATTTCAAATAAATGCTGTTTTTAACTTTCCATTCATCAAAGAATTCTGAAAAGATTGTATCATATTTTCCACAAAAATATTAAGCAGCATAACTGTTTTTAACATTGATAATAATAAGAAGTGTTTCTCAAGTAGCAAATCAGCATATTAGGAAGATTTCTGAAGGATCATGTGACACTGAAGACTGGAGTAATGACTGCTGAAAATTCAGCACAGTAATAAATTACATTTTAAAATGTACTAAACAGGATTATTTAAAACTGTATTAATATTTTACAATAGTACTGTTTGGCATTTTTGATAAATGCACCTTTGCTGAGCATAAGAGACTTAGGCTAATGCATTCAAAAATCATAAAAAATCCTTAATGTTGCTAAATATATTTTTTAGTTTTGTCTATTAAAGGGGACTTTAGATTGCCCAAGGTAGTAGGATTCTTTAGGGTCTTCATGAAATATCTGTAACATACTTTGGTTAAAGGGGTGGTTCACTGGTTTTTTTCTAGGCTTGATTGTGTTTATGGGGTGCAGTCTAACATGTGTTAATGCTTCGTTTAAAAAAAGAAAACGCATGATTTTTCACATAACTTACCTTTATTCCACACCGCTCTGTCCCTTCTCTGAAAAACGCACTGATCATTTCCTTCTTTTATGAAGCCCCTCCCTCAGAAATTGGCGATGGGCTCTGATTGGTTAGTGCGCGTCTAAAGGTCCCGCCCCTCACCTCAGCGGCATGTGCTCCGGTTGTATTGTAAACAATGGTGTCGTTAATATCGCTTATCAGTTTGAGCCCGGTTGAGAAGCAGAGGATATTATTGAAGAGGATCGTGCAGAACCTGTGCAAGCATGGCTTTTAATGATAGGCCTATGTTGTTTCTTTTTTCTCATACATTTAGATATTCTGTTATTTGTAAATGCTACTGCTTATGTTAGCTTTTAATATTCAGTTTTATCCTGATTAAAGCTTTAGTTCAGTACGGCAACTGCACGCTCGTCCATGTTTAACGCTTCTCATAGCTATGTGAAAATAAGTGTATATTGGAACAGTTCATTATTATACTTGAGCTGAATGAGAGAGAGAGAGAGAGAGAGAGAGAGAGAGAGAGAAGATGCAGAGCGTGTGCAGAGCAGGGGGACACGAGGAACAGTATTGAGAACCGCTGCTTTAGAACATTGATTTTGAAACTTGTGAATCCATTAGAATCGTTAGAAGACAGAATCGTGATTCATATATGAATAGATTTTTACGTGCACCCTAGTTTTTTCTTCCTCTTCTCTAAAGCAGCGCAGCATGGCCTCGCCCCCTTTGCTGTCTTTTCCCGGGGGTGGGGTTTATCTGGGTTTGTGATGTCACTTGTTGTAGTCCCTATGAGCCGTTTTTGTAGGCATTAAACTGCCAGAATTTAAAAAGATGATATCTCCGTTTGCATTGAACTTTCAGCTTCATAACTTTGCAGATATTGTTTATGTTCAAACAGCAACATTACACACAAACTAACATTAAAAAAGTGAAATCGCAATGAACTGTCCCTTTAAAGTTCCTCAGTGGTCGTGTAAAACCTTGTCTAAAATAGCTCTGTTCACAGCGACCCAATATGACGTCATATTAAAATGATATACATATATTATTTAAGTGAGGATTAAGTGTCTACATTTCTGAGGCCACTGCAATGCATTTTCACATCCTGTTTGCATTCTGTGCTAGAAACCAAGTGCTGGTTGTTTAGCAGTCCAGCACACACTACACTACGCTAGTACACTACAGTGGCCAGCTATATGGTTTGCAAAGCCCCTATGTGAGGAGATACTGTTTTGTCACTAATCGTTGCTTGGATAATTTGCAATTGATGTGGCCAATTAAAACTACAAGGCCTTTAAGTGTGACTTTCCTACTAAAAGTTTAATTACTTCTCCTTTTGTTTGGACGGAAATATTTTAAGGCGAATGGGAATCAATTCGTATCAAACGTGTTTGCTTTCTTGATGTCCATTCATTGAACACTACATTAACAAAGTTAATATTGCCTTAATTATTTAGCCATTGCTGAGAATTGATTGTCCAGCACAACAGGAGAGGAGGCTAGAGAAGAGTTTAGCTAACAATCAGTCATTAAAGCACTGCCAGAACAGGAGCCAGCTTTCAAAATGCCCTGCATTTAGATTAATTTTAGGCTTGCTTAACTCTAGAGTGCAGAAACATAAGGAGAAAAGAATTTGCATGACTGTGCCAGCAATTGAATCTCTAATTGAAAATTCACTAATGGAATGATGAGGCTTGTCTTATATTGACAAATAATGCTGGCTTTGCCTCCAAGGCCAGCCCTAAACCATATGCGCAATGTTTGCTCCGAGTCACTCATTAAAACTGTTAGAAAAGATAGATGGTGAAAGAATATGGGCAGCGTTTGCAAATAAATCTGCAAGTCTAAGAAGAGAGCTGCAGTCTGTGGACAGAACGAGCCCCGTTAACAGAAAATCTATACGAGGAAATGGCATCAACTTGCTAAAAATGATTAATCTTCCCAGACAACAAGCTCATACAGGCATTATTTTGTTACGATACAAAAAGCCCCCAGCCACATATAGACATATATTCTAAAAAACAAAGAGATGAGCTCAACTGTGAAATAGTCTCAAAACAAGCAGTACATTTTGTTAGTTGTGGTGAAAATTGCAAAGCTGTTTAAATGGGTTATATGATGCGATTTAAAGTTTGCCTTTCTCTTTGGAGTGTTACAAGCTGATTGTGCATAGATAAGATCCCTGAAGTTGCAAAGACTAAAGTCTCAAAACCAAAGAGATATACTTTATCAAAGTTAAGACTCTGACACGCCCCCTAAAACGCCTCATTCTAACACGCCCCCACATATCTACATCACTATGTGGAAATATTTACATAATGCCGCCCAAATGTGCACGCAAAGAAAGAAGGCGTGGTTTCAGTAACCGCAGTTAGTGTTGAAGCAGCCATGTCAGGGAGACGCTGTGTGTTTCTAGGCGAAAGCAAAAGCACTTCATTTGGCCTTCCGAAAGTAGATGCATTTAGGAATCTTTAAGATTACTTACAACAGAACAGCAATGCATTTTATGGACGACCGTTTCGTGAACCTAGGAGAGGAGGTAATTCTGACTTTGCTATGACAATCTGGCGCTTCGGTTTTGTTATTAGTTTAAGTATTTGCTATGATTGTTCAACTGTGGAGTTTGCGCATGGTTGTGTGCGTGTGTGTGTGTGTGCGCGTGTGTGTGAGAGAGAGAGAGAGACAGGGTCACATCACAGTGGAGTCAGCTGTCTTAACCGTGGCTTGTGTACTGCAAACACATACCAGCTTCATCACTGTGTCTGTCACGCGACTCTGTTGCCCCTTTTAGGCTTGAACTGATGGTAAAACTAAGACATTTTTACTGTCTTACATTTATTTTGAAAGATGAAGCTCGCGATTATGGTAAGGGGCATTACATTTCCGACGAGTGCTTGCTGTCGTGTTCGGCCAATCACAGTGCACTGGGTCAACTGGCCAATCAGAGCAGACTGCGCTTGTCAGAAGGAGGGTCTTTGTAGAAAACAAAGCATTTGAGAGAGGCAGGGCATAGAGGACCTACAATAATGTACAGTATTGGAAAAATAATGTGTTTTTTTTGAACATTAAGATGTCAACATATTCTGGTACACCAAATACACCAAATAATGATCCTTAAAAAAAAGCATCATATGACCCCTATAAATCCGCATTAAAAATAACAAGCAACACCCCTCTATAGCATGGTGTCACAATGGCACTTGACAGCATGTCATAGACTGCTGAAATGTGCTGCACATAAATAAACTGTGATAAGTTTTTATGGCCAAACTTTGCCACTTAAATTCCATATAAAAGAGTAATTTCTTGTGTCAGACAGTACAGTAAATTGGTTGGGAAGTGAGAGACAATATATACAGTGGGGAAAAAAGTATTCAGTCAGACACCAATTGTCCCACTTAAAAAGATGAGAGAGGCCTGAAATTTTCATAATAGGTATACCTCAACAATGAGAGACAAAATGAGAAAAAAAATCCAGGAAATCACATTGTAGTATTTTTAAAGAATTAATTGGTAAATTATGGTGGAAAATAAGTATTTGGTCATAACAAAATTTCATCTCAATACTTTATATACCCTTTCTTGGCAATGACAGAGGTCAAACATTTCTGTAAGTCTTCACAAGGTTTTCACACACTTGCTGGTATTTTGGCCCATTCCTCCATGCAAGATCTCCTCTAGAGCAGTAATGTTTAGGGGCTGTCGCTGGGCAACACGGATTATCAACTCCCTCCAAAGATTTTCTATGGGTTGAGATCTGGAGACTGGCTAGGCACTCCAGGACCTTGAAATGCTTCTTACGAAGCCTCTCCTTCGTTGCCCGGGCGGTGTGTTGGGATCATTGTCATGCTGAAAGACACAGCCACATTTCATCTTCAATGCCCTTGCTGATGGAAGGAGGTTTTCACTCAAAATCTCACGATACATGGGCCCCATTCATTCTTTCGTTTACACGGATCAGTCGTCCTGGTCCCTTTGCAGAAAAACAGCCCCAAAGCATGATGTTTCCAACACCATGCTTCACAGTAGGTATGGTGTTATTTGGATGCAATTCAGCATTCTTTCTCCTCCAAACACGACAAGTTGAGGTTTTACCAAAAAGTTATATTTTGGTTACATCTGACCATATGACATTCTCCCAATCCGCTTCTGGATCATCCAAATGCTCTCTAGCAAAACTTCAGACGGGCCTGGACATGTACTGGCTTAAGCAGGGGGACACGTCTGGCACAGCAGGATTTGAGTCCCTGGTGGCGCAGTGTGTTACTGACGGTAGCCTTTGTTACTTTGGTCCCAGATCTCTGCAGGTCATTCACTAGGTCCCACCGTGTGGTTCTGGGATTTTTGCTCACAGTTCTTGTGTTCATTTTGACCCCACAGGGTGAGATCTTGCGTGGAGCCCCAGAACGAGGGAGATTATCAGTGGTCTTGTATGTCTTACATTTTCTAATAATTGCTCCCACAGTAGATTTCTTCACACCAAGCTGCTTACCTACTGCAGATTCAGTCTTCCCAGCTTGGTGCAGGTCTACAATTTTGTTTCTGGTGTTCTTTGACAGCTTTTTGGTCTTGGCCATGGTGGAGTTTGGATTGTGACTGTTTGAGGTTGTGGACAGGGGTCTTTTATACTGATAACGAGTTCAAAAAGATGCCATTAATACAGGTAACGAGTGGAGACAGAGGAGCCTCTTAAAGAAGAAGTACAGGTCTGTGAGAGCCAGAAATCTTGCTTGTTGTAGGTGACCAAATACTTATTTTAACGAGGAATTTACCAATTAATTCTTTAAAAAGCCTACAATGTGATTTTTTGGATTTTTTTTTTCTCATTTTGTCTATCATAGTTGAGGTATAACTATGATGAAAATTAAAGGCCTCTCTCATCTTTTTAAGTGGGAGAACTTACACAATTGGTGGCTGACTAAATACTTTTTTGCCCCACTGTATATATATATAAAAAATCATGTACTAATTTTTTTTTTTTGTAACCACACTGTAGAAAAATGATTTTTTTTTCATATGCATAAACACTGAAATTATTCTTACATTATTGTATTGACAGCATCTAAAATGTAAAATATCTGTATAATAGTAAAAACTTTGCAAATATTTAAAATATAAAGGATTCATAAAGATCTTTTAGCTAAAGCTGTACATGTCAATACTTCCATTTGTAGCTGTTGTTAGTATGTCCATATTGTATGTAGAATTATCAAACAAAATTTTTTTTAGATAATAGTTTTTCTATATTTTATTCAACAAGGATGCATTAAATTGATCAAAAGTGACAGTTAAAGACTTTTACGTTGTAGCAAAAAATATATATTTCAAAGATATGGTGTTCTTTTGAACTTTCTATCCATCAAAAACCTAAAACATATATTCATATAGAAAACAGTTCTTTAAATTGTAACAATATTTCACAATTTTACTGTATTTTTAATCAAATAAATGCAGCTTTGGTGAGCATAAGAGACTTGTTTCAAAAACATGAAAAAATGGACAGTAGTGTACAACAAACAATCTGATGATCAGAAGATTATTTTTGTAAGAGCTGGTTCATATGTAAGCCAATGCTAGCATATCCCAGCTTTATTTATGTAACAAACTGTATATCACTGTTAAACCATTAGAATGGATTTCCTATTCAGTCATTGAACTTAAATGAAGATGGCTTGAAATAGCTTTGGTATGCTGCATCACATTGCTTTGTTACAATTTAAAGGGTATGGTTACTAAATCAAACAACAAATTGTGTATTTACCATAAGATTTTGGTCTGACTCTGAATGATCACTAGATGCATTAATACAATTATAAAAAAAAAACTAAAAAAAGTCTTTCTACTGTAGTATTATACTGTATTTTGTTGGGCTGAATAGTCTTAATTGGCAGTGTATTTAAAAAAAAAAAAACAGCCTTCAGCTCCAAACTGATGAAACATGCATACTGTGGCAGCTGTCAGAATATACTGTCTGCCAGGAAGGGCAGAAGGTATTCCTGTAAAAGTACAGTTTTCCTGGTAGCATGCATAGAGACAAATTGTAGGGTTGCAGGTGAGTGACATGGATTTTTCACATGTCAGACACAATAAAAAAAAATATATGCCAGGGTCCACTTTATACAGAAGAAAAAAAGAAGGATAGTGAAAGAAGTATAGAAGTATATATATAGTATAAGAGGCTTAGAAACATGAACAAAACAGCATGATGTTTAATTTAAATGACCTTGCTGGTAATCTCTGTGTCAACTCTCAATCACTACGTCTTGACCTACCTGACAAAGGGCAAATAGTACATGAGTTCCTGAAGATGGAATGGAAGATACAAAGCTTCTAGAGTTCTGCAGATTTCTAAAAATGTTTATCTATTATTAATTGTTTGTGTATACAAAGGAATATAATCTCATAGAAAATCTGTATATTAGAAGCCTAAATGCAGCAAACATGATCCTAATTTAATGGATATATTTAAATGTTTTATTCCTGTACATTTTTGGTAGTTTGTTCAGGATGACTTTATTTTATTATTTTATTTTATATTTTATTTTATGTTACAATAGGCTCCTGTACGTTTCTTAATTTTTGAAATACAGACTTAATGTGCTGGTTCTGTCATAAAGCCCTGGAATAATAATTTACCATGAAAGAAGACACAGGATGTACTAATTAATATGAGTACAAATGTTTCATTGAACGTAAGCCACTCCAATTAGACTGTAACATCCTTAAACAAAGGTCTTAACTGAACAGACGGCATTCTTTTTAGCTGAATGTTATTTTGATTAACTAGCAGATGATTGAGTGGGTGAAAGTTATGATTCAAACATGAAAGTTTAGATTCTCTTTTTGTTGCAGATCTGCAACCAGATTGCCATTCACTACAAACTGCTTAGTTCTTTCAGGCGGTCACTCTCGACGTCACGTCGGAGGCCCGACGAATTGGGATTCTCGCTTAGAGGGACCAGTCTACTTCGAGTGTAAACTAAACGAACCAATGCACACTGGGATGTGATTATTGCATCCAGCTGCCGCTGATAACAGCGTTAGTATAAGTAGGCAGCAGATGAAGCGCATATTCAGCTTTTCGCTTCGGAACCGAGCGATCACATCGTTCCGCTCCTGACTACTCTACTGAGAGAAGAAGACTGAACGAGTTCAGCGCGCTCTTGGAGAGCTCTTCGTGTTGGCGCTTCAGCGGTGGTGGTTTCCCATGTCGAGTGGGTTGCACACATCAGGCTGAACTACCCCCTGTTTGTGTTGCAGATGATAATCTCCCCTGTGCGCCTCAGCACGCTAAAAAAGCTTTTTCCCCTAAAAGAGCAATTTCGGGTGAGTCTTTTAAAGACGACGTGCTTGGCAAAACTTGACATTCCGCTTTATAAGACGATGTGGGTCTTGCTATAGACAACGTATCACCGGGGCGTTTCTGGATGCGGTCGTTACCTTGCGCTGGGTGATGGTCACGATCGCTGCATCTCGTGCCTGGGCATGAAGCACGCTGAGGTGGCTTTCGTGGATGGTTCATGCTCCCATTGCAGGGGTATGACCATCTCAGAGTTGCGGACCAAACTCCGTTACCTGCAAGGGGGCAGAGAGCCCGTGCCACCGCCTAGATCTGGGGATCCCTCTGGTGGCAGCCAGGGGGCGCCCTTTTTCTGGCAGTGAGCGGACTGGTCTTACGGTCACGGTAAGGAATTCCCCTCCGGGGATGCCCAAGCACGCCGGCACTTCGAAACCAGCGGAGCTCTCAAAAAGAGCAGGCTGGACCATCCCGGAGGGTGCCACCTGTTTCTTCGAGGCTCCCCCCAACGATCGGATGTCGATTGCAGCATCGGAGGGTGAGCCAGAGCTTTCTGGAGAGGAAGATTCGTCTGCGCTGCTCTCCTCCGGGACCGTAGCACTGCCTGATCGGATCCAGAAATATTGGCTATGCTTTCCCGGGCCGCCGTAGGGTAGGGCTCGAGTGAAGACTTTCAACGTGTCCCGAGCCCTCAAGGTTGCACAATTGGTTCTCGGTGTGGTCCGCGCTGGCTCAGCGCCCCGCCTCGGTGCCTTTCATCCCGAAGGTGCAAGAGGAGCTCAACAGGTCATGGACGGCACCTTTTTTCTGCCGGAAACTGATTTGCTGGATCCTCCTCCCTCACCACCCTCGATGGTGGGGCAGCTAGGGGGTACAAGGGTCCCCCCGGTGGAGCGGTAGGTTGCGATGCAGTTGTGTCCAAATGCCACTACCACTTGGCAGGACAAACCGTTGCTCCCCTCCCGGGCCTGTAGGTACTCGACTGGCCAGCGATGCCTACACGACCTGTGGAGAGTGCCTCCGCCTGACATGCTACGGGTGATGCAAAGTGCACCAGGCCCAAGGCACTGAGGACTGGCATGAGGGTAGGTCACGGACAAGACACGATTCTTGAGCGCCCCCGTGTCCCAGGCCGGCCTTTGTGGCGACACGGTGGAGAACTTGCTCAGCGGTTCTCCGCTGACCAAAGCAGTCTGAGGCCATCAGGTACATCCTGCCCGGCGTGCAGCTGCTGCCGTCGCCGAAACAAGAGCAGCGCTCCTGCGGCCTCCAGCAAAGCTGTGCCGTGGAGCCGGTCGCAGGGCAGCCGCACCGCCCGTCCAGGCCCCCACCAGACATGGTGGTAAGCGAAAGAGCAAGAGGCCCTGAGACGGGCAACCCAGAGGTGGAGGGACGTGCTCTTCAGGAGATGGTAAGCACATCACTACCTCCCCTGGAGGAGGGCCGGGCGGAGAATTTTTTCATCTTTTTCCACCACTGACCTGTTGGTCGGTGGTACCCAAATTCTTGACACAGAGCAATTCCTCTATTTCTGGGTCCCCAGAGGGGACGGGGGTTGTTGACGATCTAGTACGTATCACACTCACCCTCCTCTTTCGCCAGTGAGCAGCAGTGGGCGGATCGGGAGGACGAACCAACGGACTACCCACGCACCCTCTGCTCGAACGCAGGTCAGTGTTACACACAACAGACCCCGCCTCGGACCGGCTACGAGCCGCCCGGGCCGGGTCCCTGCGTTCCTCCTCGCTGCCCCACCGCGGGTACGCCTGTAGTTCCGTTGATGCCACTAGCGTGGTGTCGGGGAGCCTGGCTTAAGCTACCCAGCCCGTCTCGCTGGCTTCTGCGAATCATCAGCCTCGGCTATGCGATTCAGTTGGCGTCCCCCCAAGTTCAGTGGCATCGCTTCACAACAGTGAAGGCGGCCGATGGTCCTGTCTTGCGGGTGGAGGTCGCAGTCCTACTGGCGAAGGATGCGATAGAGCCGGTCCCTCCAGCCAATATGAAGACGGGGTTTTATAGCTCCTACTTCATTGTACCAGAAAGGCGGTGGGTTACGACCAATCTTTGACCTGCGTGTCTTGAACCGGGCCCTTAACACCAACGGTTCACGATAGAACACCGAAACGCGTACGACCGCCCCCACCCGGCAACGCCATTTTCGGCCGTGGCATCCGTCCACGAGATAGGTTTGCACGGTCGACCTGAAGGACGCGTAATTATGTGTCGAAACTTCCGACCACGACCATTGCTGGTTTGCGTCGAAGGACGAGCATACCGTACGAGGTCCTGCCCTCGGGCTGTTCCCTGTTGCCCCTGTTTCACGCAAGTTGCGGAGGTACACCTTGGTCCCTTGAGAGAAACAGAGCATCACCATCTAATACTCGACGAAGCAGTTCAGGATCGTCGTGCGAACACAGGGATACGGTGCTAAGTCACCTCAGCCGGTTGGGGCTTCGTGTCAACTTGGAAAAGAGCAAACTCTCTCCGATGCAGAGGATCTCTTTTCCCGGGATGGAGGGGACTCGGTAAGAGCAGGATGGCGGTCCCACTGAAACAGGTTCAGAGGCTCCTGGGACATATGGCAGCTACGGCGGCAGTCACGCCGCTGGGGTTGCTTCATATGAGACCGCTCCAGCACTGGTTTTATGGCCGAGTCCCGAGGTGGGCGTGTTAACGCGGCACCTTCCGGGTCCAAGTTCCACCGGCCTGCCGCCAAACCTTCACCCCGTGGTCAGACCTTGCTTTCCTCCGGGCAGGAGTGCCCCTGGAGCTGGTCTCCAGGCATTCTGTGGTTTGCACGGTTGCCTCAACCACCGGCTGGGGGGCCACTTTCAACGGGCTTGCAGTGTCAGGGGTTGGACGGGGCCCCAACTGCACTGGCAAATCAACTGCCTCGAGTTGCTGGCAGTCCACCTTGCCCGGGGCCGTCTCAAAGGCGCTTACGAGGAAAGCATGTACTAGTCCGCACGGACAAAACAGCGACCGTTGCGTACATCAACCGAAAAGGTGGTCTACGCTCCCGTCGCATGCCGCAACTCACCCGCCACCTTCTCCTTTGGAGTCAGAAAGTTCTGAGGTCACTTCATGCCATTCACATTCCAGGCTTGCACAACCTGGCAGCCGACGAGCTGTCACGAGCTGCGCTCCCAGGAGAATGGAGACTCCATCCCCAGACGGTCCAGCTGGTTTGGGGACGTTCCGGAGCCGCTCAGGTAGACCTGTTTGACTCTCCAGAAACCTCTCACTGCCAATTATTCTACTCCCTGACCGAGGGAACACTAGGCACAGACGCGCTGGCACACAGCTGGCCGCGGGGCCTTAGCAAGTATGCATTTCCCACAGTGAGCCTTCTCACACAGACACTGCGCAAGGTCAGGGAGGACGAGGAAGAGGTCTTGCTGGTTGCGCCTTACTGGCCCACCCGGACCTGGTTTTCGAAACTCATGCTCCTCGCGACAGCCCCTCCATGGCCGATTCCTCTGAGGAAGGATCTACTGACTCAGAAGAAGGGGCAACCATATTGGAAACGGAGGTTCTAGGTGGCTTACCCCAAGGGGTAGTTGACACCATCTCTTCAGCGAGAGCACCGTCTACGAGATATGCCTACGCTTGAAGTGGAACCTGTTCGTTGAGTGGTGTTCTTCTCGCCGAGAAGACCCCCGAAGATGCCCGATCGTAGTTGTGCTGTCATTTTTGCAGCAAGGGCTGGAGCGAAGGCTGTATCCCTCCACCCTCAAAGTGTATGGCCTGCAATTGTTTACTGCTAACCAAGACCCGTACAGGGAGGGCGCTGGGGAGCATGAACGGTCGTAAGGACCATTAAGGGGGCGGGGAAGGTTAAAATCCTACACGGTCCTCTATATCCTCTTGGGACCTGACTCTAGTGCTCTCGGCACTACAGCAGGGTCCATTTGAGCCTTTTTGCAGGCGGTTTAGCCGAAGTTCCTTCAATGGAGACTTTGTTCCTGCTAGCATTGGCCTCCATCAAGCGGGTAGGGGACCTGCATGCATTTTCGATCAACGATTTGTGCCTAAAGTTCGGGCCGGCTGATTCCCAGGTAAACCTGATGCCCCGGCCCGGCTACATGCCCAAGGTTACCGCTACTCCCTTCAGGGATCAGGTGATGAACCTCCAAGCGGTTACGTTGACCGGACGCCAAGCTTCAGGACCTCAGACCAGTTCTTTGTCTGTTACGGAGGCCGGCAGTAGGGGAATGCCATCTCTAAGCAGAGGTTGGCCCACTGGGTAGTGGATGCTATCACCCTGGTTTATCAGGCACAGGGTGTGCCCTGCCCGTTCAGGTTGCAAGCTCACTCAACTAGAGGTGTTGCATCCTCCTGGGCGCTGGCTCGTGGCGCCTCGCTGACAGATATCTGTAGGGCTGCAGGCTGGGCGACCCCTAACACATTCGCTAGATTCTATAGCCTTCGTGTGGAGCCGGTATACTCCTGTGTTCTCACCTCAAACGGGTAGAAGCACTGAGAGGCCGCGGCTTCGGGTCTGCTTGCAAAATCACTCCAGAGAGTCCATACAGCAGACCCTGTTGAGTTCATCCGTCCCCTCGGCAGCCAGACGTGGAAGAGCGTCTGGCACCAGGCCTTCACTCGCTGAATCCTCAAAACCGGTAGAAGGCTGGGTTCCATATGTAAGACCTAAGTGGATCCCATATGTGTAAAGTCCACGGTATAGCCTTGAGCCCGTGTTTCCCCGGCAGACTTCTGCCATTCAAAGAGGGTTCAATCACCTCCATTCTTAATGGAGCTAAGGGATGTCCATATGTGTATTGCCTCCGAAACCTCCTTCGGGAAGGTTGGAGCTTCCGTAACGTCCCTGTTCCAAGTAGAACGGGTACGTTCCCAGTGTTATCCAGTCTTACTCAGTGGGTAGTGCCATCGTAGCTGTAGCTGGTCCTCTTGTGCAGGCCCTGGTCTACGCCAAAAAGTAGGGGCGAAGGTGGCTTCCACAGGACACTGGAAGGGGCAGTAGCTGTGGCCCTTTGGTAGGATCCCAATTTCGTCGGTCATCCGACGTGACGTCGAGAGTGACCGACTGAAAGGGAACGTCTTGGTTACGTATGGTAACCCTCGTTCCCTGAAGGAGGGAACGGAGACGTCCCGTCCCGTCGCACAGTCCTGTACCACAGCTGAGCCGGCGGGTCACCGGCTCAGCTCCTCGCGAAAAACATGAATATGAGCTGAAGATGCCTGCCTAATTATACTCCACGCTGTGATCAGGCAGCCAGCGGATGCAATAAGCGCATGGCCAATATGCATTGGCCGTGTAGTGTTACACCGAAGTAGATTGGTACCGCTAAGCGAATCCCAATTTCGTCGGTCATCCGACGTGATGTCTCCGTTCCCTCCTTCAGGGAACGAGGGTTACCATATGTAACCGAGACGTTTCCCCACTAGGGAAGCTGTTCCTAGATCAGTGTACAAAAAGGGGGGAAGCTCACTTACCCAGGGACTCCTTTGATCTTGCTGGCTTCCACGGTTGCAATGGAGTGTTTGGCTCCCGACTGCACATCCCATTCAACCTTCCACTGGTTACTCCTTGACTTAGTGCTAAGAAGGTTCACCCCTTTCTTTGCTTTCACCCTGTAAAAGAGACACAGATGGCGATGGTTTTAAAGAAAAATATATGGCTGGAGCCTAAGAAGACAGTTATGCATTTAAGCATTCAGAAGATGACAGACACAATGAAATACCAAAAGACTCTGTTTTAGCTTAAATATCATATAAAGAGTTTTAATGCCATGACACACATTACTAAAGGCCTGTTCACACTAAGACGAATGCTCAGTGTGAAAATTCAGAAAAATAAACATTTTAATTTAAAGGAACATCTGTTGATGCTTCCGTTCACACCGACATTTGCATTCCATCATTGTAACAAAAAACTAAACTAAACAAAACAAAAAACAAAACAAGATAATATAGTATAAGACAAAATCAATTAAAAAAATAATAAAACAAAACAGACACCAAATAAAAATCTGAACAAATATCAAAACAACAAACACAACAAAACTAAAACAAGATAATAAACGATGATAAAAAGATAAACTTTGTCCAGTGCTTGCAGAATTGATTAATGTTACATAAATCCACTACTTTAAAAAATCAATTATAGAAGGACTATAAATCTGTGCTTCAAAACGAATCCTATTTCCCATAGATAGCACACATGGCTTCTGCACCTTCATTATGACCTATGAGACCGTACATCTAAAAAAGCATCTTCTGCACATCAATTTATGCACACTAAAGCTCATACTCATCATGCATTTCCCCTCTGTCCATTAAAATGAAAAAACATCAGCCTTTTCTCTGATCCGAAACCAGATTCCGATGATAAAATCCCTGTAGAACACCCCCCCCCCCCCCCTCTCTCTTAGAGAAGCCATAACTTCAAACAGCAGAGTTGTGCTGGGTTTCCAGCAGCGTATGTTTCAATAGATGGAAGCTGCTGCTGGTCTGTGAGCATACATGTGCTGCTTAACACCTTGAATAAATGCAGTGACACAAGACATGTTAAATCATGCATGTTTTAGCCTCCGGATTACTGACCAGAATCTGAGTTCATATTCTCTGATATCTATATAGCACCAGTGAAAATCAACCGCTTTGAGGTCTAGAAACACCAAAGAGCCATGCAGCTGCAATGGCGCAACGCTATGCAGATATTTCACAGCACACATGCAAGATGTGAGATGACGAATAGAGTCATCGAAATGTGAGACCAGAAAAAAGAGAGAGAGAATTTAGAAACCATTAAAATCTGGAGATTACGATTTCATCAGTTTTAATTAGTTTTATATCAAAAGACAAAAAAAGTTAAGAATTACATCATGTTTCTCACATTATTAATTGTGCTGGTAAAATAATCGAATTGGATGAGCCAAATTTGAAGCAGCTGTACATATATGCAACTATGACTACACATCAAATTAAGTCTATATTAATGCCTATATAATATTATATACGATTTTTGAACATTGTAAATAAAGGTTATTGGCATTTTACAAGAACACTTTACAATAAGGGTACATGAATAATCATTTACTAATGCCTAAATTAATACTTAATTCATCATAAACTAATGATTATTTTTAAAGGTGTTAACTAATCATGAACTAATGAAGAGCTATCCTTAACTACGACTGGAGTCATATGGATTCACGCATGAATAACGGCAGCCTTAAATACATGTTTGATAGTTAATGCATTAATTAACATTTATGGGTAAACTAAATCAAACATCCTCTTTAAGAAGGAATAAGAAATATTCTGACTTTGAAATAATTTAAATAATTTAATATCATAATTTGAGCTTTTGACATCTTCAGCATTGTCATAATCATTACTGGGTGGCGAAGGATTACTGTGATCCTCCTCATCAAGCATAGAAAATACACTAAATACACTAATAATTTATCTAGTCTGTTTTGTGTTGTTCTCTTTCCCTTTAAACTCACCCTACTGTGACTTATATGCAGCTTAAAAAATGAAATGACGTTTGCTGGGTGTCAGTACAGTTCACTCTCCATCCAGATGCAGGCCGTGATGATCCTGTACCTTGGCTCTCTGACTTCTTGAAAAGCCACACCGCATCTCTTAATCAGCCACAATACTCACTGTGCTAGTATATGTGTTTTTGATAGAAAGCATAACATAAATCATGCGCTGAGTTTAGTAAGTAGTTAACAGTTAATTGATTATGATTGGGCCCCCTCAAGTACAGTCATGTCAAAATAATGCATTAACAATCCATGAGTAGATGTTCATGTATGGATAGTTAATAATGAATTAATTATTATGGGCCCTCTCAAGTAAAGTCATGGCAAAATAATGCATTAACAAACCATGAGTTGATTTTAGTTTATGGGTAGTTAATAATGAGTTAGTAATGATGGGCCCCTCAAAGTAAAGTCATGACACAATGACGCATTAACAAATCATCAAATAAAATAGCATTAAACATGCAGTAAGAGTCATCTTTTTTCCTTTAAACCACAAGTACAACAGACAAAGAGATACAAAGTTATTTATAGTTCTTAACTATCAAACATGTACTAACATGTAGTTAAGGCTGCCGTTATTCATGCGTGAATCCAGTCGTAGTTAAGGATAGCTCTTCATTATTTCATGATTAGTTAACACCTTTAATAATCATTAGTATATGGTGAATTAAGTATTAATTTAGGCATTAGTACATGATTATTCATGTACCCTTATTGTAAAGTGTTACAGAAAACACTATTACAGTCTACTTCAAAATTCAATTAAATGTGTCACTTGCAGTTTCTTTGCAATTATTTGTGAAATTAAGCCATTTCTGAATGAAATACTGATTCTAAGTAAATCCCTCATAAATTTTTTTTTGTCTATTATGTGTTGCTACAAACAATTAGAACGTTAAACGGCCTACAGCTAATTAATTAGTATAGTTAATGAGGTTTATTCACTAGGGGTGGAACGATACACGTGTTCGTAGCAAACCGATACATGTGTCGTTCGTAACACATCTCGGTTCGGTGCTTGAGGCCTTACGATGAATACAGGCAATTCACCCCCCCCCAATTCAGAAGGGGGCGCCCGCAGCAATGCAACGCTGGTTTTTCTACCGGGGCCCCCCCCCCCCCAGCATAAGAACCGTGAATGTCCATGAGTTGCGCCATTGAAACAGGCCTACTAGACAGTGACCATGTGCTGATTCTGAATGCGTCTCTCACTGACTGACAAACGAGTATACATTAAAGGCTTGTGCACTCAACTGTTTGCGAAATGGAGCTTTGTGCTCGTGTATCCTACCTCTCTCATTTGGCACAAATCCAAATATTCCATAACGTATCTGAATGCTAAACTATTATTTATTATGTAAATGATAGGCTTTGTACTTCAGTCGTGTTCCAATGGTGACACAGAGGCGGGCGCGCCGATGTTTGGTTCACTGTATTTTATTTTGATAAAGTACCAACTGCGCTGTCAAGTTAGCAATGCTGGAATTGATGTGTTTTGTGCGATCACTTTAACTGTTTCCTTATACCAGCAGAATCGACTTTAAACACTTTTTGTCTTATTAATAATGCATCACTGTATTAAGGTCTGCTTTTATTTGTGTGCACTCACAATGAAAACAAAACATTGTGCTTTTGTAAAATAAAGAAAAAAATAGGATGTCGCTTTCTGCCATTTGAGTTTCCTTTCTGTGAACAAATTAAGCCTGTCACAAAAATGAATTGAAACTCAGTGTATATAGGCTACGTTACGTGTCGCAGTTTTTTTCCCTTGTTTATCTGTAAACTAAATCAAATATGTTTCAAGAATTTATTCCTTGTATGTATAGGCCCATATGTACTGCAGATTTTATATATATATAACATAATGTAATACTATTTAGTATTTTCACATCTAGGTGGAACACATTGTAATTTGTACTACTGTCTGTTCAAAATAAATGAAAAGAAATCGAGCATAGAAGATTTTTTTTTTTTTTTCTGTTGTACCAAAATCGTACCGAACCGTGACATCTGTGTACCGTTCCACCCCTATTATTCACTCTATCACTTAGCAATATAATTGTTTACTGTGATTATTATATCATTTTTAATTAATGCAATTATTTGAATACTGGTGTGTTTTATCATACTGTTTAATATCAAAAGGCTGTGTTGCACTGCCTGAAATTCCCTTAACCATGATAAAATCGTTGTAACACATGGCCTCACATTGATTATTGCTTTCATTTAAGAACTAGCTAAGACCTTTACAAGAAAGTTCTGTAAGAGCTGTTCTACATTGATTTAGGAGCATATGGGAACCTCACTAAATGGCTGACCAAACACTCACAACGTGACGAAACATTCATTGATAGCAGAAATTCTCCAGGATTAACCTCAGACAGGTTATCCTCAAAAACTCAGTCTTTTCTCTTTGAACTTCTGCTTCGAATTGCACTTACCTGATAAAAGGCGGCCTCTGCTTTGAGGAGCAGACCGTGACCAATAGCAGAAGCTACAGTCACTCAT
Organism: Sinocyclocheilus anophthalmus; assembly: GCA_018155175.1. NCBI lineage: Eukaryota > Metazoa > Chordata > Actinopteri > Cypriniformes > Cyprinidae > Sinocyclocheilus > Sinocyclocheilus anophthalmus. Next base: position 97,880 of record JADLZN010000426.1, read on the forward strand.
TTCAACAAATCGGTCAACAGAGCCTTATCTCACCCCCTCAGCCCCTCCATCAAGCACAGTATTGATGATCATAGGCTGTACTGCACTTTTATAAATATTAATATAAGGAAAAAAGCAGGTCTGACAGCAAAGCCTTACTCGTTTTCAAATCAAACACAATATCTTATAGATAAAAGTGATGATAACATATTTTGGATGTAGCTCTTCACATTACACAGCAAAGAGCTGGAAATGTAGATGACTGGCAGGCAACCTCGTCATTTTTGTGTGATGATAGAGAGTACCATGCAACAATTAGATTATTCAATTTATTAAGCATAGCGCTCAATTATTTTATCTGAAAAGCCTTACACTGTCCACATTAATTAACAGTAATCCACACTCAACCGTCAAATTTAACAAATGTCTTACGTCTTCAGGCCATATGGTACTAAATGAGCAATTTCAATAGCTGGAACTTTTTCAAAGAAATGGATAAGCTCTTAAAAGTATGTTTAGTGCATATGTCACTCCACACAAAGCAAGTTACCACAGTGCATGCTCTTAAAACAAACAAGCAAACAAACAAAACCATATGGTACAACTTTCCAAATGAATGTGAGCAACTTAGTATCTTCCCTTCCATAAGGCCATTATTAAGTGTACAGACTTTAGTCAACATGAAATCAAAACTAACCTGAATTATTTATTACACATATTCCAAGTCTTAATTTGATAAATCATTGCATGAATCTCTTAATAATGTATCATGGTTTCCATAAAAAATATCTAGCAGCACAACTGTTTTCAACATTGATAATAATAAGACATGTTTCTTGAACAGCAAATCAGCATATTAGAATGATTTCTGAAGGATCATGTGAAACTGAATACTGGAGTAATGGCTCCTGAAAATGAAGCTTTGCATCACAGGAATAAATTTACATTTTAAATCGTTATTTAAATAGAAACAGCAATTTTTAACTGTAATGAGATTTCACAATAGTACTTTGACAATTTACTGTATTTTTGATCTAACAAATTCAGCCTTGGTGAGCATAAACGACTTCTTTCAAAAACATTCAAAAACATTAATGACTCCAAACTTTTGAACAGACACATATGCTGTTTATATTGCATGTCTTTTTAAACAAATCAAATGGGGACACAATATGCAAATTATATTAAACAAGAGACAAAACTATCTGCCACAATACTCTTGAAAGTACTTCCCTGCCATTTTATTATTCTAATTCAAAATAAAGTGGCTGCGACATGTCTTCATATATCAAACATGCACATGCAGTATGAAACAGCAGGCATTACACCCTTCAAAGAACTCCAAGTGTCCTCTGTGTGATGTTTCAAGATAAATCTGTACAGTCTGTACATAAACAAAACACAAAAGTTTATAGGGCTGATCTAGGATGTGTTCCCTGCAATGGAAACTATGATTTGACTTTCTCTATCAAGAACAATGACCAGACACCAAAGTTGCCTATAGCAGCAGTGTGAAACACAAGCAGTGATGAATAACTCTAGCCTTCCCCGTAGTCTCTTACCATAAAAATTACCGCAAAAAAACCCATAAACAAGCAGGATGAGAAATGTCAGCAGATGCATGTCTCTAAGGCATTAGGCACTCACTCCCTCTTTCTCTGCATTACTGCAAAAAGCTGCCCCTCTTTTCAATGTCTAAATCTGGCCGGCAAAGATTTTTTCCATCCATTTGTAGAACTAGGGCTTTCCATTAGTTCCACTAGAGAAAGGGCCACTTGACATGAATACATGATCGCTGGAGGTCTGCAGGCAAACACATCGAAGTCACAACACACAAAGATTAATGCATGTCACTAGAACCTTTTTCTTTAAATATTAAGATGACATCTTCAAGTGGCACATATATGTGAAAAACCTTCCTTGTCCAAACAGACAATAATCATTTCTTAAATACACCAACATCTACAGATCAAGTCACATTTTTATCACTCTTGTGAACTGCAATAAAATCAAGACGGTATCAATGTCAGACAGCATTAGCTCCACCAACGTCTACCTAAAACTGGCCAATTGTGTCTTGGATCCGTATTTTTAGACCATTTAATTGCATGTATACGAGTTCTGATTTCCATTTAGCGCCACATAACATCTGTTCCATAAAAAGTGTTCCATATGCTCACTAGCTCACCATTATGAAAATACTAGCAACAACATTTCACCTTCTCAAACCTGAAATAACTTTGAGTTTGTCTGGGTGTAGATCTATTTATCCATCTATTTCTGTTATATCTAGCTAATATTTTTATTCACAAACTCCTGCATACAAGACTGAATTCATCTGACTGTGCTCATCAGACTGGCCATTTGAGACAAAGATCAATAGCTTACATGATCCGACTCATTCTCTGTGTGTGATTGTTTCGTACTATTGACTAGGAAGGATCTATAGAGGCAGATGTTTATTTTGTACAAACCAGAGTACTAAGATCTGCCACTATTCAAAATACTGTTAAACTAAGCACAATGAAAAATGACAATGTGAGAGAGAGACAGAAAGAGGGTACCGAGAGGAAGAGAATCATTTCTCTGTCACTTCAGAAGAAGATTTAGAACGGAGGGAGACAGGGCTGAACCTGCCAGCGAGGATTTGCACAAAGATGACAATTCATCAAAGGAGGAAAGCGAAATATTCAGAGCAAACTGGTTCACATGGTTCACAATACCATTCAAAGCTTGGGGTCAGTCATAAAAAGAAGAAGAAATAATATCATATATATATATAATATATATCTATTAATATTACATATATAGTGTATATATATATATATAGTAGGGCTGTGCAATTAATCGCATGCGATTGTCAAGCGCATCTTGTCAAGCCATCTGGTCAGTAAAAAGCCGTTCCATGATTGGTATAAATCGCCATCACCTGCTTTCAGATGGAGTGGCATTTAATACACAGATCCGTAGTTCACTGACAAGCTAAGCAATATCGCGTTCATAATCAAATGCGATTGATCTGCGATTATGAATGCGATATTGGCTAATTGTCAGTTAACTACGGCTCTGTGTAGTGAATGCCGCTCCATCTGAAAGCAGGTGATGGCGATTTACTACCAATCAAGGAACCGGCTTTTCTGACGAGATGCGCATGAAAATCGCATTAGATTTTTTGCACAGCCCTAATTATATATTAATATATATATTATAATGCTTTTCTGATGATGTCTTGAAGGATCATGTGACAATGAATACTAAGTAATGGCTGCTGAGAATTCAGCTTGCCACTGCAATAAATACATAAACATAATCTTTGTCCACAATCTATTAGTATTATTATTATCTGATAAATTAAATATACTGTAGTACAACAAACAATACCCTAATACATAGTTACATTATAATTAAAATAATACATGATTATTGATTTCACATTATTCCCAGTGGGAAATGTAACTTACTTGCCATGAAAATAATGTCCTAATGCAAATAAAAAAATAAAAATAAAAAATAGATAAATAAAAAATGATTAAACTCTATCCATTCTAATCAAAATAATAAATAATTCACGTCACCATGATATTACATGATAAGCTTTGATACAGGGGTGACACAGAGACTCAACCAGCCCCCTCTCCTCTCCTCCTGCTGAAAGCTGGGAAGATCCTGTGTTCTCAATGCAGAGAGTAGGACCGAGAAAGAAACAGAACAATGCAGGGAGCAAAAACAGAGAGAGAGAGAGAGAGAGAGAGAGAGAGAGAGAGAGAGAGAGAGAGACGAGCAACAGTGTAGAACAGAGCGAGCGAGAGCCATGTGGTGGTTTGCAATCCTCCTGCTTGGAACACAATTATTCTAAGTAGTTTTCCCATCAGTAGCAGGCATGAGCGGAAGACCCTCGGGTGAGCCAAAACCTTTTCTGCCGAGGCAACAGGGGGAGAAAAAAAAGCAGCTCTCCAATTTATTTGATAAGGCATGCAGAACTCAGTCCTGCCAACTGCTGCAAAGAACAGGAAAATCACCCTCGTACCCTCAGCCACCTCTCGTCAGGCAGCTGAAATTTCATCAGCCACTTCAAAACTGAGAGATGTAACTTCATGTATGATTCATATATACATTTGAAGTGTAGGAAATGAACGTACTTCTTCAAAGGGAAGACCATATAATCTATTCAACTGTTTGCACAGTCTATGCAACTAGTCTATACAGCTGGGGAAACAATAAAAAAAAATTAAATTCCATTAAATTCAGTTTAAAAGAATTACCTGAAAATAATCCTAATCGTTAAAACAAAAACTACTCTGTGTGTATGCATACATGTTATTTCTTTATTTTTAGTTGTCTGAAAGTAGCAATGATTGTAAGGCTGCAGCTTGCACAGCAATTTTAGAATCAATTTTAGAATTCTCAAATCTTACCATCCTATTCTTCTTGGATCACACAGAGATTCTATTGGTTGACTGAACTTCTCATTTGATATTATTATTCAACTTGTTAGTAATCTTTATCATCAACATATGCTTGAAATGTTAAACTATATCTTATATATTACATTATTGAACCCTATATCTACAAAGAAACATTTCTTCTTTATGTTCACAGTTAGCTCATGTTTAGCAAGGTTACGATTACCTTGATAGCTTAGCATAGCGCTAACCAATTAGCCTGATAGCTTGGCATAACACTGACGATTGGCCTGATTCCATATCACATTGTACATCATTTCTTACCCTATTCAAAGTCTAACACATAATCCGGTTAGGATTTGGCATGACAGTGGGACACACAGGAGGTCACTGTGAAATATTTGTGGGACATTCATATTCATAACCTTCATCTGCAATAATGTTCCAAAATATGTAGTTTATTTCATAATTACAGTGCTGTTGGTGGGTATTATATCAGTGTCATGTCTTTGCTCCAGCCCCATTTCTGAGTACCTCCCTCCCGCTATTCAAAAGCAAATGTTAATTAAATAAATAAATAAATAAACATTGTTTCTGCAGATGTCGACCTTTAGATAAAGCAATAACGACTTACTGATTTCAGCAAAATAATAACAATAATATTCACAAGATCAGAACCCAAACAATAATATATAATTAAAAAATGTCCAGAAATTTGGTAACACCTTATAATAAGTATACAGTAATAAAGCAGTTATAAATAATTAGCAAATTATTATCTTATAGTTAAACTATCAATTTATATTAATTTATAATAAAGGTAGGTTATTGCCTTCAGTTTTGTATTATTTTTTTTGGTGGCGTATTCGAACGTGAGAACTATTTACTCCTGATAACCATTAACAACTGCTTTACTATTGGTTTAATCACTGTACATCAGTTAGGTGTGGTTAATAGGTTGTTAACATTATCTGATTATTTACAAATGAACTAATTAACCAGTAATAATTAACTACAATGTTAACTGCCATGACAATGAACAATGAAATCACTTTATTATACAGAGCATATCAATGTATTAACAATGTAGACAACAGTTTATAAACTACGAATTAACTATAAACAAATAGTTTGCCAATGATTTGTAAGAGCTTTGTTACTGTATCCTTATTATTATAAAGTGTTCCCAAAGCTTTTTGTTTGGGCATTTTCTCAGCTTGGCTACCCTGCTAATGCTGCTTACACTGAGAGAACTGCAGGGAGCAGCAGCAAGCATGTTATTGTTATGGCAACCAAATGTATTGCAAGCTGATTTGCTGAAAGAGATGGAAAGTATCAGTAACTTGCATCAGCAATGAAACACTTTCCATTTCTGCAATGTCATCTTTTGGGAATCAAATATAATAGGAGACTATGTTTAGAAGTCAAAACAGGGACATTTTTAATAAATCATTAGGACGTATAACTATAACTAAAATATTATGAAACGTGGGGTCTGTGGTATTCATTTTATGACATGCTATTACATCAATACTGGCATAGTGCTGATCTTCCTCCTGAACTCCTGATCTTCAGTAAAGTACTCACATTTAGCGTAGAAGTACATGAAGTGGGACACAACCCCAGCTTTATAGATTCATTCCATGAGAAGGATAGATCACCGACAGTCACAGAATCAGCCTGTCTGGATGCATGGCATGCTGGGACGGATCTGAAGGCAGTGGAAACCACAGGAGGATGCACACTGAGATTAAGTACTAATCAGATCTGAGTTTTGAGTGAGTTCTGAGAGATTTTTCATCTACATTTGCAAACATTTTCACAAGAATCCCCCTTTCATCTCTCATTTCTCTCTTTCTCTGGCCTCACTTTCAAAACAGAGAGACTGAGAGACTGCCATAAATTAATTTGATGGGAGGATAAATGAAGCCGAGTGCTTCTGAAGATCAACCAAATATCATTTTCTTTTCAACACTGAATCAGTGTCAAAAACAATAAGATAACCAAGACTTTAACAGGACAGATGAAAAAGCAACAGACAACCAAGAAAGAGTGACGGAAAGAGAGGCTTTTGAGAGCCCTGTACTGACCACTTTATGAAACAAAACCTTATCTCTCATAATTGCAATAGACACACAAAAAGGAGTATGAGCGTGTGACCTTGCAAAAATGTTTATTTAAGGTAAACCAGTTGGTTAATGTGAAATAAATTTGAGGCAAACTGTTTGCCACAAATCAAATTTGCATGTGAACTTGGCAAATTTGCAGCAATGTTTGCCACAGGGGTTTGCTGGAACGCTTGGAAAGATTGTCTGAAAGAGAGTGAAAGAGGAAAATAAAGGTGATAGGAATGAAAAAAAATTTGAAAATGTACTTCCGGCAAGGACTACACAGGAAAAAAAAACTCATACATCTTATTGCCACTTGAGACTTTCAAATGGAACAAGCCTCTAATTAACTCCTCATTACAAATGCAGCAAAATACCAATATCTCTCACCTTTCCATTCACACTCTTCCCATTTCTTTTCAAAATTGAATCAGTGTCCAAGACAATAAAAAAAAAAATTTTGTATATATATATACAAAAATCCTGACTTATTAATTCATTAATATCATTATGTTTTTGGGGAATCGCACCATAGGACATTTTGCAACATTGTCATGCAAATATTAATAAGCAGTGATGTAGTTTCCTAAGACATATTAATAAAATCAACAGACTCACTGTAAATACAATTCACTGCATTTTAGTGGAAATGACGTAAGTTAACAGTAAAACACCAACATTTTTTATTCCTTTTCACACAAATTATGATTAGTCATTAATAAAGAAATATTTGTGCGGTTCCTTGCACAATTCTATATGACCTCAAAACACTTTTATCATAATGCATATGTAAACTATTATATTTTTAAATCACATAACCAGCTCCATATGTATGGCTTTTCTAACATAGTAAACTTGCTCTGTAGCTCACCTGGTACAGCATTGGCGAGTTGGTGCAGTGACAGAGCACTTGCGCTACAAGTCCATGAAACAAAGTAACGACACTGCAAAGAACTCAAAAGGAATTCTCTAGAAGCAATAAAATGCACCCATGATGCTGCCAGCCAAATGTGTTTTACTATCTCACCTCGTTTGCTTGTTAACCATCATTGATAGATTGATTGAGGATTGTGGCAATTATTTGATTCATAGAGCATAAACTTTTAGTGCCACTCATCGAACATTTAAATTTTAAAGTGTTGCGAAATGCGCAATTTAATTTTAATTGGTTTATCAGACATTAGGCTCATCTATCCCCCCCCCCCTTTTTCCCCCCCCCCTTCTCCCCCCCCCCCCCCCCCCTCCATAGCACCATGTGTGGGGTGTATTCAAATCTTTGTATGTATGAACCACATTTATATTTTATTTAATTTTTTATTGACCCATCTCACTCGCCTGTTACAGTTGGTTTTTATATAGGGCTGCACGATAAATCGCATGCGATATTTAATGCGCATCTTGTCAGAAAGCCGGTTCTGTAATCAGCGGTAAATCTCCATCTGACGAGCTGCGCAAAAAATCGCGCCAATATGAACGTGGTTTTGCGCAGCTCGTCAGTGAACAACGGCTCTGTGTAGTTAATGCTGCTCAATGTGAAAGCACGCACGTGATGGAGATTTACCACTGATTACAGAACCGGCTTTACTGATAATATGCGCGTTAAATATCGCATGGGATTTATCGTGCAGCCCTAGTTTAATAGTACAAAAAGTTTAACTGTAAAACTGTACATTTGTTGCAAATGTTAGTTTGCATGTGATAATACATTCATATTCCTCCAGCACTCTCTCCACCACTCATTGCTTGCCAAACTATTCAGACTTCTATGACAGGATGTCAAACCAGCTGAGGTGTGTGTTTATACAGCACCAACACAAGAGCCTTTTCTCATTAACTCCTCAATGTATGACTCAATGACAAATGCAACAAAACAGCACATCTCGACTGTGAGAGCAGGCATATCTCTCGCTCTCTGTCTCTCTTTCCATTCCACTTCATACCTCACATCAATAGTTATTACATTCAGACCACTATCTTTCAACCACCCACCCAACCCTTGCCCGATCTCTTTCTTCCTTCCATCTCTCCCACACTTTCTCTTGTATTTCTCACTCGTATATGCTTTTCCTCTTAAATAAATCACTTCTTACAGCACAGATGCTCTATGAAACTTTCACTAGGCTTTGCTGCTGCCTCATCTCGATAATCAAGCATTTCTTTCCTTGTAGAGGTGCTTGGAAAGGCTCGTTGCTTTTATTTTTCACCGTTTCCAATGCCTGAAGTGTTACAGGCTCTTTGTGGGCCAGCTTTATGATGGAGTCTACTTAATCATTTCTTGTTAAGATAGATCTATGAGTGGGCCACTCTAGTTGAAGTAATATGTGTTACATTGGGGAGTCGTTTTCTGTTTGTTCTCCTAGGACAACCAGATGTCCCGTTTTCCTGGATACATCCCATATTTCAAATAAGCTGGGACACCTGAAAAGCATCTAATGTACAGGACTGTCCTGGGAGAAACGGGACGTCCTTCTTCCTGTATTTATTGTGGTGCAGTAAACCTAATTGCCCAGCGGGTGGTCTGTTGCTACAGAGACAGTTCAATCAGTTCACAAGGTCCTGGACCTCTTTAACAAGGTCAGCACCACGATGACTACAGTCAGGCCAGAGTCAGATTTCTCAATTTTTGAACACCATGCCATAAATGTAGTGTGCAAAACCATGAATTTCTATTAGCATCAGACGTAGCTTTTCAAAGATGGATTTCATAGAATCTTTGTCACATTCCTCCACTCTGTGACAAAGGAGGGACTCTATTAAAGAAAAAAAAAACATTTTGGTCTTTTGCCACTTTTATTATAGGTACAGTAAAGAAAGTGACAGCTAATGAAGTAATGAAGAGGAGATGTTGCAAGCTGGATTCAAACTCACATTGCCTACATTATCACCCAAGCTCAATAGTGCTATTCAAAAGACCTAGTGAGATGAAAGACTCGAGCACAATGGAGACTTGCAAATGATTTCAAATAGTAAATAGGCAGCTAAATTGTTCTCATAAGCATAAAAATACATACAAAAAAAAAAAACATCCACTGTTATCTGGAACTATATTCAGGGCTAAGTTGTCACTTTAGGTCATGGTTTCTTCATTTAAATAATGCGTTGTTTTGTTCGTTCGGGAAAATATGCCACAAAGAAAGAAAACTTATACATAGAAACAAAACAAGAATGTAATTGAGCAGGCTCAAAGACTACTGCTCTCTTTGATCTTTGGCTCACCCACACATGCCCGTTCTTCTGTTTAATATACTGAGCTGTCCTCATGGTCACCTCTATCCTAATCTTCTTCCCCTGGCACTGCTTAAACCGTTGTGCATCAGTTCCTGTCTCCTCCTTTTGTCCCTCCTCTCTTTTGCTTTCACGTATGGATGCACAAATGCATTGGAAATGTGCACAAATGCATGCACACCCACATACATATACACAAACATTCTCCTCACTGCTGCTGTCCCTGCTTATGTATGTGTTTTTTTAGGTAGCTCTGGTCTAATCAGCCCACAGCAATGATGCAGTGATGACTCTGCACCACTGTTATTTGAACTCATGTGGACTTTGTGTATGCTTACAGGAACATTTGATTGCTCAGAGGTTGCTGTTTTATAGTTCATGAAACCTAATGTTGATGCTTCAATGGTATTAACTATATTTCTCCTTAAATTCGTAGAGAAGAAGAAAAAAATACAAACAAATAAGACAACTGTTAAGTATATATACATAGTATAGACTATATATAGATAAGGAAAGGAAAGGAAACGCCAGTAATACTGTTTTTCAGTATTTGAAGTACCCATGGTAACATTTAAATAACATAGTATATACACATTGGAATGGTATATAAAATGACATTACTTAGTATTATCTGACATATCACTGAACCATGGTACTAATACAGTTAAAGAGACTGCAGCAATTCCAGTTGGTCGAACACACACTGAGCACACATTCGATGTCCATCATAACATTTTTACACTCTACCACACACACTATCCTACATATTTCATCCTGACCTCTGATTGACTGCATATGTGGGACTGACACAGTGAAGAGCACAGTGACAATGATCATGATTTCTCATCCTTAAATCATGACATATTCACCACAAGGACTGTAAAGTTTAGAGAGGAGTAAGAGTCTCAAACATTAGTCAGAGCCTGTTTAACAGACTCTGACCCTCCGATTTGCTCAGGGCCCTGCTTTAACACCGACATTCAGCCATCCATGCAACTCCGCTATACTGCACCTCACACTTTATTTGTTTGTGTTCATGTTGAGACTCACACATTTAAATAAAATGCAAAAACGTCAATTTTTTTCAATGTTAGAAATACTTATTTGTGTCAGCCCATATCCAAACTGATGTACAAATCTGAATATTTTCAGAAGCAATAGACAGTCGGCGGAGCTTAAATCCAGAATATTCCTTGAAGATGAAAACACAAAGAATTATGAAAAAGTAGACGAATAAACTGGAAGACAAGTGGTGGAAGAAAACGTGAGAGAGATATAGTCATTTCTGCAATCTAAAATCTGTGTTCCATCAAGGGATCAGACCAGATTACCACACAGAGCTGATGAGGCAACTTTTACTTTTCACACGCTCTGAAGACAGACGCGCTTTACACAGCAGTGTTTGCTCAAATGGAACAAAGCATTCTTTTCTTTCTTTGTGCTTTGGGGGATTGTGTATGTGAGTGTGTGTGTGTGTGTGTGTGTTTGTGTTGGGGGTCAGGGACTGTGGCAAGGGTTCTCATAACTGTTTCAAAAGCATATTTTTTTTATGGTAAAGGTTTCAATGATCTGTCTTCATAAAGGGTTGTTTTATCATACGATCCCCCTCATAAATTGCGTTGTTCTCCACCACAAAAATAATGCTCATGCAATATGGATCCTGATGTTGACATTAAGCAAGTGACTGGCTTTAAGACTCCAAAACAATACGGCTGCATAAAACTAAAGCGTGAAAACAGCTGTAAACTTTCAAAATGATTTTTCTGATGGCATAATTTGATTTTCATGAGGATGCTTTCCTCTGTCTGACAGAATGAAGATGGTGAGGCTCAAATAACACTGGCACCTTCAGCTGTTCAATCATTTCCCTCATTATATCAAATGAATCTAATGATTTAGTAATGTAGAAGCAAATGTGCCAAGCCATAGGTTTCCATAGAGACAAATGATGCCATGCACCCAGCAAATTATAATATAATTTATGCCGGTTTGAACGGAATTGAGTGATTTCACTCAAATTTTCAAAGCTAGATTTAAAAGACCTTTTTTAATTAACAAAATAAAATCCTAAATGCTGGCCAGCTGGTTTTATTTTTACTCCAGAAGTATTTTAGATAATAAAATCTATTACATTTTTTATTCATTTTACAAGATTCAGGTCTTGCATGGTAACACATTAGATTAGGGAACACATATTTACTATTAACTAAGACTTTTGCCTCAATAAGCTCCTAATTTGCTGCTTATTAATAGTTAGTTAGTTGTTAAGTTTAGTTATGGGGTCGGATAAAGCGATCTACATTATGGTCATGCAAAATAAGGCATTAATATGAGCTATATAATTACGAAGAAACAGCCAATATGCTAGTAATATGCATGCTAATAAGCAACTAGTTAATAGTGAGAATTGATCCTTATAATAAAGTGTTACCTTTTGCATTTCTAGTTTTATAAAGATGTTAGCAGAAAGGTTGCAAACTCTGAATCCTGACAGGCACTAATACATATTAGTATTCTGAACTGCAGAACAAAAATGTTGTTGTAAAGTATCCCTTACAAAAAGTAACATGTTTTTACAATAAAACATGGGAAAACCCTGGCAAGAACACAAGTACCTTACAGTACCATTTACACAACCATTCAAAAGATTTGGGTTATTAAGATTTTCTTCTTCTTATTAAAACTTCTTATTTAATACCTTTATGAGCAAGAATGAATTAAATTAATCAGAAGTGACAGTAAAGACTTTTAAATTGTTACAAAATATCAAGCAGCACAACTGTTTTCCACGTTGTAAGTAATGTTGTATCATTGTAAGTAATGTTTTCAACATAATAAATAATGTTTAGCAGCAAATCATGAACTTAGACTGATTTCTGAAATATCATGTGGCACTGAAAACTGGCTGAAGTAGACCGGAATAAATTACAATTTAAATATTAATTATATTAAAACAACAAACAAACAATTACATTTATTTTAAAATGTAATAATATTTCACAATATTACTTTTTTTACTGTATTTTTGAGCATAAGAGACTTCTTTCAAAAACATTTAAAAAATCATACCGACCCTAAACTTTTGAATGTAGCATACCATGGTGTATGAGCACAGTATCAAACAGTATAATAAATTATATCAAATTACCATCTGATACTGCACCATGGCACTGCCACAGAACCCTTTTGTAAGAGATTGTAATAATCCCAGTTAAATTAAAGCAATTACTGAAATCTTGCTTTATTTAGTGACTATCGAAAAAGGCCACTGAGTTCACATAAAGTGTCCAGGGGAGAACTGAGTACATTAATTAAGGCAGAGGTAATTAATCAAACTGATAATTACTTTTACATTTGGATGGGTGAATTTTATAATCTGCATGTTAAAAGCTACGATTTTAAAACAGAACCAAAACTAATGCCATTTGCAAAATATGGTAATGCTATAAAGAAGGCTCCATTGTGCATATGAAACAAACGCACAGGTGTGGATACAACTAATATAAGTGTTACACAATAAAACAGCTGCAGTTCTGAGCACCCAAAGATACAGTAGTAGCCATACCCTGGAGACTAGTGGTCGACCGATATTGTTTTTTTTTTGACAGCCGATGCCGATATCTTAGAAAGCAGTGTGGCCGATTGCCGATATAAAGCCAATATAATTGTATTTATTTTAATTAATATTTAAGAAATTTGAAATCATTTAAAAATGGATTAAAAAATAAATTTGTAAAATAAACAAACTTATACTTTAGAAGACAAAGCATTTTCACAAATAAATAAATATTTAATAAAAAATATAATTAAAAAGGAAGTAAACTTTAACCAACAGAGCACAACAGTATTCTGGGAAGTTATAGTTTGCAAGGTTTGTGAAATTAAATGTTCATTAGCCATTCAAAGATTTGTTTAAATGATGTAAACGCGTATTTGCTGAATGCTGACAGCAAACGAGAAAGTATTATAATGTGTGCCTTTCTATTACTAATAATATAAAAGCAATCGTTACACTACTTTTTGTATACATTTTAATTCCTTTGTTTAACAGTTCGATCGGATTATTAGACAGACTTCTATCCGTATAGACATAACTGTTAACGACGACAGCGAACAAGAGGGAGAATGTGAGTGGTGTGTGCTCAGGTGCTGCAGTTATCAGCGCCGTCAAAATAAAAGTCCGCCTCGAACACATCGGCCAAACAGAAAAACTTATCGGCCGATGCCGATATTTGAAAAATGCCAAATATCGGCCGATATATCGGTCGACCACTACCTGAGACTTAACATTTGCACATCTTTTATGCACCTGCATGCATATTTTGCCAATTGTACAAAGGTAAGCTCATTCCAGCACTTCACATCTACCACCTCTCTTTCTCGTATTCACACACACTCCTACACACCCTTGTAAGTGTGAAACTACCATACTGAGGCTCACCCCAGCGTTCACTCTCACCCAGCACACCGTGAGACTGAGACCTGTGAGGGCCATCCATCACACACAGAGAGGGAGAGAGAGGCAGCACAAGGCCAGCGAGAAGCTGTTTTCCTGAGGCAAAGCCTGTCTTTTCCCATCAGCTTACTTGCTCACTGTAAACAGTGTGCGGGTCCAGAAACCTACTCATGGGGTTGATAGAGGGGGACAAGCTAAGCTTGGCTTACCTACTGTTTGGGAAAAGATCAACCTAAAGGCAGTTGTGCTTTCAGAGAAAATGGAGACCTGTTAGTCTTAAAGTGCATTCACACGAACAGGGATTTTATCTCTGGAGATTGTCGAGTGGCTGTTTTGTTGGTCGTAGTAATCGTTCATACTGCTGGATACCATAACGCTACTGAGCATTTGAAATTCTGATCACAAACGAGATGTAACAGCAGTGAAACTCATATGTCACCCTAATTTGACAATCAAACTGTTTATTTGACACTAAAATTAGCATTCTCGTGAAAAAAGCCTTTGTATATAAATCACAGCAGTGCACAATATAATCCATCGTGAATAAGATTAATGATTATCAATGCATGAATCAAGCTCACCCAGAATACAAACAATTTCTGATACAGCTTTCCATGCATCATTTTCTAAAATTTTATTATTATACCCCTTTGTGCAGGATGACAAATCAGAATTAGCTAGATCATATAACTAGGTGCGATATGTAGCAAGCTATCAGTCAAAGACAGAAGGCATAGATAGATTTCCTAGATATATACATAGATAGCTAGACAGACAGACAGATAAGCTAGAACGAAAAATAAATATAAATAAATAAATATAAAGCTAGCTAGATAGATAGATAGATAGATTAGATAGATAGATAGACGGACAGAATAGCAGCTAGACAGTAAATTGCTGTAGATATATGAACGGCCGCCCTAGTCATATAACACCATATAGTAATGATCAAATGATGACAGAACATCAGAATAACAACACAGAAGCACTTTTTGATCAGCATCTAGGATAAATTAGACAAGAGAACAGACTAATGTGATTATGACAAAGTGGCAACCCTTTCACCTCCATTCTGTGAGCACCCTGAAGTCCTGCTTAAATAATGAGTTTAGCTTTCTCTTCCTAAAGCAAACCTTCAAGATCTTTGGCCTCAAAAGACTTTATTTAAAAAAGAAAGCAGCCCTCTTAGGAAGAGGACACAGTGAGGGACAAAGCACTAAACAGCTATTAAAGATGAGCAGAGGCCTGCGGTAAAAGCCAGAGCGACTGTGGCCCAGTTGGCTGGGAGGCGCCCCAACAAGCCTCCCTCTCATTTAATCCAGCCTCACGGAGCTGCCTCAGTTGATGTGGCACCCAGCCATGGAGAAGCGAGTGGTTTACACACACGCACGCACGCACACACGGCAGTTAGAGCTGTCATAGACTTCATGCTAGTTGTGAGGTCTGTTGTATCATCCCAGACAGTTCAAGAGAGAAAGCACTAAAATAAAACAAGCACTAAGGAAAAAAATTCTCAACAGGGCTTGTTGGCAGAGACAGACTGCAGAGATGTAAAAATATGTTTTCTAACATACTCCCACTGCAAACCGCACAAGAGAAAAAAGAACAGCACGGTTCATATATGAAGTCTGAATACATTTTACTACGAAACACACATAGACACGCACACAGCAATCAGTGTTTCTTCAAATATTAGCATTTTTCTGAACCAACAAAAGGTGGAAATAACATTTTAAACATGTTTAGAATAAAATGGCCCATTCGATTATAAATACTATTTTCATATAATCTAAAAAAATAATAAAAAAAATTACAAGTTTGATTGCTTAACTTTTTTGTTAAAGTGAATTTCCCTTGATTTTTATTTATTCAGACATCATATGTCAAATGTAATTTTAAGCTTAAGTATACTAGGCATATTATTATACAGTATATATTACTAGATAATATATATATAGATATATAATATAGATATATATGATATATATATATGATATATACTGTACAGTATGTATTTGTTTGATTATTCAATGTTAGAATATTAAGCTAAAATCCTTAGGGTAGATTTCCTATTTAAGATTGAAAGTTTGATACATCAAAAAGTGTAGGAAAACGCACATTATATGTCGATACTGAGAGATACTGAGTGATGCTCATGTACTAACAGAAAAAAAAAAAATGAAACAACATATTCATGCATAAAGCACACTTTAAACAAAAAAAAAAAAAAAACCACCACAGAGTTGAAGGTCAAAATGATGGGAAATTTAGATTCTCTCTTTCAAATGCTTGCAGGAAAGCCGGGAATAACATTATGTACAAAATCACCTAGGTCCTGCCGCCTTCTTTTCTCCCTATGTAACAGGTGCATCCTTTGGCACTGAAATGAGGAGAGATAAGGGGAATGCTACGGGGTCTGTATTAGCATATCACTTTTGGCACGCGCAAAGTTACAAAGAAGTATATATATATATATATATATATATATATATATAGTCATTTAACAGTACTATGCACTGACAAAACTCCATTTAAAGGAGCGCTTGCCATGCCTCAGGGCAGCACAGATCAGCAGCACCGTGTGTTCATCTATTGGCGTAAATATATTAAAGTGAGCAGACAGCCATATCTAGGGCAACATTCATATGCTTCCAGTTGTTATTCTAACCATTTCTTTGTTGTGAATGCTTCTATGTTAAAAGCATAGGTTCAGGTCAAGTGTGTAAGAGATTTGTGAGCCAAGGTGATAATGTGCTTTTACAGGTAAATGTGAAGAACTGAATTCTAGGGTTGGATCAGAGTGCTTTGAAAGCACTGCCTTGAAGTTTAATACCATTTGATGTAAACAGCTATGGTTTCACACAGCCCGCCCCTCGCCTGCTGTAGCCTTGATGACTCTATGCACTTATACTCACAAAAACACAGTGTGAATTAAACATTCATGTAATTTTACTTTACTTGTGACTGTTGGTGACTTCATTACTAGTGGCTGACTAACTGTGAATTACATTTGTATAAACCTGTGGTGTAGTAGTCAACAAATGTGTCACAATGGTCAATGCAATGACCATATGTTACACATTACCAGTCAAGAGTTTGATTACAAATACAGTAAAAACCATAATAATGTGAAATATATTTCACATTATTTTAATTTGTTTTAAATTAATTCCAATAATTTATGAAGTTTTAAAGTAGAAATCTTTTGTAGAAAAATAAAGAAAAATAAATCGATACTTTTATTCAGCAAAGATGTGTTAAATTGATAAAAAGTGAAAGTAAAGACTTATCATGTTAGAGAATAATTTTTATAATCAAAGAACAGTGGAAAAAAAAGTATCAAGGTTCTAAAAAAAAAAAAAAAAATACTAATCTGTCCAACTGTTTCCAACATTGATAATAAATCAGCATATTAGAATAATTTCTGAAGGATCATGTGACACTGAAGACTGGAGTAATGATGCTGATGAAAATTAAGTTTTGCATCACATAAATAAATTACATTTCAAAATATATTAAAACAGAAAAC
Source organism: Sinocyclocheilus anophthalmus (assembly GCA_018155175.1). NCBI lineage: Eukaryota > Metazoa > Chordata > Actinopteri > Cypriniformes > Cyprinidae > Sinocyclocheilus > Sinocyclocheilus anophthalmus. The sequence goes on from JADLZN010000426.1 coordinate 115,580, forward strand.
AGTTAGTACCATTAGTACTATAGTACTAATAGTAGTACAAACCATTATTTTAAATTGCAATAATATTTCACAATATTACTTTTTCCTGTATTATTGATCAAGGATGCTTTAGACTTGATGAGCATAAGATACTTTTAAAAAACCATAAAACATCTTACTGATCCCAAACTTTTGAACGGCAGTGTAATGTTTGCAACTGAAACACCCACAAAATGCTAAAAACCTCAAATAAATCATTTTTAAATAATGTATTTATGTATTAAATCAACATTAAATCATAGTTGACCCTATTTGCTTTCTTATACTTCATAATTTTCCCTATTAAAAAAGTTTCACCCCATACAGAAATGAAAAGCATTTTCAGGACTTCATGTTAGCTAAATGAAGTCATTTCTACTTACATTTTATGAAGATTCAAGTCACATAGGTAGTAGACAGCCAACATTTTGATATCACATGACCAACCAAGTACTCATTTGAACATTGTATCCTGTTATTTGACAATTAGATCATGGAGTAAATGAATCATGACAGACCTTTCCACAATGGCATCGGTAACTAAAGACGTTTGTGTTGCGTAACAGCGCCAAACCTCCAACCTGTCACACTTTTCAAGATCCAATCAGTTCCCAATTCTCCTTTAATAATGTTTCACTTGTAAATACATCACACCTACAGAATGTGGAATAACTTGCAAATGCTGATTCATGTTGATTTCAAATGTGTGATGTCATGCAAATAAGGACTGAACTGTTTGGATACATGTGCACATACGCACTTCAATCAGGGAAAAATGAATGAAGAAAATAACCACTTTCATCTTCTGTGCAGGAAATTAAAGCATTTCTATGCATTATAATTATAAAAACGAAAAGCCGAAATAAAATGTATTCCTCTAAGCTCTCCACCTTAAATTGGTGTGATTAGATTTATCAGCGCCCCGCAACATGATACGCTGAATTACAATGATCATAATATTTCCTGTATGCCCTTTTAAGCATCTTAGGCAAGTGTGCGTGCCCCTCAAAAGAAGCCAAAAAAGATAAAAAAGCAAAGAAATGAAAGTGAAGTGTGAGAAGCAGTGTTGCAGCTGCAGTGCTGTAGCTACAGGGAAGCTGCAAGCATGAGGGGTCTCGTGCATCACATCTCATCCATCAGCTCCCAGAGGACTGGACAAAACTCTCATGCTCCAGCAAAGCTGGATAGTGGATACCGTATGAGTGTGAGAAATACAGCACTTGTATTATAACAACAACACATTGATATGCACTGAGGGTGTGTGGACCATTTGTAGCTTGTGATTAATACACCTTTGTCAGTTGAAAGCTTGATTGCTGCAGATTGGTAGGCATCACCATCTCTGAACCTCATATTGCTGACTCTACTATTGAATATGAATATGAATTTGTAATAAATAGCCAGTGCTGTGTAGATTACTTACAAATTGTTATCTGTTACTGATTACATATTACATGATGAAAATTATAGTCAGTAATGTAATTTAGTCACAATGAAATTACAAATTTTAGGTAATGTATTCTGACTACTTTTGGATTATTTTTGACCTAATTCTTTTATCACATTGATTTAAATAGGATAATCGTGTAGCATATTGATGTAAAAATTCAAAGAAAAATAAAATATATTCCATTGTTATCAACATCACGAATTGCATTAATCATTACATTACTCCAGGGTTTACCCAAAGGAAAACAAATAAACTTCAGAGGGTTTATGAGTTGATGAAATGATAGTAATTGATTAAATCATAAAAAATGTAAAATTAAAATGAAAACATTTTATTCAACTTTTACATTTTGTCCACAAATTCAGAAGCATGGATCGCAAATTAATTTACATGACGTTTATATTGCCATTCTACAATGTGAATATTCTAAGCTCATATGATGCACAGTAGATTTTTTATTTTTTTTTAGAAAGGAAACATTTCAAAGATGAAGAATTAGGGAGAATCAATAAATTATGAGTAATTTACTGCCATTGTGTGAACAATTTGTAATCATGTAATCCATAAAAAAGTAACTGGAATCCGATTTTAAAGTGCAATCTAATTACAAGTACAAATTTTTTGGAATCTGATTACATAATCCAAATTACATGTAATCAGTTATTACCAAGACCATTTGAGTATAATCAAATTGGCTGTACAAGTCAATTCAACACATTTTTTAAAATCTCGTCTAGTTGAATTATGTATATTTTAAAAATAAAGCTGAAATTGGTTAAATTGTTATGGTGAGTGAAAGTTATGGAAAGAACATACAGTATGTTGCAATGACTGACTTATTATATCTATAGTTAAAATATTACATTAGAATATTATATAAATGTGTGATACTATGAATTTATTGGTATAATTGCAGATTTAAAATAACTAAATGTATATTAAAAAAAAATAAAAAGTTGCTGAAAAAAAAAGCAGGTGCTGTGTTGCGGTCAGACTTTGTTCCTTGTTTTTTTTTTTCTTCCTTCGTTTTGTGTGTGTTTTGCTCCCCATGTGTCTTCTTTTATTTGGTTATATTCCTTGTCTTCGCTCCGTGCTCCTCACAGTAGCAACCCGTGACAGAATACCGGACCAGAGACAGTAAGTGGCGCCACTTCTCCCCGTGTTTGTTTTTTGGTTTTGAAAGTGTTTTGTTTTCCTGTTTTTCCCCGCAGCATGGAAACCGCCGCACACTTCGCCGCGCCGTTGTCAAAACCGCCGGCCGCTCCAAAGTCAAGCCCGCCAGCCGCTCCGAAGTCAAGCCTGCCGGACTCTACGAAAGTCTAGCGCCGGCCACAGCAACAACAAGCACGCCCGGGCCGACCAGTTCACCCGTACTCAGAAGAGAGGAGATGGAGAAAATGACTGGCTCAGGCCCTCTTCCGCGCAGAGAGTGTGCCGGAGTGTGTTTGCTCCTGTGTCGGCTCCAGCCCCAGAGCTCGCTCCAGTGTCGGCTCCAGCCTCAAAGCTCGCTCCAGTGTCGGCTCCAGCCCCAGAGCTTGCTGCAGTGTCAGCTTCAGCCTTGGAGCCCGTAATCGTCCCCAAGTAATTTTTTTTGGGGGGGGATAGTAGGGCTCCAGCCGTAGAGGCCGTGGCGGGGGCTGGGGCTGTGGCCTCGGAGGCTGCTCTGCCATGGCCTCCTGGACTGCCTGCTGCGCCATGTCCTCCTGAACTGCCTGCTCCGCTATGGTCTCCTAGTCTGCCTGCTCCGCCATGGCCTCCTAGTCTGCCTGCTCCGCCATGGCGCCCCGAACTGCCAGATCCGCCATGGGTCCCGGAACAGGCGCCGCCCTGGAGGCCTTCCGTCCTGGAACCCTGCTCCTAGAGGCCTCCAGAGTGCCCACCGGGGAATTATGTCAGACTTTGTTCCTTTTTTTTTGTGTGTTTTGCTCCCCATGTGCCTTACTTGCCCTTATTTGGTTATCTTCCTTGTCCTCACTCTGTGCTCCTCACAGTAGCAACCCGTGACAGTTGTACACAGTAACACATTTACAAGTGTTATTATGCCTTAAAATATTTTTTATTGCAATTCTATGATATTAATATTTTTACATAAATCTGCCCTATATGCAGTGAGATAACCCATGGTCCGAAAGAGGCCACACCTACGTAATGTGCTTATTTTAACAGGTAAATGATAAACGTGTAATTTGTGTGTGTGTGTACACCAACATATCTGTGTGTATGAGGGGACATGCAGCGGTGCCCAGAGCCCAGGGTGTAAGTCCTGACTCTTTTGTTAACACTGCTGCACATAAGACTGCCTTTATCTCTGGGCCCCAGGCGAATCACCCTGAGGATTGCGTGTGTCTGTGTTAAGAGGACACAGTGGAAGGAAGAACCTGTCTGAGTACAGCTGTTCAGACTGCAGGACAGTATGTCAGTGTCAGAGTAATTACTTTAATGTACTCCAATTACTTCCCTTTTAGTCTCATACACTGTCTGCAGTTTAAACTGATACTCACTACACCAATAGACGATGCAACAGCACATGATATCACCACTGTAATCTCATCCAAGACTATTACAAATCAAATCAGAAACCTTCACTACTGTAACACATATAGCTACTTTATAATCATGCCTCTCAAGTGGTGGAAATGGCCCAGATTCACTAGCAGGACCCTAGTTGGAGAGTCAGGGGGTATTTAAAGATTCTTTTTGCATCATACTTGGGCACTTTAAATGACCAGAAAGAGAAACATCAGAAATTTATAAAGTGTTGCATTTTTATCCATTTTGTGTGTCCTTTAAATGTCATATGTTATTGTACTAATAAACAGCCAATATATTAATAATTAGTAGATGGAAGTATAATTAGATGTTACAATATATACCAAACAAACAGAAAAGGAGTACAATGTAGAGAACTTTGAACGATTAGCATCACAATTCTGCAGAGTTCAAGGGAATGGCTTCTGTGTGGGCCTCCAACGAGTCATAATGAATTAAATCATGAACAAAAAAACCCTGCAGTGGTACAAGTACCAACTGAATGGCTTGGCATAGAGTAACACCATGGTAATCACCGGAAAAACCTAAGTGATCTTTTCTTAACATAAGCAAACACCTACCACAGACTTTCAAATAAACATGCCCTTTCGACAAGCACTACAGCAGAATACAAAAAACTGTGTGACCTTTCAGTCTTTGATAATTGGCTAATAAAGAGACCAGCTCAGAGACATATATAAATATCCAACCATCTCGGCTCAATGACAACCATCTACAGCGCACAACAGAGAACATTTATCACACAGGCGTTTCTAACGCTAATCCAATAAGAGGGCCGAGTTCAAGAGTGTCATTAGCACAGGCATGTAACCGGAGATCTCAATATATTTGCATTCGTTTTTAGACTACGTGCCAACACTAGGAGGGAAAATGCATTTATAATGTCACCTTTAGCATGCATCCACCCCCGTCTGATATAAGCATATACCCACACACACATACACACCACTGCACACTGGCACAGTCTAGTATTCATATAAAATAATTAATTTGCGGGATCTATCTGCCGGTACAGGTAATGATTTGGATGCTCAGTCAATAGGCAATCCTTGGCACTGCGAAACGTGGCATGTGCACACTGGAATCAATATCAGTGTCAGCCAGTGGCCTTCTGACCACGCAATTGTTTGTGTCAACAGAACAGAATAGAGGATAAATTATATGCACAATTTTATGTCATCTATGTGACAGCAAAATGATCTTGAATAGGTGCTAAAATGACAAAGTATTTTGTAACAGCACCCAGAAATTTGTACCTTGGATCCTCCTGACATATTGAAGAAAAAACAATTGTTGTAAAGACATCGGAGGCACAGACCACTTCTTCTAGTGTGAGAGCTTGCGAGAAGGGGGGTTGGGGGCTTAGAAGGCTTCTTTTGAGATTTTATTGATCTGCACAAAAATGCAAGATCAAAAACATGAAAATGAAATAGCTTCAGGGAGCCTAAGAAACCAGTCGATAGAAAATGCTCAGGCAAAAATGGGTTGAAACTGCCTATTGTACTCAGAGTCCCTCACGCTGTGGTAATGGTAGATGATGTTGAGCAACTACCAGGAGTGGGAGGGGACAGTACCCTCCCTTCTCTGCTGGTAGCCAAGTACTTCTGCATGCTAGACTGACTGTAAGAATTGTAAAATGTGGATGTCAGACTCTGTTCTATTTCTCGTGTTGTGTTTTCCTCCCCCACGTGCTCCAGTTTGATTATATATGCCCATATTTGGTTTTTCCAGTTCCTGGCCCTATTTAGTTCTATCAGTTCCAGCTGTGTTTAATTAATTATCTTATTTGCCTCCTTTTTCTTAAGCCCTGGTGATGTTCCCTGTTTCCTAGCTGTCCTCTTGTTAAATGTATATTGTGTGTCGTGTTTTCAGTGTTTCCTGTGGTCCCAGCTTTGTTTTCGAATTAGAACCCTCTTGGATTCTACTCACACATTCCTCGTCTCCTCGTTCCTTCGTTTCCGTGCTCCCAGTGTGAACGTGCCAGAACTCGTACGACTCCAAAACAGTAAGCGGCGGCCACTTCCGCCCGTGGTTTTCGTGTCTTTGTTTTTTGAATAGTCTTGTGTTTTTTCTGTTCTTTCTCTCCCCTGTGGTACTTCTCCCTGCTGCTCAAGCTCGCGGTGGGCCGCGCCATTGTCATCCCCCGCCGCGGCTCACTAAAGCCGAAGGTAGCTCCCAGACCAACCTCCGGCCACGCCGTTGTCAAGCCCGCCGGCCGCGGCTCACTCAAGCCCGCCGACCGCACCGAAGACTAGACTAGCCTGTCTACATAGAAGGTATGCGGCTTAGGTAAGGGCAAAAAATCTTTACATGTCCATTTACAACCCTAGGATTTGTCCCTAGAATTAAATGGTCTGTTTTTACCTTATTTGGAAGGGTCATGAATAATAATGTTGAGCTCTGCTCTGATTGGCTGTTTCGCAGTGCGGCTCAATGTTGAGCTCTGCTCTGATTGGCTGTTTCACAGTGCGGCTCATTTCAGTAGCTCACACAGCAGGAAGGAAACAGTGAAAATATATATTTCAATACTTTCTCCCACATTTATATCGTTGTGTAATTATACTGTATATAAAATGCGGATATCAGGGAGCCGCTATCAATATGTGGGGCATTGAAACTGCTTGCGAATGCACGATCGCATTTTACTTTCACTTTCGAGATTTGCGATCGCACGTGCTGTGTAAACTACAGCGGCAGAACTTACCACACATTTTACAAGATCAGATGCTTGTCAGTGGTGCTCAGGATCTGTAAATCATTCGCCATCATCCTCAGTCATCTCTCCTTACTCTGTTTATGTGGTAAGTGAAATCTTATGTACTGTAATGTAACAGAAATCTACTGCTAGCAAGCAGCTAACCATGTCCCTTTAGTTTCTCGCTTATTTATTAGAACGCTCGTTATTGTTTTCCGTGCCTTTCTGAATACAGACACCAACCCATCCCAGCAGTTCACATCCCCTGCACAGCCTGTAACATAACATTTATGTCCTAAAAGTCCAACACTCTGTTAGCGTGGTTTGTTTTGTGCATTCGCCAAAATAAAATATCGTTTGGCCAGCCGAGAAACAGGACGCTCGTCATAAAAATAATTAGATGAGCGTTTTCTGAATTCAGATCACAGCCTTCACGACGGGGCATTCCGTTTTTCCCCGATCTCCATCAAGGTGTCAAGATCGTGGGAGAAACTGTACTCATCCCGTATTTACAGCCACACAGTCTCTAATTATTCAAAAGAACATAGTGGGGCTGAATGATGATGCCAGTGTGGAGCGTACGTTGCGACTACTGTGCTTTCTCCCCATCCTCAGCACTCATCTTCGCAACTAGATCTGTGCCCCCCCGAAAGGCAAGCTGTGCGCGACCCAGGAGCCCTCTTATGCTTCATTTGTCCTTCTCGGTGTTGGGAAAGCTTATATGGCGGTAGGTCAGGCTGGCTCATGTTTGCACACCATGGTGGTGTTACAAGTATACCAGGCTGACCTGCTCAGTGGTGGGGCTGCTGAGCGAGCAGCAGCCCAAGTTGTAAAGCTCCTCATATCGCCAGTCTCATAAACAGAGCGTTGCAACCCGCACCCCCCCACAGAAAGATCGGGGGTCGGGGCGACGCTCTCAGTCGGGTTCTTCTAGACCGAAAACGGATCTGCGGACCGTTATTTTTGTCTAAGAGGACCTCGGCTAAATGTTCCTACCATTGTCAGGTCCCTGAGGTCAGCCCACCTGGGGAGCCACTGATGACCCCTCATTACTACTGTGCCAATCCTTCTCCTTGGCCCCTCACGCCAGATTCCTTTGTGACCCACCGCCACCCTCGTGCTTCAAAGGGGGCTTCAAGTGATCTCCGACGAGCGAAGGTATCCCGCTGCCACAGCAACCTGATATGGCACGGGAGAGCTCGCCGCCCCCTGGAGCAGCATTCGTAGCACCCACTGAGTCCCATAGTGTAGATGCATAACAGAAGGGTATGTCAGTTGTGTATCCTGTGACGTCAGTCCTTGGGCTCCTGTCAGCGTGTCCACAACGACTACACGGCTCAGGTAACCACAGGTCTAGGTCCGAGCTCGTCGAGGTATGATTGGTTCCCTTAGTAGATTTTTGTGGCAGTGGGAACTGCGGCAATAGATCAAATGGGTATTGCAGGTTGTAGGAGAAATCGCATCACGAATTGCATTTATGTTCTCATCAATCCGTCTTGTTTCAACGGGGTCATTCCCACACTAGTGGGCCCCGAGCAGGCTCTGGTAATGGACATACGTGTAGTGACCTCTGCTGTATTGATGAATGGCGGGACCAATAGACGTGTTTCCTCCTCTCGTTGCGAGCGTCCGTGTTTTGTACAGAGCGTTCTTCTCGTAAAAAAACTGTGCAATCTACAACCAGGTAAAATGGTGGGGGTTGTCGTTTTCTCGTGATTTTCCGTGCGAGTGGTCCTCACGTCCCTTCTGCTTGCACCCACGGCGCGGTCTATCAACGGATTCGGTCTCTTCATAAGATGCCCACTTCTAAAGCAGACATAACATCTATCTCACCATCTCAGTACGAGGACTGGTTTTAGCGTAGATCTCAAATAGACCTGTTATTTCCATGTTTCCATCCTTCCTCAACACTGGAAGTTCCTGAGGTTTGCTTTCGGGGGCGAAGCATACCAATATTTCCGGACGAAAACTGTTATTCCCTTTTGCCTGTCACTCTCACCCCGCACTTTCAAGAAGTGTGTGGATGCTGCCCTGGCTCCACTGCGACTCCAGGGCATACTCAATCATATCGACGATTGGTTAACACTAGCTCAATCGGAGCAGTTGGCGGCTCGGCATCGAGATGTCGTCCTTGCCCATATGAGAGAGCTGGGGTTAAGACTAAACTCCAAGTAGAGTGTTCTTTCTCCACTACAGAGAGCCACTTATTTAGGTGTGGTGTGGGATTCTACCATGATGCAGGCACGTTTGTCTCCTGCTCGTATCGAGTCAATCCTCACAACAGTCAAGAGAGTAAGAGAAGGCCAGTCACTCACTGTCAAACAGTTTCAGAGGCTATACCTCTCAACGGTATACCTCTTGGCTTGCTGTACATGAGACCCCTACAGTAGTGGCTCAAGACCAAAGGGTTTACCCCGAGGGGGATTATTCGACTCGCACTGTGGACTCAAGGGCACCCGGCGATGTTTACGGTGCCTTGTACATGACTGGAAGAAACGTTGGTTCCTAGTGTCAGGCCCAATGTTTATGGGGCTTCACTTTGTCCTGTTTGTGGTTAACGGTCTAATGACTGAGCCTTCTGTTCCTGGCTGGGGGTGTCGGTTTCGTACTGAGTGACCGCTCTGCCAAGGATCTGTGGGAAGCACCTATCAATGCTCATCTGGTGCCACATCAAGCCGCCCTGAGAATGCGGGGTGGGGGGGGGGGGGGTGGGGGGGGGTGGGGGTTGGGGTGGGGTGGGGTTAGGGTGAGGGGGGGGGGTGGGGTGGGGTGTCTGGTGGGGGGGGGTGGGTGCGTCGGGGCTTCAGGTGGTGTGGGGTGGTTGTGGCGTGGGGGGTGGGGTGGTGTCGTGTGTGCTGGGGTAGCTCTGGCGGTGGGGGTCGGGGGGTGCTGTGCCGCTTTTTCAGCTCTGACACACTTCATTCCAGATCCGCATTACACGGACATCATTTGTGGCTTTGTTCCACACAATCCACACATGCTGTTTTCTCCTACACAACTGACATTTCTTTTTTGCCATATTATCCTTTTCGTGGTGTCTCATGCGGGAAGCTCCTCTCGCTACAGAGCATGGTTGGTGTTCCTATCCCGTGCTCGGCAGTCGCGTTCCGGGGGCAGACATCCTGTCGCGATAAGTGGGGTCCTGATGGCTGTCGGGGGTGTGGCTGAACTCCTACCCTGGGTGCGTGCACACTCCTATTGGAGGGAATTTAGTGTTCTCTATGTGGTTCTGTGTGTGTTAATTAACTATGCGTGCTTGATTCCTATTTGCGTTTGCGGCACCTGACCACACTGCCTGCTCTCTGTGTTCGTCCCGCTACACGTATCACCAGCTCCTCCTGGGGCGGCTATGCCTATGTTGCTACAACGTGTGCCTCCCTAGCACAACAGCTAATTCGATTCGATCTCGTTCACGCCTTTTATTACCCCCATTCGCCCCTCTGGTCTCCCTGGTTAGAGGTACGCCGCGTGCCGTATGGCTGGTTCCTTGTTTCGCTTTTGCTAGTAGGCCCTCATGTTCGGGCCGACCCGTGTATGGGTTGTCTCTGCGTAAACTGCCTAGTCTCCTTGGGTGCTGTCATCCACGGGCACGGGAGGGTCTCGCTCCCACCCTATCAAGCCTTCGCCCCCCCCCGAGTTATGGAAGTTTGTGCTGGTACATGGCAACCCTGATTGGGGGCACACACGTGCTTCCTTAGCATTGGTCTCTCAATCTGAGCGGCTTTGTTGAGCGCGGCACTATACCTTACCACAGTCTAGGAGCTCCCCGCTACCATCTGAGGAAGACTCGGTAAGCCTTTAATCGTTGTGAAGAGCTTTCTCCTTCTATGGTGTGGACCCAGGCTGCGACGCAGACCCCTAGTGCACCTCCGCACACTTGGTACAGTTCTGGTAGTTTCTGTAGTAGCGATCTCTCCGTGTCTATGCGATCTGTGCACTACTCTTCTCCACTCTGAAGGTATACTTGGCGGACCTTAGGCTGCCTGTGAGACACATTCCCTTCCGTATGGTTTCAAAGTCTGTTTCCAATCATTGGAAAGACACTCCCACTTTATCACCACCATTTGCCCTGCCGTGGCATCCAGACCTGAGGCTGCGGCCGTGGTACCATGCGCACTCAACTGCCCTCATGGGACCGCCGGCATTGTGGGTTCGGAGGGCTATGCATGGGTCAGGTATGCGCACTGCAGTGTGGAAATTCATCGTTCCCAACTGTGCGGTTGAGCGATATCCGACGCGCTCGTAATTCCGTGAACGGGGGAACGTCTCGCTCTAGGTTACTGCATCCCTTTTTACAGTCATTTGGTTTCTCCCTGTCAGACGCGGCTCTGGACGACGAGACGCTGCGTCTCTTTGCCTCACTCCCTGGCAATTCAAACCGTTCCCGAGCCCCACCTATAGCTAGGTCCATCGCCTGTAGGTAATCATGGCCTGTGCAATCTCTTGCCGTATGCGCTTTTTAATACTTTCCTTGCGCACTCCACAGTGCGTCACCACACCGCGACTGCGTGTACGCTCGCTGCCTTCTTTACACACAGACACGGTTGACGTGCTTCAGAACGCGGTCAGGCAGGGGCGTTCCCAAAGTGAATCTCGAAGCAGCGTCTCATTCCCTCGGGGAACCCATGGGCTCAACATACTAACGCCAGAGACGTTTCTGATCCATTACTAGGCACCTTTAATTTTATTGCAGCTAAAGACATAAACTAAACACTTTACCAACATATTAAATACCTGATAACGAAATAGTACAAATAACACCCACCGTTCATTTCTGCTATAATGTCTCTCTATTCGGCGGTCACATATATATATATACAAACCCAATTCTAAAAAAGTTGTGACACTGTAGAAATTTTGAGTAAAAAAGGAATGGAATAATTGACAAATCTCATAAACTTATATTTTATTCACTATAGAATATAGATAACATATCAAATGTTGTAAGTGAGACATTTTGAAATGTCATGCAAATATTGGCTCATTTTGGATTTCATGAGAGCTACACATTCCAAAAAGTTGGGACAGGTAGCAATAAGAGTCCGGAAAAGTTAAATGTACATATAAGGAATAGCTTTAGGACCAATTTGCAACTTATTAGGTCTATTGGCAACATGATTGGGTATAAAAATAGCCTCTCAGAGTGGCAGTGTCTCTCAGAAGTCAAGATGGGCAGGGGATCACCAATTCCCCCAATGCTGCGGCGAAAAATAGTGGAGCAATATCAGAAAGGAGTTTCTCAGAGAAAAATTGCAAAGAGTTTGACGTTATCATCCTCTACAGTGCATAATATCATCCAAAGATTCAGAGAATCTGGAACAAATTTCTGTGCGTAAGGGTCAAGGCCGGAATACCATATTGGATGCCCGTGATCTTCGGGCCCTTATACGGCACTGCATCACATACAGGAATGCTAATGTAATGGAAATCACAACATGGGCTCAAGAATACTTCCAGAAAACATTATGTCTGTGACAACACAATCCATTGTGCCATTCGCCGTTGCCGGCTAAAACTCTATAGGGCAAAAAAGAAGCCATATCTAAACATGCTCCAGAAAAATCGCAGTCGTAAATAAATAATCTGGGGGGGGCCAAGGCTCATTTAAAATGGACTGTGGCAAGTGGAAAACTGTTCTGTGGTCAGACGAATCACAATTTGAAGTTCTTTTTGGAAAACTGGACGCCATGTCATCCGGACTAAAGAGGACAAGGACAACCCAAGTTGCTATCAGCGCTCAGTTCAGAAGCCTGCATCTCTGATGGTATGGGGTTGCATGAGTGTGTGTGGCATGGGCAGCTTACACATCTGGAAAGGCACCATCAATGCTGAAAGGTATATCCAAGTTCTAGAACAACATATGCTCCTATCCAGACGTTTGTCTCTTTCAGGGAAGACCTTGGATTTTCCAACATGACAATGCCAGACCACATACTGCATCAACTACAATATCATGGCTGCGTAGAAGAAGGATCCGGGTACTGAAATGGCCAGCTGCAGTCCAGATCTTTCACCCATAGAAAATATTTGGCACATCATAAAGAGGAAGATGCGACAAAGAAGACCTAAGACAGTTGAGCAACTAGAAGCCTGTATTAGACAAGAATGGGACAACATTCCTATTCCTAAAACTTGAGCAACTTGTCTCCTCAGTCCCCAGACGTTTGCAGACTGTTATAAAAAGAAGAGGGGATGCCACACAGTGGTAAACATGGCCTTGTCCCAACTTTTTTGAGATGTGTTGATGCCATGAAATTTAAAATCAACTTATTTTTCCCTTAAAATTATACATTTTCTCAGGTTTAAACATTTGATATGTCATCTATGTTGTATTCTGAATAAAATATTGAAATTTGAAACTTCCACATCATTGCATTCTGTTTTATTCACAATTTGTACAGTGTCCCAACTTTTTTCGAATCGGGTTTGTATAAATAATACTAAATTATCACGTTTTTGAGATGATTGATTGTTTACTGATTGACTTATTGATTGAGAAGTTACTCTGATAGACTAGACATAGAGAAATCTTTGCAAAGTCACCTTTAAAGTAGAGGTTAATGTGAGTTGTGTATCCTTCGTGTATTAATTCAAGGATGTTCATCAACAGACTTAGGCCCTGTCCCAAATACTGCCCTAAGTTCTTGTGGTCACATTTCAGTGACATAATGCTGCACAAACTGTTGGTTAGAAGTCCGTTGTGGAGCTAGCATTGGCATTGGCAAAAGGGTACATCAAGGGCACATAGTGGCCACAATGGGGTGCTTATGAGCACCCTCCAAAATCTAAAATGTCTAAACCTAAAATGTCAAATAGGACACCCTGTGGTCTTGTGGACTTCAAGCACACAACACAAAACGACAAGTACACATCAAGTTGCAGCGTTGGGCTGGTGGGGACACTCAAACAAACAGAGCAATGTTTTGATAATGATTACACTTTTTCTGGGAGATGTCTTTGTTATAGTTGCCTGCATATTAAACTGGAAAACGAGAAAGTTACATTTACACACTTTAACCTTTAAGCATAGTAGTTCATTTGTACACCTCTCACTGTCAGAATGCAGCAGAGATGAATGGAATTCTTCAGTGATACTTAAATAAAGTTACTGGATATAGAACACTAGATTTGTGTAATATCAATTTCATGACAGATTAACCAATTATTCAACAGGAAGTGTTCTTTAAGAAGGTTCGCACTTTGCAGTCAGAATAACAGCTTGACTGCAGTACATAAACACATGCCAAAATTCACTGCAGTATTGAAGTGTTTCTTTATAGCTATAATGAATCTACTCTCTGGCCAGTTCCTTGGTAAGCTAAAGGCCCCGATATAGAGTACTTCAAACGAAATCAAAGAACGAACTGATGTGACATCATTTCGAACAAAATCATGCCAAAATGAAGTTTGTTTTGTAAGTTTGAAATTGCTTACCAAAGCAAACTCTCCGGAAAAGTTCACTCCAGCTGCAAAACCTTCATACTACCACTGGTCTGTGACGATAACGTAATAGGAGGTGTGCGCTGAGGACCCACTTTCTTTCATGTGGAACTCTTTTCTGGCTCATTTCGTCTGTTGAGTCTGTCCAGGTAAGATCTCCGCAGGTGAAAACATGAATACACTGGAAAGCCGCTTTATAGTAGTAAAATTAAGTTGTGCTTCTGATTAAATGAGACACTGATACTGTAAAGCTGCTTGCTTTTAAGCAATCTATTGAACAAAATGCCATAAATAAATATGACGTGACTTTAATGGAGTGCTACTTTGCAGAGCTCATACTAACATACCCATGTTGCTATGATCAGACACTTTTCTTATGCTTTCTATAAAAAATGCAGGTTACACTTTATTTCGATAGTCCACTTTAGACATTCTACTAACTATAAGTAACTTTGTAACTACATGTCAACTAATTCTCATTAATTTGCAACTACATGTCTACTAACTCTCATAGTAGACTGTTAGTGTTTATGGTTATAGAATAAGTTGACAAAGAAAGTGTTAGAAGATATTAAGCAGATAGTCTACTAATACTTTACTAACTGCTAGTTGACATGTTGTTGCAAAGTTTCTTACTGTTAATAGAATGTCTAAAGTGGACTATCGAAATAAAGTGTTACCAAAATGCATGCCGTTTTCTCATTTTTGTTGTGTTTATTTTGTTACTGAGAGGAAAGCGTACATATTCATCTAACAATCTTTCAGAGTGGGGACGGCGTCGGGATGTTCGCTAACAGTATATCGCTGCTCACGTAATTCGAATTTCGTTTTACCCCTAAACGAAGAACGAAAAAGAACTTCGCTGTGAGTATATTGGGGCCTTAAAGCTTTCAACACACAAAACTTGTCTTTATTTAGGTTGCTCTTTAAAGAGCCCATTTAATTACTTGTAAAGCACAGTTCATTCCTGTGTTACCATATTTCCTGTTGAAAAAGGAAATTGGAGTGGAAGAAGTATTTTTCCTGGAAAAAAATATTGAATTGTAAACGTGTATAATCTAAGAGCTAATTTTACATACAACATACATACATACCTGCATATACATATTATATATATATATATATGATATATATTAGCTGTAGATACAATCAAAGCTAACACACATGGACTAAACATTACAAAACTCCCATTTTAATATAATCTCAAACCAGCCTAAGAAGGTCTCTCAGCAGTGCCGAGCTGGCTTTTTTAAATTGTTTTTTTAGGTTTGTGGCAAGCTATTCTTCCTGACTAACCAGCTAAAAAGATGGGGTCATTAAACTCTATTCTTTGTAAAACAGCACAGTTAGCATTAGCCCTTTACAACTGCATTATTACTTGTTTCCTTAACCTCTGATTGTACGTGTCCATGGTCCACAAGACCATAGGGTGTCCAATTTGTCATTTTATGATTTAGAAGAGTCCCCAAGAGTGGACCTATTTGTGGCTTCGATATACAACATTGACGTTGCTGCTGGTCACATGCACAGTATATTACAGTGTAAAGTACACTATTAATAGTGTACTTTAACCAGCTAACTTTCATGTCTGTGGTTGCATATCTGAAACTGTATCAGGGAAAATGGAAACTGTATCAGTGATCTGACTGTGATGTATTTGCATGAGGTCAATTTAAAAACCTGTTTCTGCATATCACAACAGTAAAACATATGTTGGTTAGTGTCGTGAGAAGCGTTTAGCTTCTGTCTTGGTCAGACTTAGCCAAGCGGGGAAGAAAATGTCGTAAATGTAGCGCAATAAGATTTCAATTGACTTTGACACAAGGGGGCTGCATGACCAATTTGCAGTAATGATATAATCCTTGACGGCAAAGATGGCCATGTTTTATGAGCAAAAGAACTTGGCAAGTAACCCATACTGTTTTGCCAATACTACTATTGCAAACATAAAAATTAAGTGGGATCCTCAGGTGACAGCAGTTCTATTGCTTTACACAAGTTTTATTTGAGCAAAGCTCTCAATTAATTTCACCAAAGACCACATTAGATTACCAAACATCAAGGTCTTGAAAATGGTTGCTTAAGTTAACAAACCCTTAAGCTCACTGAGTAATTTAATGTGTGATACACTGTAAATCAAAAGGCTTTGGTATGATCTAAAGGATAGTTAAGCAAACATGCACCTGACCTTGTGTGCCAAATCGGTGTAAGTTTGGCGGTTTGCGAGAGGTGCGACACTCGGCCTTTACTCAAGTATTTGAGTATGAGAGGATGATGACTGCATTTGAAATCTGTCTGTTTTAGCACTTCGGTTTATCTTCTGAAGGATAAGAGGCACGGGAGAGAACAAGAGACCTTTCTCCTTTGGGTATAATATATGTTATGTTGCATGTCAAACTGTCGATTAGCAGTTCCTAAATGTTACAGCCAGCGTTTAAAAAGTTCAATATCTTTAGTTCTAACAAAATCATCAAAAACAGTCTACAGGCAAAAAGACCTCTTCTGTTTATACTGTTTATGTCTTGTTGTAGTAATTGATGTTCTGTCAAAACTCTTCAACAGGGTCTCCAAACTGGAGGGCCACTGCCCTGCAGAGTTATTGTCGAACTCCCAAGCATGCCTCAGTCGACACCGCTGCTCGGTACTTTTCTTTAATGGTTCCATGATCATGCCCTGTTCCCAGTGACCGAGGTTGATGGGAAATTTGAGTTGAAATGTCCCACTTCAAACTTCAGTGAGTTCCAGTCAATCACACGCCACGTTAACATATTGACCTCATGATGTCGCCATGACACGAGAACTTTTCGTGTTTTTGTGTCAATTATGGCAAAAACAGAAAAAATTTAACAAAAATGCTGCCATTCTTGCTGCCAGCAGACGAAAAGTAAAAATTAAGGTATCATTTTATAAACCTAATGTGTAATGTTTTTAAGGTAGCTACACACTATGCTCGTTGGATGCAGTGACGTCAAATGATGCGTCTCGCTGGGGTCGGGGTTGATCGATCTGCCCCGAGTTCACAGCTCGGATGTCCGACTTCAAACGGCATTCTAGATCTTATTTCCAAGTAGGAGGTAGAAAACATCTGAATTTCGAGTTGTCTGGAACGCAGCATAAGACCTTGATCAGCTGATTCAGGTGTGATTGATTGCGGTTGGAGCTGAACTCTGCAGAACAGTGGCCCTCCAGGAGCAGGATTGGACACCCCTGTTCTAGTCACTCGCCCCATTATCTCATTGTGAACACAGCACTGTACTGGATTATGGAAAATAAACTAAATATATGGCTGGGACTTGCTTCTATCTGTCATTTGTTGATTGGATTTTAAAATGTGCATATGTGGATGGGCTGGGTTTAAGTGGACTAAATTATTATATTTTAATTTATTACTTATATTTTTTGATCTATATTTTTTGATCAAACATTTCACAGTCAAATTTTTTTTTAATTATCTGGTCAAGTTTAATGCTACCACTCAAGATTGATTCATTCATTTGAAAAATCCTCACTGTTTTTAAGCCGAATAAATATCGCCTTGATTCATTTCATTATATGAAATGTATATATTTTAAGTAGAATAAATAACTACTTAGAATTATTATTAAATACACTATACTGCTTGTTTAAATAGCTTCAATATAGTGGTTAACAGCTTGTAAATGTAGCCAACTACTCGCCTGTTGCTTAACTACTTTCAATCACGTGAAGCAAAGTCACTTCCTCAATGCTAAATGCTAATGCACAAATAACAACAAGCTTGAGGTGAACGCTTGCACAGGTGGTGCATTTAATTAAACTATATTATGGCAGATGTAAAAAACAAAGTGATGGCTATAAAGATATGAGAACATGGGGGCAGTCAGCCAATGTCAGCAGGGCGTGGAATGGGGCATTGTGGGCACATTTCTTCATTGATTAGAGTGAGTGTGACGCGGCCAGATGTGGCTGACCAGCAGAGCATAGCAGCATTGAGGTGACACCTCGTTGAGTCACCCAATCAGACGTGGGGACAGCGATGACACATCCTATAAGAAACGTGGGCAGAATAGGGCTCACTGAACACAATGAGCTATAGACGATACACTACCTTCAGGCAATGTAGTTTTTTGAGAGGATTAAACCTTTCTCGGAGTAATTGGAATATATGTGCTTTCATAACCTTCACCCTCTGCTACAAACATCATGATAACTCATGGGTTGTTTTGTGTCTTGCAGCCGTTCTGTTGTCTCTAATGGCATGCTTGTGTACCTTTAAAAGTTACTGTTCTCTCATATACTATAATTTATCTTGTCATAGATGAATGCGAGCTGTAGCTGAAACATGCGGTCAGTGCCCTCTAATTAGGATAATGTTAACATCTCTATCATTTCTGGCATATTCAGACAATGGATGCTAGTTCTTGAAAATAATTTATGAAATCTCTAAGAGGTAAGATAACAATGACAAAGACATGCAGAAAATATTGTTTCATCCTCAGCATACTGCCATGATCAAAAGACTATGACAAGAGAATTCAATAACCCAATAAATGTATCATTTGTGATATGCAAATTTCTAAGGCCTCTAAATCATCAACCTGATCAAACTTTGCTGCAAAACCTGTTGTACACAATCCACTCCACAGTGTCTGAGTGATAGTTTATACTTTTTTAGCAAGTAAAAAGTATTTTAGTATATGTATGCTTTATGTTTACAATGCATTTCAAGATGAACACTTACTAGACTGAAGCAACTTAGGTTTACTTGATTATACACAAAATCATGTTAAAATATGAGTTACATCAGGCTTTTGAGGAACATTTGTTTCTACATCTCTCAATCATCATTGAATGATTGAGGAAGGGGGGGGGGGATGTTACCAACATTTTTTATTTTACATTGTCTAAAGGTTCAGTAACCTGTTCCATTTCAAAAAGATAGATTTTTCTGACTATCTTTCAGATGTCAGGCCTTACAGGGTTGTATATGTATGCAAAGGATGAGCTAGGCAATCACTTTGAACCATTTAGATGGCATGAAGTGTTGATAAAGGTTAGGCATGTTATTTTTCCATTATTACTTAACTGTTTGCTATTTAAATCCTTATGTGATTTGTGGATGCAATTTGTTTTCATGGGTTGACAAAAAGGTCCAAAACAAATGCGATCAGAACACGATTTAGCCTACACACTTTCTGAATAAAAAGTGCAATCTCACCGCTACAATGCTTTGGCTTTGTTAAAGTGTTCAAAATGTTGCTATGCAGTATCTAGGCTATTTTGGGTTGTTGCTATGGTGCTGCTTAGTGGTTACTAAGGAGTTGAGGGTAGTTGCTTACTGGCTCAAATGCATGGAGTCCATCTCCACGTCTCTAAGATATTCTGGTTCCTAAATATGGCCTCCCTTCAATGTATGTTTAAGCAGTTGTTTTGACAGTTTTATCATCTGCAGGCTGAAGAGATAAATAATAGCAACAGCTTTTTAGAGCATGATTCATGTCTGTAGTTTCACACGTAAATTAATAAACACTAACTAACTATATACTGATAACTATCATGGCCAAGGAACTTAAAAGGAAAAAAAAATCCAATGTGACATGCCAACTATTCTGTCTTCGTACAATTCAACAGCTCTGTTTTCAGCTTGAAAACATTATATTTAAAACTGTTTTGTGACCTCCTGGCTAGGCAAATGATTGAATGTTGCCACTGGCTTTTGCCTCACAACATCTGTTTGTCTGAATTGCTGGAAACCGATTGTACACATACTAAAGTATTCAATTTAATTTAAAAGACATTTAAATGCTAATAAGATACTCACAACAATCTTGTATTGCCTCAACAGCTCTGAAGTAGCCCCCTGGCAGACCCAAATATTATGATTTTTTTCTCTCAGTTGCTAGATGTACAACGCACTGTTTTTCATGATCATTCTACAACAGTAAGCCAGTAATTTTTACGGTGTGATGACTCACAACACTGTAGATCTAAAATTTAATATTTCTCCATGATTAATGCCTTTAAGATGCAATCTCTATAAATAACAGATGAAAACAGTTGAATGTCTTAAACTGTAAGAACAATGAAAGGAACCTGATGGTGGGAAGGAACGTGAAGTGGGTGGTGACTTCAGCTGAGCTTAATTAATATTTAAAGACTTCCTTTATTACATCTTTAATAGCCTTTTTTGTTGGTATCCCTCAACTTTTGGCTCCCAGCACAGTTTAATTCACCTCCCATTGAGTTGACTGGCTCAGAGCTCTCAACTTCAGACTTTCATCTCCGTTCTTTCTGCCTGAGCTTTTATTGTTCTTCAGCTTTTCCTTGGAGAATTAATGCCATCATATTGAACCACAAAAACTCCAATACGAGTGCATAAAAGTATGAGGTCAGAGAGATTTACTGTTTGGAATTTAATATCATAGCAAACTGAAAAACTACTGCAGATGAACTTTCATTGAAGATATTAGATTGGCAAAAAGGTATTAAATCATTGCCTCATGACATGGAAAAGAAATTAGGTAACTGCTCCTTTACAATATCAATCAGGTTGATGGCCCTTTTTGCCAAAATGCCCAAGGATGAAGATAACTCTCCTAGATTTCACTTCCAAACTAAGGATAATTCTCTACATATGCCATAACATTAAGAGGATTAGGTTCAGAAAATGGATCATGATGCTTCTAGTGACAAGCAACAATGTATTCTGTCACTATCTGGACACATCACTTTGATATGTCCACATCTGCTCTATAATTTGGCTTTTCTTTTAAAGGCTATATGGCATATTATACTGATTTATATGTCCTGAAAAGGAGTTTTAAAAGGTGTGCTCAATATTTTTTTCCTCATTAAAAAGTTTTACTAAAAGAAATGAACAGCACTTTGGAAAAATCTGTTTAAATCATGTACACTCATAAAATCAGTAGCCTAATAAGAGCTGTTATATTTTTCCACATTTGTCTCATTGAGACACTCTTGTTAAGGACATATGACCAGATGAATATTACTTGCTTTATTTCAAAAAGCTTCCTGTTATTGAGATTTTTTTGCTCCCTGAATAAATGAATCATGTCTGACCATGAATAGAGCATAGTGTGATGCTGCATCCACACCACTAGGTGTCAGTATACCAAGACAGCTTCCATAAAAAAGCAGTGCATTTTTTTGCATTTGTTCTCCAGTATAGTGGCAATCCAGAAAGCCTAACAATAATACAGTCCAAATAAAAATATACTGCACACACTGCAACGTCTTCTGACCCATAATGACTGTCAGACAAAAAAATCAGTCCACCCCATAGATACAAAGACTAAAGTTCAGACTATGTCAGATAACACTTAATGAACTATACTTGCTAAGGCTACACCACAGCTCTGCCTGCTCCTGTTGGGGTTAATGAGTTTTCGAAGCCTAATTAATTCATGGTGAATTTCTAAATTGAACTCTGTGAGTTCTGTGAGAGACTCTGTTTATGAAGTGTTCCTTCGACATGCCTCAAAGAGCAGCTAATATCCTACCTCCCCTCCTATTTCTCTCATCTGAGGAAAAAAAGGCAAATTTTCCTCTGCCTTCAAGGATTTAAATAATAATTGTACTACACAAGAACCGGAACCCTCCTATTCTGTTGATGATGAGAAATAAAATAAAACACACAGGCAAGATGAGAAATATGCCTCATATCCCCTTGGCTCTAATTCAACAAGAACTGGGTCAAGCTCACGAGAAATTTAATTTGAACATATGTCAATTAATACCCATTATGTCTTTACTTTGAAAAGCAGAATCCTTCTCACAATCTCCTAAAGCCTGGCACTACACTAGAGATTTAGTTAGATCCTCTGTGTTTTGTGTCTCGTCTCTTGGAAATCAGTTTTTACCTTGTAAGGAAGTCAATGAGATTTTTTTAAAGCTCTGGAGCATGCAGAAATTGAGACAATGAATGACACAGGAATAAAGCCTGACTTGGTGCATATGCACTGCTATGCACAAATAGCAGTTCGTATACAACAGCTATGCAATAACTTATACTTAATAAGAATTTGCTTATTAATAAGTATAAGCCCAGCTAGAACCCCCCCCCCCCCCTGCATAAATAAATAAGAATAGGCCTTACTTGAGTGTAAACTGCTCCACAGTAGAATTTGGGACCAGAAGCAGGTAGATGTTGAGGGTCTCTCCTGGCTTTAATGGCCTCTCTGGTAGTCTCAGAAAGAGGTTCTTGTCAAGCTGTTTGTCAACCACTAGTTGTTCCTGACTGGGCTGGTACAAACTGATGCTCCCAATACGGAGAAGGGGTTGTTGGGATGAGCTCTCCCCTCTGGATGCCCCTCCTTGGCGTGGGTAGCTCTCCCCACATTCATCATTGCTGTCTGGATCATGGAGAGTATAGTAAAGCTCTACTTGAAGGGTCTCCCCACTTAACTCAAGTCCATCTGTCCCTGAGAACTTTCTGCGACCCAGTGGTGCTACATTAACATTAAACCATGTGGAAGGGAGATCCAGTTGGGCCAAGCACTGTGCCAGATTCCCTTGAAGCCTGCAGGAAGTTTTGATCTCCCGAACATCTCTAAAAGCATGCAGCCTCACACATGGAAGCTTGTCCTGAATCTTGAAGTCATCCCAGTCCCGTCCTGCGATATAGAACAGCACCTGAACCAATGGGTTACTAGCAAAAACTCTAGACTGTACAATAAATGCCCGGACCTTCCAGTTGACTGTCACCCGTCCGGGAATGTCCAAAGGACTTGACGGTTGCAGTAGGTCCTTGGACAATGTCTGGTCTTGGGTGAAAGGTCCAAGTGAGATGTTGATTGCAGGCAGCTCTTTGGTCTGAAAGACCACAAAGCTTTCTGAACGCTGAAGAGGGTGTCCACGTTGGCTGCCATATGGTGGAACTCGGGCCTCTTGGAGAAAGAAGGCCAACTGTGTGTTGGAGAGCTTAAAGTTGGCAGGGAGGTAAACTTCTGGTGGGCTGGAGGTGGTACTAGTAACTGGGACACTGAAGAGGGCATCTGAACTGGTAGGGGAAACTTTACCAGCAACTGCAAAGACAAAGAAACAAGAAAAAATATGGTTAAATATGCACTACCAATACACGGTTGTAGCCAAGGACTGGAACAGATAGCACATAGGTTTAAACTCAGAAGAGCAGATCCAGGAATTCAGGAACTCTAGAGTTCATGGAACCCTGCTCCTCCTCAACACTAAACCCTTATGTGAGCACCTAAATGGGAACCACACACACCTTTACAGGGAAAGACCCTTGAGCTACAGCGCTGCAAGTGGCTCTTGATGGAAAACAATGTGTTGGCTTTATTACAGCTTATTTTTGCATAAAAAAGGACTCAAAATATTTTCCGTATCTGCTGGTGGCAGGGAAATATTCTCCAATTAGCAAGAAAGGGAATGCTTGTTCTCCCTTTCATGCCTCTGGAGATCAGTTGGCTCTGACAATAGACACTGATTAATGGCATGCAAAATTGAGAGGTTTTCAACCGAACTGTTCAGATTAGAATTCAGTTTCAGAATTTGTATAAATTCAAATAATGAGCAATAAATTCATATAGTGAATACACTGGCTTCAATGAGAGGACAAAGCTGGTCATCTTAACATAAATTCTCACTACTTAGAGTGAGGTGAGATATCGACTAGCATGCAATGGTTTGTCTGATAACATATTGTACACAGAAGACATCATTGATCTTTTGGGCTCTTAAGATTAACTACCTAAGACTAGATGCCCAATCGATTGTTGAGAAACTTCCACACGCTGATCATAATCTCCCTGTACTGGAGAGAAATGGAGACACTTGGAGAATAACTGTAATATTTAAAGCAAAGTTGACTAAAATTCAAATAGTTGTATAAATCTTTCAAAGCTATAAAAACCCACTTGTATGGTAGAGTTACAGTATGAAAAGGGACTGCCTTTTGTTTTCTATTAATATGCACTCTATTCAACTATAGAATTTGCCCTAAAAAATGTATGGAACAATAAAACATACTTATCATAATGACAAGCTGAAGTGAACAGAGAATCCATGGCAAATCCTGAACAACAAAATGTCCCATATTCCACAAATTCTTAGCATTTAAACGGGGTACTTCACAACTTGAATCACTTCACAGGTAGACGAAAAGAATATCCGTGCAGCTGAAGCCAAACTGTTGAAAAATTTGATAGCTGCAGATCAGGTTCAGTTCAAGCTTTGAAAACCCGCTCAAAGTCTCCAAACTTAGTAAAGTAAAAGTAGTATCCCCTCAGTAGTAATCCAACTGTATCCAGAACCTGGCCAAAGATCTGAGAGAGACGGATCACTTGTGGCTGTTGGGAGGCTCCGAAAGCACCTCCTGCCCTGCAGCATGATCGGAGTGATTCCACACTAACATTCGCTCACTCCATCTATTCTCTGCAGTTCCTGTATGAGTGTGACTCCTCCCAGCAGATCCCGTTCTCCTCTTACAGCCTGAGACAAAGACTAGTCACCGCCCTGTCTCACCACACCTCACCTAACCCCAAACTGTAATAAACTCTTTAGCTCTCATTCACAGCCAGTGCAAAAGCACTCCTCCCAGGACACCACCATGGCAGACTACAAACTACCCTATTACATGCATCTTCTCCCACTGGACGTGTTGAGGCAGACTCTGAATGTGTCTGCGTGAGGGAGAGTGTATTTGTTAGGGGGCTGGGTTTGGGGGAGGGATGCATAGCTTGAGCGCCTTCAGGCAAAGAGCGGGGGATTAGTAGGAAGATCACTGACGAATTAGCTCTCCTCCTTTCCTCATCCAACGGCCTCTGGAAGATAAATCTGAATGGAGATGGGGGATGGGGGTTGAAGGTGGTGGGTCGTCTACCCTTCCAATTGCCCAAAGAGTCCTCAAGAGAAGGAAATATACTATCAAATGTGGGACGATGCTCTGTGCCAAGATACACTGCTTCCACAACAAATGAAAAGTCCACACAAAGAGCAGCAAAATATCATTCACACAATTTCTGATCAGTACATTCCTCAGCAATAATGTGACATATTGAGTGCCGCTTTCTGTGAAGCAAATTACATCTTTGAGACTCTTCTTTCAAGACAGGTTCCCTCCACTCCATTACATTTCTGACGTTTATCATCGAGCTCATTCAACAGAAAGGTTCAGATTATAAAAGCCCATAGATTGGGTTTCACTCACGCTCAGAGGTTTGAACACCTTTTGGTGTGGCTGTGGCCTGTGGAAACAGATATGAATACCTCTTAAAGGGATGAGCTAATGCCTCTGAAAGCCAATCTATTACAAACACATTAAGCACCAAAGAGCTCCTCTCAACTACTTTTCCAGATAAAGGCAGTCTAATGTATATATTTCAATAGCATCATCGGATTATGTGCTTGCAGTGCCTCCAGGGATAAACACTAGAGAGGTCACAGATTCAAATAGATCATGCCCATCACTGCATAGGCTCTGCACTGTGTCAAAAAGAAGGCACATATGGGACTACAACATGACACCAAAAGTCCACCCCGATCCCTCCTCCCAGCCCCACTAATAGACCTCTTGGTTTAGTGGAGTGGCGGCTGCCGTTGCTGAACTCAGTAACAGGATACACATCTGTTGGTCAATGACTGTGGCTCGAAACAATCCTGGGGGCTTTCTGCAGCTTTTTAGCCTCAGCCTTATGAGAGATAATGGAATCGTCATGTGTAATACGACTTTGAAATGTTGAAGTTTCACTGTTTAATTTAACTCGCCGTTACTGTAATTTTTCTCTGTAATCCCACACTTTTTTTTTTTTTTTGCCACATGGGCAATGTAAGATGCTGGATGGAAAATAAGAAATTCCCCACAAGCATTCGCATTTCCTTTGAAATAATCTGTCTAGTGGGGCAATTGCTCTAGGAAATAATCCATGAGGCTTTTTCTTAGAAAAAAAAATGTGACAACAATAAGCATTATAAAAGAAGTCCCCCACCCACATACACCATGCACACAGACACACACATTATGAAAGTGTGCGCATCTTACAATTGCAATCTTGATGCTGTCATTTGTTTTGGAGTCTGTTAAAGTTTGAAAATGCTTAAATGGCATTGTGTATTATTTCCCGGTTTGAATTACTGAACAAATTGAACAGGGTAGTGTGTTAATTAACGAGCTGTACCTCAGAAACATCTCTATAAAGAGACACAAGAAGTGCAAGTGGAATTGTTCCATTTGAATTATTGCATTCAAGTGTACCCAAAGGAAATGCGCAGAGAGGAAACTGAATGAAGAAGAGGCAGAGAGAATACAAGATGTGACATGTGATCAAAGATTAGGATGATGCAATTTGAAAGGTAAATCACCATACGACAGACAAGGAGAATGCAACATTCAATTTTCAAAAACAGAAAATTACGTGATTGAGAAAGTCACACCTGTTAAACTGAAGTAAGATTTCATTTCATAAATAGAAGTAACATAAGTAGAGGTAAAATAGATAATCTAGAGCTGCATGATTTTGTTAAAAAAACAACTGTTGATTATTTACTTTGATACTGTAATCAATTAATATTCATGAATAAAATTTACAATGATATACTTCTTTTGTTTGGGGCAACTGTGTACCGACTGATTACCATATTCTAAAAAAGCTGAGAACTGTGTTCTCGGATAAATATATTTCATGCATCAGTAAAAACCAAGACATTGAATAACTTCACATTCTTAGCAGTATAACAAATAAAACTGTTCATCATATTTTGTATAAACTGTTTACAGAATGCTATGCAGCATCATGTTATAATCACTGAAGCTGCCACTGCAAAATGAAGTGAAATATAAAACGTATTTGTGTATCTATATCTGTGAATCAGATTGCTGAAATCTCATTAGGTGTTTATTGTTATTGACAGGTCTAAAGAGTAACTTAAACGCCTCTTATTTGAACGCACACAACAGACACCTCTGCAGTTACAAAACTCAACCGAAGCAAAAAAACATATTGTAAATTTAATATTTAGGTAGACCTAAATGGAATACTTTAATCAGCAGTTTCACGTTTAGTTAATCATAGCAGCTGTAATCATAATCTTCATTGTTGATTTGATTAAGAGTGCAGCCCTTTACAGTTTTACTAAGGGTTTTAATGTTAGCTATTTGTCATATCACCTTACTGTACCTCATGAATTCATCAGCATTTCGTTAGGCCAAATAAAGAGCCCATTATTTCACCAAAAATACATTCAACAGGAATTTATAACCCCAGGAACTCTGAAGCGTACACCAAACCACCAAACCTTTTGATCCATGGCTATGCTAACGAGTCTGTCAATCGAAGTGATTCAGGGGCTAGTGAATGAACTCTGGCTTGAGTTAGCATGACAAGTAACAGTTGCAAATGAAGTGATTTACATAAGAAAGAGGCGCTCCAACCGTTAGCATCATGTCAAGCCTTGCCGTACCACTAATAGTGACTACCATTGCATTCTCTTCATTACAGCACCATGGTTTCTGTTTTCACTGAAGAGAAGGTGCTGAAAGGAAATGTTTAGAGGGAAATGGGCTTTATATTCCGACACTAAATCGTTGACCATATTTTGCCATTATTTCAGCATTCAATACCATGAGGCCTAATATATTTGCTCCTCTTTGCGCCACTTGTCCTTGTCTGTCCTACAAGTGCCTTTTGCGATGAGAGGATGAAAATTGACTTAACAGAAAATGTGAGATACTGAGCAGGGAGCTGATTGCTAATGCGATGCCACTGCTTTGCTGCAGTCATTTATGGCAGAATTAAATGAAAGGGAATGAGGAGATTTGTCATTAAGTATTTGACAGGATATAAATCAGAATCCAGTGAATTTGGATGGTGAGGCACATTGCCACACATTCAGATCATGAAATATGTAAGTGGCTAATTATAGCAACTAAGCAAAATTACGATTCTATATGCAGTAGAGAAAAAATTATCCTTGTTACCAGAAGCTGTAAAAATGTTAGAATGACAATTTCAGCATTTGAACCTGTACAACATGGCTCAACATGGCTCAGAAGTGGATAAAAAGAAATATATTAATGTTATCTATTAACTAACTATATTATTCTATAATCTTATAAACTGATTCAGTAATTAACATATAAAATACTATTATTTAGCATTACAGTGTGATTTGGAACTCATGGATCTGAATATATGAAATAAGATGCCTGACATAAACAAGTATATTCATACCTGCCCACAAATACACACACAGACACAAACCCACAAGTATTTTTGCTAACTGCATTGATTGTACTTTAGAAGACTGTTTAATGAGCATGAAAAAAACACAATAGGGAGAGACCCATTCCACTGGGAATTCTAATGAGTGTATTGACTAAGAAGGTGTCTGGGTATGTTAATAAATGAGTACAAGTGGAGCACATTGCTTTCACCTTCATAAACAATACAGTCTGTAGCATCTTAAATATCTGGGAGGCGTTTGCAAATATTTTAAAGGAGTTTTCAGTGGCCTTTATGAAGATTTATTCATAAAGATTATTGTTTCAAAGAGGTGGATTTCTCATTTTAAGTCTCTGTAGAATATGATTTAAATTACTTAAAGTGTATGTACGCAACTGGCCTGCCCAGTATCATTGCCCACAGAATCACACAAAAAGTTCTGCAAAATTTAAACACCAGTCATTCACAAAGTTGTACAAATCCACCCATCATTTAACAGATATTTTGGCTAGATTTGATTATGCATTCTGCTACTAGTAAGAGTGCAGTATTCTTAGCTCAGTTTAACACATTTTCCCATATGTAAATCCATATGTAAACAACTTTGAATTATAAAATAATTAGCAACAAATTTCAGCAACATTCAAAATATTAATTTAATGCCAACTTAAAAGCTTTAGATGGAATATAACATGTTACCTGGCAGGGACATGCCAATGACCCATTTATGTACACTTTACATGAACTGTAAAATGCCTGAAGCATTGTCATAATTTTTTTTTCATTAGACATGACTGGTACATTATATAGAAAAAGCATGATGGAGAGCTTATATTCATGAAAACGTCATTAACATTCAGTCAACATAGAACAGAGCCAAAAAATTTAAATGAAACAGACGTGTCTCTCATAACTTGGCTCTCACCTTCTTATGTTTCTATGGTAAAAAAACCCCCTAAAACTCCCTACCAAGTCACCATAACAACCAGCTTGAGGTTTTGGTATAGTACTCATGAGGAACGAGTAATACAAAAATACAATAAACCATAAAACCTTAAGCCTGAATATAGCTGATGAATTTGAAAAGATTGTACTCTTAGCCCGTCAGCTGTTGCGATCCACAGGGGACACTGCTCTTATAAGCTATGACTGCACTTCACATGTAATAGTGAATTAAAAAATAAATTAAAGGAAACAGACCTGTCTCGCACACTTTGGTTCTCACCTTCTTCTTTTCCCATAGTAAAGGCCCCTAAAACCCCCTACCGAGTCACCATAACAAATAACAGGGTTCGGTACATTATTTCTAAGGAACAAGTAAAGCTAGAAGTGAAAATCCTGCAATATCTCCAGATGTTCTATCTGTGAGACTATCGATCGCAACAGATTAAGCAGATTAAGATCCACCAAGAACACTTTTCATTAACGTCTGCACCGAGAGCACCATTTCAGAACAGTTTTCATTCAAGAAATGCTAGTCGTGGTCTTTTATTGGAATTACTTCATTAAGCTGGCAAGGATTTAGAGATGAACACCCTGCCCATTCCTTACAAACTGCTTATCGACAAGTAGTAAATACAATAAACCATAAAACCTTAAGCCTTGAATATTGCTGATGAATTTGAGAAAGATTGTGATCTTGGCCTGTCAGCTGTTGCGATCCGCGGGGGACACTGCTCTTGATAAGCTACGATTGTACTTATTCAAATGTAATAGTGATTTATGGCAAATATGAACATCAAAGTTTAATGTAGTATTATAGGTCACAGCCAGAACAGAACCAGATAAATGACAGAAAATCACTGGCACTATTACTGCTTGTGTTATAAAATACAGACATTTTACTGCACAAGACCATTTTCATTGTCTTCTCTCAAAGCAAAATAACTACACGCTCATGTGACAAGTTCATTCAAATCATTACTGATTAGCCAGTGAATATGAACATTGGTGTGACATACACAAAGATACTCAGGAAATTGAAGTGACATGTCTTGTGCATCAACTGCGCCACTCAAGCTGTCATCAAAGTCTTTCATGCATGGCTGTCACCAAAGTGCCTCTAAATTTCAGTTTGCCTGCAGACACAATGGAAAAGTTCAATGAATATGTAAGCATCATACTTATATAGACCTAAGAGATATGCATCTTTTGGTATTGCAAAAGCTTTTTAGGATCAATTTACTAATCACTCATTAGAATCTTCTCACACGATTAGTAAGGATGTTTTTTGACATTTCAAAGGATGCCTGACCTGCTGCAAACCTAGGAAATTGTTTTCATCATAAGATATATATTATATATATATATCTCATATATATATATATATTATATATTAGATATCCACCTAAACGCATCATTAGTGACTATTTCTATGGTCACTAAACATAAGCTGTCTGCCATATTGCAACAGTCAAAACCAGTCTGTGAACATCCAAATTGACTGCGTCTGCAACCATAGTTATATGTATGCAATACGTACTGCATACACTTTCAGCAGATGATTTTGCTAAACTAACACAATACAACAAGGCGAAGACGTTAGCTAGCATAACATCAAAAAGTGACCACCTTTAATACTGAGTTAATACATATAAAAACACAAACTATTCTCACCTGTGAAAGGTATATCCCATTGTTTGGGAATTTAAATCTCTGCAGTTTTAATACCAGAGGCTGCGCAATGTTGCGGCATCTTGGAAGACTCATTGATTTTTACTGTAAGTGATGACACGTTGATTGTTCCAAGACATTTGTGGCATATACATATTTATGATTTTAATATTTAGATTATAGTGAATAAATTGCTTCCATTTTGGTTTGCTCTTCACATCAAAATTATTTCAGAAGACTATATATAACACATGAACCAAATGAACCAATTTCATGATACTTATGATGCTTCTGCATCATTTTTTAAGCTTGAAAGTAACTGCATTACTGTTAGTTAATGTTTAAAAGCAAAGTTTACAACACTTTATTTCAAGGTTTAATTTGTTAACTGGATTAGGTATCTAAGATCATTTTAATTTCTACTTATACATTTTCAACCTTGCATAAATTAACATCTGACACACACAAACACACATGTGTGAAATTAATTCTAACACCCCCGCCAAGCATACTGAATAGATGTGATATATTGTGGTTGACTTTTACACTTTGAACATGAGAAAGAGCAAAGGAAAGTTTTCATGATACGTCTCTTTAAATAACAGTATTCATTACATGCTTCAAATACATTAGTATGTAGCGAGTTAATGAAACCGCATACGTTGTAGAAGACAGTGAATTTACACATTAATATTGTTTTTGCTTTTTTAATGATAATGTGATTCAGGTTGCACTGAATATTCCCATAAAAAGGCCCTAATGAAGCATGGTTTATGAGGACGAACGCAGTACATCACAACAGCAGTGCAGTTCATTATGAATGTTCAACTGATGTTTATTATTTTTCGCCACAGCACAATCAGATGATAGACATAAGTACTCATGGGATATCTATACCCTGGAGCTAAAGAGGTCATGTCAATAGATTGTTACCTGCTGACACTTCCCCAGAGAGAACCGAGCTGTAAATGCAGCCTTGAGTTTGACAGGGCCCATCGATATCACAATGCCTGAGAACTCACACCTCAGCTTCAGTGGCCGCACATTTAGACCATTATCACTGACCTCCATATGTGACAGTTTTACGTGGCAAACCTAAACTCACACAGTCCATTTTGAGTGCATTTTGACAGATTCATGCTTTCCATTGTTTAGATTTGACAGTGATGGTGTGCGATATATTTTTGCTAAACAATCAAAATGTGTAAGCCATGATGAATTGCTACTCCCGTTTTACTGTTTTCCATGTCCAGTTTCATTAAAAATCAGAGCAAGATTTAAACTTACAAGAATTAAACTTACACTGCAAACTAGAATCATTTGTGATTTAAGAGCTCAATATGAGATCAGATTCAATATGTGTTCTGGTTGACTGCCACAAAAATTAGATTTTTAAAAGAAAACATTTATACAGAAGACCAGTAAATGAAAGAAGAATGTCTGTGCACAGCACACTGTGGTCAATTAATTAGATCAAAACCATTTTATTCAAAATATATAAACAAATTCTATTTAATATATTTCAAAATGTAATTTATTCATGCAAGTTGAATTTTCAGCAGCTTTTTAAATTAAAGTTCAGATCAGCAATTATTTGAAAAAGAAAAAAATTGACTAAGTCTTTACTGTCACTTTTGCTCGACTGAAACTTTGCCCAATAAAAGCATTAATTCCTTTAAAAGAAAGAAAGAAAAAAAGAAAGATCATACTGACCCCAGACTTTGAATGGTAGTGCATTCTCAAAAATATCCTTTATCATATTACTTAATACTTAAGACAACATATATTCACATATAGGCCTGTAAATTCTGTTTTTGTTCTAATTACATCTCTGAAACAAACATATATCATACTACTTCTGGGCGACCAAATATTCTTATCACAAAGTCTATACACGTTCACAACCTTTTCTGCCTAAGTGGGCAGTTCATGGCCAGAAAAGGCAGCAATGAGGATAAGACACGTGATATCACTTAAGTCATTTTCAAAGAGAATGCTTCCAATTTCATGAAAACATTGAAAATGAGGCCATGCTATTAGGTCAGAACATATTCAACCTGTTGCACAATGCTTTCAACTTAGACTTGTCGTGCTTCAGAACAGACTGATAAAAGGAAACAATGCAGAGTCAATGGTTAGCAATGATTTCTTGATCTCTCTTGCGAGAGCTGGCAGATAAAAGAAAACAAGCCATTTCTATTAAATATTCAAGAAACTCTCACAAGCCGAGCGTATGATTTATTGATTGAAAAAGCAGGAACAATAGAGAGCAACTTTTTAAAAAGCTCCTTGGAGTGAAGGCAACTTTTTATTAATGTGAAAGAGGTAGAAGAACTACCAGGACCTCTCTAGAGCCACTTGAACGCTTAGCTTGGCTGGGTTAACACCATTCACAAGACGCTAATGGACTGCCCTGGGAACCTTCCTCAGAGCCAGCACCAAGGTTAGCCTTCTTTCAAAACAATCCTTCGGGGGAGATATTAAATCCACCTAGAGACTGAAGAAATAGGCTGAGAGGGGGAAAAAGCTGAAACAGCAATTTGTTTTTTAAATCAAACAGAGGCTTGGGAATACGGGACGTTCAGGATCACCATACCACAAGCGCCTTTACAAAGTGTGTGTTTTATGCTATGTTGGGCTTTTGCTCCTTAATAGGCCACAGTAGAGAAGTCGTTTGTACCGCCGGTTTGCAGTCCATTGCATTTTGGCCTATCTATGCATTTATACATGTTGTAAAGTCTAGTGTCCATGTGTGGTTAAGATTGTGGTACACCACAAGCAAGTTTTGTTTGATCTAATTTACGTACTGTACCCTACAGCTGTCTTCTCAACCTCTGTCCCTGGTGGCATGATAACAAAGGTAAAATAAATAAATAAATAAATTGTGTATTTGTTTTCCAGTTTTTACATACATTGGTATCTGTACTGCATAGGTACTACATAATTTTGAGTCTGTGAATGGGAGTTATTTTTCTTAATATAAAATAATATCTATGAAATGCAATCTCTAATTTAGTGTTACATTTTCTCAATTCTCCCGCCCTTGCTCTGAGCCTTTAATTGACTAAACATAGATAAATAAATAGGTATATACTGCTTAAACAATCACTTGTCCTCATTATCATAATACATTTGCATGCCTGACATATTGGAAAGGTCAAGAACCGCTTGAGAATTGAGAGACGCTGTCTGAAACAATTGCGTCAAAGGAATTTCACAAGATGTGGTCTGTCATAAACATCAGATCATTCTGCAAATGAGACAAAAAGTCACAAATAAACTAGAGTCATACTGCTGTAAATAACACTGAACATCAGAGTACAGTCTGAGTGTTTTGAATTTATAATAATTTTTATATGAATTATCCATTAAACAATCCAATAAAATTTTTTTTTTTTTAAAATAATCATTTGGAAAAAAAGATCACACCCTTCCTAACAATACTTAAACTCAATCAGTGGTAGCTAATCACCTTCTCAATGGCACACAAAGCCTTTTGACTTTCAACTGTGATCAGCTGTTGTCATTTTGATTAGCTCAGCATGAAAAGTGCTTTCCTGGAGCATTTCAGTCCTTGTTTGTGCAGCTGAAGCAAACAATCAACTACTGTATGGGTGGCAAGGCACTGTCAGAAGATCTTTGGGGTAAATATGTGGATGGGTACAAGTCAGGAGATGGATACAAAAAAATGCCAAAGGCTTCATCAAGGCTTAGAAGCACAGTGAAGTCTATTATTGAGAAGTGAAAGGTATTTGGTACAACACAGACCCTCCCTTGATCAGGACGTCGCTCCAAACTGGATAAAAGAGCCGGAGGAAACTGGTCAGAGAGGCAACCAAGAGGCCTACAGCAACTCTGAAGCATTTGCAGCAATTTATGACAAAAAGTGGTCATTGTGTGCATGTGACAACAATATCACAAGTTCTCCACCAATTGGCTTGTATGCGGAGAGGGTGCAAGAAAGAAAGGCCATATGCAGTCATGACTGAGCTTTGCCGAAACGCACCTTGAAGATTCTGAGGCAGATGAAACTAAAATTTTAATTATTTGGCCTCAACACCAAATTATATGTCTGGCAGAAATCCAATACAGTTCAACATCCAAATAACACAGTTCCTACAGTAAATTATGGAGGTGGTAATATCTTGTTATGGGGGTGTTTCTCTGCAGCAGGGACTGGAGCACTTGTCAGGATAGAAGGAAGAATGGATGTGGCAAAATACTATCAAATTCTTGGGGAAAATCTACTGTCCTCTTCCAGAAAGTTGTCAATGGGAAGAAGGTTTATCTTCCAACATAACAATGACCCAAAGCACACAGCAAACCTGAGCACACGTGGTTGAAGTATAAAGGTGAATTTCCTTGCATGGCTCAGTCAGATCCCAGACTTAAACCCCATTGAAAATCTGTGGAATGACTTGAATACTGCAGTCCACAAACAGTCAACCATCACATGAACTGAACTTTGATCAGTTCTGCAAAGATATTGGGCAAAGATTGGCAAAGTCTACTTGCAAGTTATAAGACAGACAGTCTATCTATTGTATGTGTGTGTTGTGTTTGTTAACTTTGTGTGTGGTATATATATATATATTATAAAACCATCAGCCCTTTAAATTTGGTTCTCAAAGATTCGGTTTGAAGGTTTTTTTTTTTTTTTGTCTCCTATACTACTTAAACTGAACCACAAAAAATCCATGACTGAATTTGTATGTAATCATTGATTTCTTTATCTGAGTAAAACCAAAACACAGGGTGGTGGTAACTACCCCATCTTAGCCTTGTCCCACTACAATCACTTTTAAAGTCCCAACAGAGCATAAGTGCAGGTCCACACACTAAAAGTGGTATGCCAGGTTCAATTTTAATGCGGCTGGTCACAAGTGCTCCTAAATCAGCTGTAGACTGGCTCAGGGCCTTAACAGGTTTAAAACACTTGGTGGAGGTTAACATACTATTTTTGTTTGAATTAACCCTTTCAAACTTTGTCCCTATTTTGGACAGGTTGTTTGTCCTGGTTTTCTTATGATATGTAGTATGTGACACTAATTGGGATCCTGTGAATCTGTACAGGCCAATTTTTTCAAGTGTGCTCTCGAGGTTACTGCACAGCTAACCATACAGTTCTTAGAACTCTCCTTCTGAAAATGACCTGCTATGTTTGATGATTTTGCACTTGTTTTAGCTGTTGGTGTTGACTGACAAACAAACATGTTCTCACACGCTGGTAAATTTGTGTAGCAGATCCACATTTGCCTTGTTAAGATGATGAAGAAGAAGATAAATTACCAGTTGGGTGAATTGAACCACATGGTGGGAGATATCCAGCCTTATACAGACAATCAAAATTATTTGTTGGTTTATGTTTATGACTGACGTCTTTGAGACAGCATGTCTTGCTAATTTTCAGCATCTCACGCCATGAGTGCTGCACTTTTAGGATGCCTTATCATATTAAATATTCACTGCATTCCATTCCATTTAGTTTTTTTTTCTCAAAAACAAGACTTTCGAAAACAAGATAGTCATTAGTGGTTATTAGAATTTTCTGCATTGCTTAGATGCTATGAAAATCCATTGATGGTAACATAAGAACTATTCATAACTGTTTTTAATTCAATTTAAACATTTTACAAAATGTAAATTGCATGAAATTTTTTTTAGAAGTGTGTAAATTGTGGTTTAGCTAGCAATTAAACGTAAAGTGGGCACGGGTCCTTACAGCGTTAACAAAAAACCTTGAGCTGAAAAAAGGGGGGTTCTGATGACCTGTATCAAAATTGGTGTTATAATATCAATTGGCAACCTTGAATAACATCATGATGAAAGAACACACTACAATAGATGTGTGATATACTAAAACAGGCTTATAGATGGAAAAAAAGATGCATGTCTCTTTAAATCACACATATTGTCCCAGAAGACAGTAGATTTACAAATCATCTTGTGATGGATACATTTCTATAGAACCTATGATTTTTCAAAACAACAGATTTAATAAAAAACTGGGTTTTTTTGCCAAACATCTGACTGCCTTTATCTACATCATGTTAACACTACAGAGTTCAGTTCTCCAAATGCCAAAAAAAGAGAATTGGTTTAAGGCCTACAAGTGCATCATAAATATGTAAGAGTTAACATTAGAATAAGTGAAAAAAAATAACTGTAATGATTAACAATTATTTTCATTTGCAAAAGCAAAAACAGACAATACTAAAATGTAAGTAATTTAATATTATCCGTCTTGTTGTTTATTGAACTGTTGTATAAAATCATATCACAGTTGGCTTTGTGCTGCTATATAGGAAGAAGAGCTTACTCGGGTGATATTACTTAACTACAGGCCTATCATATGACGATCCATGCTTTGTCCAAAACACTTATCCTATGAAGGGTCACAAGGAAGCTAGAACCTGTTATAACATTAAATCTTCAGTTTCAGGGCATTTTTATTCATCTTTGGTACTTAATTTTCAACTGTGATTAGCATCACCAAAACTATGACTCACTGTAACATTTATTAAGTGTAAAATTTAGTGGTTTTCAGTAAGTGAAAAGTTTTTTCAGTATGGTAGGAAAACTGCTTGAATGAGACACTATGGGTGTCCTGCCTCAGCCGACTGGCTTGTTTGATGTCTCGTCTCAGTCACGCTCACTGCCAAACATGTTTCGTTGCCAGCAAGATCTGAGTACCAGTTCGAGATTGCTGATTGAAGTTGTGACCTCATTATGAACAACAAGTGAGATGTGATTGTGTGACTGGCCAAATATGCTGAAGAATATCTGGGTAAATAAACGTTGTGCAATCTGAGTAAAAGTTCCAACTTAGTCCTGTTAATCTTGTCAATGACATTACAGATGGAAATGGGCAATTACCAAAGGGCATACGGATTTGAAAAAACAAAAACAACAAAAAACACCACAACAACATAGTTAACATACTGTCAACAGAACTATGAGGAGGAAATAAATAAATAGTAACACTACATCCAAGGACAGGGGTAGGCAAGTTCGGTCCTAGAAAGCCGCAGTCCTGCAGAGTTCAGCTCCAACCCTGAAAAACAAACGCAACCGCCTATTGATTAGCTTGTTCAGGTGTTTTTGATTAGGGTTGGAGCTGAACTCTCTAGGACCAAACTTGCCTACCCCATGTCTAAGGAACGAATAAAGATACAAACATATACAAATTTTTATTAATACATTCCAACTGACAGACAACAATGCGAACATTGTGCACAAACACAAACAATACCAACAATGGAAGAGTGCACAGGGAGGAACCTACATACCAGTGACGATGACAAATAACGAAACAGCTGTGATCATGGCGCCTTGTCCATCTGAGCACTGGATTTTTCCCTGTGGGCCGCTGTACAATGTGGAGTCGCCCTTTGCGTAAATATAAGAATGAATTTTGTAAATGTACGTATACTTTCCATCGCCCAGCCTATGGCCCTTTTGATTAAAATTTTTTATTAATGTAGCGTACTCCTGCTAAGTGGTGCTCAAAAGCGCTCGTAAATGTCAAAATGTTTGAAATAGCCAATCAAAGTGTAGAAGGTGGGATTTACTGTTCACAGAGACTGAGCTGCGCGTGAATTGAATGCGAGCTGAGGTAAGATGTAAGCAGCTAAACATGACGAGAAAATTCAGCAATATTTGCCAACCGTTTACGAAACAAAAACAAAAAAAACAAGTTCAATGACAGACATTCATTTTCAGGAATACAAATTACTACTGGCCTTTTCAAATTTCTCAGATTTTAATGCCATTTACGTTATTCGTCACAAAGTACATATTAGCAGTTTTCAGCAGACATGAGATAAGAGTTAATGTAGCTATATCTCTATAAAGACTTTCTTCCATGATTTCACGTGTCTAAGAAAATGTTTAAAAATCTATAAAAAAGCGTTTTGTTATAATTATGAACTAAATATGCCTTTTTATTTTTATTTATTTATTTATTTGAAATATGAAAATACAGTAAAAACAATAATATTATGAAATATTACACTTAAAATAGTGGTTTTCTATTTAGGATATTTTAAAATGTAATTCATTTCTGTGCTCAAAGCTGACTTTTCAGCATCATTACTCCAGTCTTCAGTGTCCCTTCAGAAAGCATTTTAATGCTGCTTAATTTGCTGCTTAATCATTATCAGTTAAAGAACAGCATTTATTTGGAAATTAAGTACTTCGTATTGTGTAATTCTTTAACTGTCACTTAAAATCATTGTACTGCAAAACCTTGCTGAAGAAAAATATGAATTTATATTTTTTAATCTTACACAAGACTGAATGGTATCACATTTTCCACAAAAATATGAAGCAGCACAACAGTTTTCAACATTCATAATAATCAGAAATGTTTCTTGAGCAGCAAATCAGCATATTAGAATGATTTCTGAAGGATCATGTGACACTGAACACTGGAGTAATGATACTGAAAATTCAGCTTTGATCACAGCAATAAATTCTATTTTACTACATATTTGCATAGAAGACAGCTATTCTAAATGATAACATTATGTATTTCACAGTACTGTTTACTGTATTTTTCATCATCAAAATAATTTGTATACTGTTTTCCACAATTGGAGCTCTATTCCTTAAAATGATAGATGTCAAGCTCTTGCAAAAGTACAAATACTGTATATAACCAGTAGAAAGGCACCATAAAACAGTCCGCATTCTGCACTATTCAAGTCTTCTAAACGATACCAGAGCATTTTGTCATATGGACTGATAATATTGGTATTTCACTTTAGTGATGATAAACTGTCCCTCGTAAAAATTCTTACAAATTATTTACTATTTGCCACATACACCAGGAAAGACAAATTATAATGTAAAGAATGCCAGTCATTTATGGTGTGGTGCAGTGTGTTGCGGACCGGGTTTGGTGGGCCGCTCTGTGCCAAAAAGTCCAGGGCCACTTTTTGGCCCTAGTCCGCCCCTGGCTGTAATGATAATCAATGTCCATAGAAACTAATAAGTGGCGGGAAACAAAGACAAAGAAACACATGTGAAGAATGGAAATAAACTAAAAGTCCATGTTAAAGGGATAGTTCACCCAAAAATGAAAATGTGATGTTTATCTGCTTACCCGCAGGGCATCCAAGATTTAGGTGACTTTGTTTCTTCAGTAGAACACAAACGAAGATTTTGAGCTCAAAATGTTGCAGTCTGTCAGTCTTATAATGCATGGCATTGGTAACAAAATCTATGAGAGTAAAAACAACATGCACAGACAAATCCAAATTAAACCCTGCGGCTCGTGACGACACATTGATGTCCTAAGACATGAAACGATCGGTTTGTGCCAGAAACCGAAAAGTATTTATATCATTTTTTTTACCTATAATACACCACTATGTCCAACTGTTTTGAGCGCGCGCACGGCATCCGGTGCGTATGTTGTGTACGCTCTCTGGCGTAGTTTACATTAATGGGTATGTTGATATATCCATCCGAAGAGCAATCAACCATAACTTCAGCCAAGCAGGCTCAGAAGTTGGGAATACATAGAAAGTCACCACTCCCGAATGAGTTCGCGTGAGAAAACGTAATCTTTTAGTTTTAAGTCGGATTGAACAATCCGGATAAGCGCAAGTAAGTACCATTTTGATTAGCCGTCGGACCTACAATGACTGTGCACTGTGTAAACAATGATTGATGTATACGCGCAAGATCATTCTGGCGCTTGCGTACACCTCATGCACCGGAAGCCGTGCGCGCGCCCAAAGACAGTTGGACATAGTGGTGTATTAGAAGTAAAAATGATATAAATACTGTTTGGTTTCTGTCACAAACCGATCGTTTCGTGTCTTAGTACATTAATGTGTCGTCACGAGCCGCAGGGGTTTCATTTGGATTTTGTCTGTGCATTTTTTTTTTACTCTCATAGATTTTGTACCATTGCCATGCATTATACGACTGTAGACTGCAACGGTTGAAGTTAAAAATCATCAAATGTGTTCTACAGAAGAAACAAAGTCACCTACATCTTGAATGCCCTGGGGTAAGCAGATAAACATCAAATTTCATTTTTGGGTGAACTATCCCTTTAATGTAA
The DNA here is from genome assembly GCA_018155175.1 of Sinocyclocheilus anophthalmus. NCBI lineage: Eukaryota > Metazoa > Chordata > Actinopteri > Cypriniformes > Cyprinidae > Sinocyclocheilus > Sinocyclocheilus anophthalmus. The sequence continues at coordinate 156,598 of JADLZN010000426.1, forward strand.
ACAAACTGAACATGTGATAAATAAATAAATATCCATTAACAAATCACTAAAAAGTTTTTGAAGATGAAAAATATAGAAAGAATAGTTTTAGTGGATTAATTAACTCAAATGTATATCTGAGATTAATCAAATAAATACACTTTTATATGAAGATATTTCCACACTGCTGTTCAAGTTTGGTGTCATAGATATTTTTAAGAAATCAATACTTTTATTACGAACGCATTCAACTGATCAAAACTGACAGTAAATGCATTTATAATGTTGTATATTACAATGATTACAAAGGATTCTGTTTCAAACAAATGCTGTTCTTTTGAACTATTCATCAACATTAAAAAATACATAGTAGTATTTTTTATTTGTTTATTTTTAAGCACCAAATCAGTATTTTAGAATGATTTCTAAAGCATCATGTAACACTAAAGACTGAAGTAATGGCGGCTGAAAATTTCCAGCTGCCCCTGAAAATAAATAAATACATAATTTTATAATACTTTTTTTATTGTATTTTTGATGGTAAATAAATGCAGCTTTGGTAAGCATAAGAGGTCTCTCAAAGTTTTGCATGGTAGTGTACAACATAAATATAATATTATAAATTGTGTTACAACAAATTACAAATTATTACAAATGAACTTGGTCTTAGTTATATGTTAGCCAGAATGTGTAAGTCACATTGTGAACACATAAAACTAAATGTTTAAATATTTGGTTTAATCTCATCAAATAAAATAATACTTTGTTGAATAATTAGTTGAACAGTCTGACTAAACTGTGAAATTTAATGTGCATCAATTTTAGTCAGACATCTTTATCAAGAATGATGGCTAAAACAAACAAGCGTAAAAATTAACACTGATCCTAATTTCATACATACCCTACTTTTTTCAACAATTAGCACACTTGCTCACAACATATAAGAGCTTTTGGCTCACAGGGATCCAGGTTTGAATTTGACCTGGATCATGTCCGGCTTACATTCCCCCCCTCTCTCTCTTTCACTTTCCTTTCTGCCTCCAGACAGTCCTGCAAGTTAAAGGCTAAAAAAGTCCCAAAATACAATGTAATGGAGAAAATGTCTTTCTACCCATCTCTGCCTGCTATCCTTTCAACATTTACACATTTTCAAGTTATTTTCCCCACAAACCCTTCATAAAGAAAAAAAAAAGTTCCTAACAAATATATATTTTTTTCTTTATCAATCAGTGCTTCTGAAACTGACAATAGATTCCCTTGTGTCCAACAGGGATGTAAGAGGCTGAGCTCGATTATGTGCTTGATCATTCTGGTCGTAACCGAGAAAAGAAGCACTTTGATGAAGAGCTGGGCACAAGGATAAACAGCACTAGCAGTTTTGTCAAAAGGATTTCCTTGCTTGTGGAGCAGTCCCTATCACACTCTGTCCCCCCCCCCCCCCCCCCTGTCATGTGATAGATGTGATGAAGGGGAGATTAACCGGCCCGCCTTGACAGCTTTACCTGGTTCTGCCCTCACAGTAATTTCTAAAAAGACAGGGAAAGCTAAACCCTCAGAAAACAACTTCAACTGTCTCCGCTAAAATCACCGCCCCTCCCCCCTCCCTTTGAGTTACTGCAAGACAGACGGTACATGGAACGCCACACTCTCAGCACTGAAGCAAGCAGAATGTTTCATAGTAAAACATTTTATCTGAGGCCACGATGCCCTTTTCTTTTCCCTCTGCTAATACATTTTAAATGTTCGCTGTGCACTGGACATCAAGTGTCCAGTTTTTCAATTTTAACCGATATTAAATAATGAATTAAAAATCTTTTTATATTATAAGTTTGGTGTTCCCCCCAACCCGAAAAGACTAATATGCACTGAAAAGTTTGAATAAATACGATTTTTGAAGAAAATGTTTTTCGAAGGTCTCTTATGCACAGCATGGCTGTATTTATTTGAACAAAAATACATCAAAAACATTTATATTGTGAAATATTACAATTTAAAAACCTGGTTTCAAAACAGCACAGACCAAATCATTTAAAAATATTTCTGTTTAAAAACACATGTACACAATTAATGTACGCAATGATTTATGAACCAGCCTAAAACTCTCCCACACTGGTCCAAAACACACAAAGGTCTTGAAACCTTTGTCTAAATCCAACTTAGTACTTACGGTACTACAAAAGCAGGTAAATTATGTGGTAAATAAAGTCTCGAACCTTACGTATAATTAGTGGATTAAAGCTTTCTGGGAAATGCTTTTAACAAGAGCCTGAGAACCAAAAAATATAAAAAATGATTATAGGTTGATTCAGTAGACAGGACTTCAAAAATAAATATGAACTATGCCGCACTCGCTGTGGAATTTAGGCAAAACACTTATCAAAAATGCCTGACAGCAATAATCACAATGTTCCTTCCTTTCTGCACCAGAAGTAAAGTTCAGAAGGAATTATCACTGCATATTTCAGAAACAATACACAAAATAATTTATTTCAATTTTATGTCTAATTTTATGTCTATGTCATTTTAATTTACTGGCCATTTTTTTTAAAGTGTCCCTATCATGGATTTTTGAAAATTACCTTTCGCGCAGTGTGTAATGTAGCTGTATGTGAATGTAAAACTGTCGGCAAAGCGTAACACTGAAATGCAGCATAAATAAAATAATGCCCCCCCCCCCCCCTCTCAAAAGAAAGAGTTGACTTTGAATCGCTGAAACGAGTCATTTGTAATTCAAAATCCCATTTCTGTGACATTCATACATCACAAGTTAATACATTTTCATAATGCCCACCTACGTTCTGCGTGGACATCCCGCAAAACTTGAACCCCCCTCGAATGCTGTGCTCTGCACTATGAAAGTACATTCGGTTTAGTGTCACTTCCAAAGGATGGGGCTGTGAAGAAAAAGTGGTTGTGTTTTATCGATAAGCCATAATCCAGCACAGTGATGGCGTTCTGTTTCCGACATGTCTTCGCAGTATACCAATCACAACAGACTGGGACATCTGACCAATCAGAGCAGAGTAGTCTCATGTATAGGAGGGGTTTGGAAAGATGAATCTTCGAACTAATCATTTGAGAGTCTAAATAAGGTAAATTTAAATGCATATTATAAGAAAATTAAAGTTTTTTGACCTTGCATGTATGTAAACCTGTTGGTGGGGACTCCTAAAACTAAATTATAAACATTTTCAATAGTCATAATATGGCACTTTAAAACGCATAATTCCAAACAAAAGGCACATTCTACGTGGGCTACTTCCTTGACAAAAAAAAAAAAAAAAAATTATATATATATATATAAATATATATTATATATATATTTTACATTGCCTACAGGTAAGGCAGATGGGAGATGCCTGGTTCTGTCATTTATAACGCTGAATTTTTGGTAATTCTGTACAGTATTTTAACCAACTCATTACTTCCCATTCATATTCTTAACAATGACACAGACAGACTGCAAAATGCCGGACATTACATTTCTTTCAGTGTTTGGAAAAAATTAAAGAGATAGTTCACACACTGTGGAGCAAGAAGACTTAAAGGGATGGTTGAAAATTCTGTCATCATTTACTCACCCTCAAGTATTTCTTCATTCTGCTGAACACAAAAGATATTTTGAAGAATGTTGGTAACCAAACAGTTGGTGGTCCCCATTGACTTCCATAGTAGTTTTTTTCGCTTCATAATATGGAAGTCCGGGATCAGCAACTCTTTGGTTTCCAACCTTCTTCAAAATATCTTCTTTATGTTCAACAGAAGAAAGAACCCCCCCCTCATAAGTTTGGAACAATTGCGGTTGAGTAATTCATGACACAATTTTAATAAATAAAAAAAACAGCTCCACAGTGTGTTTCCTTAATAGCTCTAGATCCTAAGAATATTTCTGTAATCTTGTGCATGTAAACACAGTCATTGTGAAACTCTCTGCATCATATATAAGCTGAGCTATTTACAGTCTCTTGCTAAAAATGCTGAAAAAAGGGTTCCTAATGTTTTCTTCATCTTGAATCATGCACCTTCTTACAGTTTAACTTTCCAAACCAATTTCTTACAAAGTTACTGCCCACTAGTGAGTATTTATTTGCCAGCGCCAATTTCATTTGCATGTAGAGCTTTGGTGGGTGTTAATTTTACACTCTGACATGAGATGACAATTCTGTCATATCTGAAAATGTGCAAAACAAGATGTCCACATGCACACCAGCATATCCGTACGTTGGTGGTTATGCTGTCCTACAAAGGCAAATGCAGTAACTAGGCCAGCATTGAAAGTAAGGGGAGAAAGATTGAATTTTGATTTTATATTTGAATCTTCTCTTTGATTGTTGAGCCAAAACTAGTCTGAGAGATCTGAGGTTGGAGGAATATGTTGAACCTCTTCTTTTGAAAGAAGTTAAGAAATTTCTTAAGAAGTTAATAAATTCTAAGAAGTTTGTAAGACTGTTCCAAAGTGCAATTCTTGAACAATTCTTAGAAAGTTCACAAATATTTTTCTTAAGAATATCCTTTTTTTTCCCCCTCAAGACGAAAAACATTGGCGATCTGATTGTTGCAGAAGACTTTAAAAAAAAAGAGAAAAAAAACTCTTAAAAAACAGATGAAAACAAACAAAAAACACTTTAAAGACCATCTTTTTTCGCAGCCTGCAGATTTTTGTAATAAACATATGCGTGCACACTATTTTCTTCACAACCTACTTGATGGGAGTTCAGCACTTAATTAAAAGATGTGACATGTATTTTAAACTGTCTTTTTATTAAGTCTATCTCAAGAAGGATCTTAAGTGATCTGTAGCATTTATTTGCACTTTGTCGTTCTTGTGCTTGCTTGGATATTTTGGTGTCAATGCGTCCTGTGTATTACCACTCTCATGTGTCGAATACTGCAGAAAAATCTAATTAATTAATATAATTATAATTAAAAACATGGTCATTATTTGAGTCAGTTTTATTCAAATGGTTACTGAGTTTCAAATTGCAGCAAAACTTCATGCATGAACATCAGTTGGGATTACATGTACATAATAGTAATATGTAGTTTATGTAGGCTACATATAATAAATAGTTTTATTTCTACAGATGTGCATAATGGAACTAGTGATATGTTGTAATGTTTATATTTGAAACAGCCCGATAAATTCATTAATTTCAGAATTTAAGACAAGTTCGAAGTTATCCTAATTTTTAGGATAAAAGTTTTTTTTAAAACTAGTTTTTTTTTTTTCTGAGGAACTGTCTTATAAGATAAGAACATTGTTAAGAAATATTTTTTTTTTTGGGGGGGGTATAGAATATTCTTAAATAATATTCTTATATCAGAAGTATATACTTAAGAATGTTTTGTGGATCTGGCTCCTGATTTTAGTCCTAACTAAGTTATGACAAAATGCGTAGTTACAGTATTTTGCCTTTGCACAGTAGTGTAGTATAATGGTTAAAGACTTAACTTGTTATTTCAAAGGTTACAAGTTCAATTCCAAGTCGGGCTGACTCATCATCTGGAGATTAACTGAAATCCCATTCCAGCCCCATTGTGCTCTCCAGCAAGGCACTTGACCCAAAGTAGCTCCAAAGGGAACATCCCTACAATTAGTAAAGTGTAAGTCACTCGGATGTAAAGCATCTGCTAAGAAGCAGCCATTGTCCTCTTCGCATAATCTTAAAAGCTCTGCTGTCAACTCAGAAAATATTCTCACACTCAAGAGTATAAATATTAAGCTATGTTCTGCTCTTGTAGCAATGGTGCTGAGAAAGCTGCAAGCTGGGTCCATCTGTTTGCATCTGCTGTATTTAGATCCTTATGTGTGAACATCTGTGTAGAGGTCCTAGCAACTCCACCCTCATGTATAGGCTTGGAACAAAAGACTCTCTGCTCGCTGTAATCACGCTAAAGCTCTTCTGATGTTGTCCCGCGATACAGGGAAGCCGCTTCAATTATGCATGAGGATGGCATCAAAAAAGGCACGGGGAAAGTTTTGTCTTTTTTTTTTTCATTTTTAAGGGGAGGTGACATGTTGAGGCTTGCCACTTCCGAAGACTGTTTGAAGAGCTATTTAAACATATGCACAGGCATTTCTTAGCAATTTCTCTGCAATTGGTTATTCAATTTAATGAGCAGGATGAAGCATGGATGTTGAGGATCGGAAGTTAACGAAAAGAGAAAACACAGGCATTTATAGCACTGCATTAACATAAAAAAAATTATGAAATAAAGGCATAAACAAAGGCTTCTGTGATTTTCGTGCAACTCTGAAACCGAAGGCTGACATGGGTGATGCCTAGATAAGATGTACAAATGTGTAACTATCACATATGCCATATGAATTATAAATAATAGAAAGTAGCAAAAAAAGGAGCCGATCACAGATGTAACTTTTGCATGTTATATGAAAAGATAACCAAAAAGGGATGGGACATTTGGGAAGTGACAACTATATCAGACATTGTATTTATTTTTAAGAAATTAATTCCTTAAAAAAAAAGTTCTACAAAACATTAAGCAGCGCAACTATTTTCAACATTGATAACAATAATAAATGATTTTGAGCAGCAAATCAGCATATTATACTGTTTTCTGGGACACTGAATACATGGCGAATGTTGCTGCAAATTCACTTGGAATTAATTACATGAAATATATTCAAACAGAAAAGAGTTATTTTAAATAATAAATTTTTTTTTCAAAATCCCCCCCCCCCGGTATTTCTGATCAAATAAATGCAGTCTTTGTGAGAATAAAAGACTTCTTTCAAAAACATAAAAAAAAAATCTTATGAACAGAGTGTACATGGAGCAAACTCTACTGGAATTGCACTGCTAATGTATTAACCAGACATCCATCTGTATCATAAAATTGGCATCCAAGTGAATATGAGATTGTAAGTCAATTAATGTCACTAAACTGTCTGCAGCGTCTCAACAATGTTATTTTAATATTTTCTCATAAAAGCAATATTTCCATTTATTATGCATATTCAAGTGTTTATTTGTGGTTGTAAATGAGCTCTTATTAAATAAACACCTGTACTCAATAATTAAGGTTACAAATGGGCAGACCCTAATTAAGTGCTGGGAATTACATTGAGGATCACAGTTGTATTCTCTCAAGCAGTATGAATGTGTCAACACACGATTCTTAATTTCAGTTGGCTTGTGAAAGAGAACTGTGCTTTATACATGAGCGAATAAAGTGATTAAACTCCATGACTGTAGAGCTGGAGGGTTCTGTGAAATAAGCATCGCACACACAAAGCCAGGCAACCTTTAGCCCGTATTGGGTGGTAATAATGAAAAGCCCTGTAGCCAGGCTGCTGAGCTGATCTTTGATATGGCCTTTTTCCTCATTAAAGCCCCTGACAGCTGTCCACTTCTTTTGTCATGCCTCTTGCTAAGTCAGTATCAGCCCTACAAGACAAACACACACTGACAGATTCCGACCCACACAAACAGATCCCAGCTAATTAAGCTGCTTTGCTTACTCTCAATCCTCCCGACTCATCCTAGGATACTACATACAAACAGATTAGCAGGGGAATCAGGCCTTTAATGTAGCCACGGCACAAGTTTGGATGTATCGTTCCAGGTAGAGAACAACAAGCTAGCAAAAAGTTCCAAACTAAACTTAACGGAGTTATCTACTCAAAAAATACAATTGTGTCATTATTTACTCACCCTCATCTCATTAAAAACCAATATGCTGCCATTTTCGGGTTGAACACAAAAGGAAAAATGTAGAAGAATCTCAAAAACATAGTGACCATATCTGTTAAGCACTAAAAAGGTGGGGAAAATAAAATCATGGCTCAGTACCCAGTTTATTTGGACCAGCTGGCTCCACTGAATCACAACCTGTAAGTATGATAAATAATAGATGTTTTTATTTTCTATCGAGCGTCCAAAATACAGAACTATGGTAATGGGCGTATCGTTTTCCCAACACACGCTGTAGACGGTAGACCAATCACAACAGAACAGACTGGACCATCTGACCAATCAGAGCAGGGTAGGCTCACTGAAAGGAGGGGAGACTGAATCTTAGAGCGACTGAATCTTAGAACCGCTTTGAACAAATTGTTCGGGAATCGCTGGAAAATGAGATGTTATTAAATGCATATTTTGAGAAAAGATAACGCCTTTTTTTGACCTTGCATTCATGTAACCTATTTCTGAGACTCCCAAAACAATATAAGACCTTAAAAATGGCATACTATGGGAAAGCCACCTTCCATTATTTAGCTGTACGTGCACGTGGGATTTGTTAATCATATTAATTCATTTATTGTGTTAGCATAAGCACACTGGTTGGTAGAGTAAATAGTTTTTATCTTATCATTTTATTCTTACTTTTACTTTTCTATTCCTTTAGTTATTGTACTATAGTGGGTAATGAATCAAAAATCTTGCACATTGACAGAAAATAGCTTACTTCCATATTTAATAAAAAAAGTGGTGGATATAATATTGTTTATATTATATTTATATATAAGACTTGAAATACAGTGTACAAGACATGTGGATCAGTTTTATTGTGCACCTTTTATGATTTTTTTTTAGTTCAACAGCTGTGGTCACTATAAATGTTACCCTATTGAAAAAATGGGTTAAGATTCTGATTTTCTTTCTTACACAAAACAAAGTGACTAAAATGGATTTGAAACAGAATTTTCATCACTTTATTACTGGCATCTTTGCAACTGAACTACCACTTTTTAAAAACATACACTTGCGGGGACACTTGCACTTGAAACAAAAGGCTTTAATGCTAAAAGGATTCAAGTCTGCAGGTGCCAATTTTGTGAACACTGCTTAATTTTTTCCCTTATTTCAGTTAATAAAAAATCTCCCTCTCTTTTTTTGGCATTTTAATCTGTTTGCCCAACTGTGACATTCCACCAATCATAACAGACAGTTCAATCAGGGTTGACTGTTGGAACATCAGGATGACTTGCTTGCCTCTGAATAATTTTCCAAAAGTAAAAGTGTCACATTATAAATAGAGTGTGTCAAGGTGTCTTTTTGAGCCGGAAAACTGTTTCTGACTGCTTCAGGGTTGTCATGGTGATTTTTCTCAGCACTTTATTTCTTTGAACGCTTCAATTAATCATCTCTAAATTCCTAAATTAGAACGAATAAAGCCTTCGCAACAGACATTTTGCTCTCTATATAAACATTCTGTTTAGAGATGATTCCAGTGAGACTACACTAGAGCTGCACGATTAATCGTTAAAAAAAAAAAAAAATTTGCGATCTCGATTCAGACAACCACACGATCTCATTTCTAAATGACAACGATTCTCCCGTGTCTACTAAACCTTTGACAAAGTCTTACCGAATCATTCAAATCTACGTTCGCACTGCCGCTGACACACAGAGAGTCTTTTCAACTACATAGTATTATTTCTGTCGTACAGTCATTCATATTATCACAGAAATACTGGGATGAAAGTTTATAATTCAGATATAAACATTGATGTCTATGGTAGCGCGACCAAAATAGAGCAAATCCGCATTTGAAACTAAATGCCGCATAACGTTTGTCGATTGCATTGTTTTGCCACTAGGTGGCGAAAAGTGACTTACAAAATGTATTATTGAATGAATCATTTATTCAAGAGAATCATTCAAAAAAAACGCGGATTCAACCCAGTAGGCTTTTATGAGTTAGTGTTGATCATGATTCAACAACTTTTCATAATTGTCTATTTAATAATATGTCTTATTAAATCATTTATTTTTAAAATGCATGATATAGTCAAGTCAAGTCCTTTGGCGTTAATTGGGCATGCATCTTCCACATTACCAGCACATACACACAGAAGATTGAAATTGCGTTCTCTCACCCGTTGGGCATACAATAACATAAATACAGAAGTTAAATACAAAATCACAAATACAACTATAACAAAATACAAATAAGAGTAAAATGTACAAATATATATAGACAGCACAAGCATATGGAGGTGAGTTGCAAACACAGTAAAGTAAAACAACAGTGCAGATATATGATGTAAGTGCGCAAAAAATTATTTGTAGTTCAAAAGAGCTTATTCAGACTGATTAAGTGACAGTGTGTGTGTGTGTATTTTGGAGGGGGGAGTGGGAGAGTCCGTCAGTGTTCAGTGGTGCGTGGTGCAAAAGAGGGGAGGGGGTGCAAGGTCTGGAGGGAGTTCAGCTTCCTGACAGCCAGATGGATGAAGCTGTCCTTCAGTCTGCTGGTGCTGGTCTGGTCCCTTGCCTGGAGACTCCGCAGTCTCCTCCCTGATGGCGGCAGACTGAAGAAGCTGTGTGTTGGGTTGGTGGGATCACCTGCAATGCAGAGGGCTTTGCGGGTGAGACGGGTGTTGTAGATGTCCTGAAGGGAGGGGAGAGAGGCACCAATGATCTTCTCAGCTGCTCTCACTATGCGTTGAAGTGTCTTGCGGCAGGACTCTTTGCAGGCGCCATACCACACAGTGATGCCGCTGGTCAGGATGCTCTCGATGGTGCCTCTGTAGAATGTGCACATGATGGGGGCCGGCTCTGTCTCTTCTCAGTTTGCGGAGGAAGTAGAGACGCTGTTGTGCTTTCTTGGCCAGTGCTGCGGTTTTGTCAGTCCAGGAGAGATCCTCTGTGATGTGCACACCCAGGAACTTTGTGCTGCTCACCCTCTCCACAGTCACTCCATTGACGGTCAGAGGAGCATGCTGAGTGCGCACTCTCCTGAAGTCAACAACAATGTCCTTCATCTTCTCCACATTCAGAGAGAGATTGTTGTCACTGCACCACCCGGCCAGGCGGCTCACCTCGCTCCTGTAGTTTGTCTCATCTCTGTTGCTAATGAGACCCACTACAGTCGTGTTATCCGCAAACTTGATAAGTAGGTTGGAGTTGTGTGTCGGTGTGCAGTCGTGGGTCAGCAGAGTGAAGAGGAGGGGGCTCAGCACACATCCTTAGGGGGCCCCAGTGTTCAGTGTGATGGAGCTGGATGTGTTGCTGCCGACCCGAAATGCCTGAGGTCTTCCAGTCAGAAAGTCAAACAGCCAGTTGCACAGCGAAGTGTTCAGCCCCAGCTGGACCAGTTTGTAAATGAGCTGTTGAGGGATGATTGTGTAGAATGCTGAACTGAAGTCTATGAACAACATTCTGACTTATGAGTCTTTTTTGTCCAGGTGTGTAAGTGCTGAGTGGAGGCGACGACACATCCGTCGGCGCCACACCGCCGGCGTTGACCGTTGCAAGAGGTCCAAGGAGGGGGGGAGGGCAGACTTGATGTGTTGCATGACTAGCCGTTCAAAGCACTTCGTGAGGATGGGGGTAAGTGCAATTGGACGTTAGTCATTGAAGCAGGATGGAGACGATTTCTTTGGGACTGGAATGATGGTGGTAGTTTTGAAGCATGTGGGGACAACAGCCTGGCTTATCGAGATGTTGAAAATGTCTGTGAAGATATCGGTGAGTTCCACTGCACAGTCTCTCAGTACACGCCCAGGAATGTTGTCAGGACCCGGAGCTTTGCGTGCATTGATCCTGCTGAGGGATCTCCTCACGCTGTCCAGGGACAGCATTATCACCTGGTCTCCGGGAGGAGGTGGAGTCTTCTGTGCTGTGGTGCTGTTTTGTGCCTCAAAGCAAGTGAAGAAGATGTTCAGCTCGTTCAGCAGAGAGATGGTGCTGTTACAGGTGCGTGGTGGGGGCTTGTAGTTCGTAATGGTCTGTATTCCCTGCCACAGGCTTCGAGTGTCTCTGCTGTCGTTGAAACGATGGGCTATCCTCCTGGAGTGCTGTCTCTTAGCCTCTCTGATGCCGCGGGATAGGTTGGCCCTAGCTGTCTTCAGGCCCACCTCATCTCCAGCTCTGAAGGCAGCGTTCTGCGTCTTCAGGAGTCCGTAGACCTCTCTTGTTAGCCACGGCTTCTGGTTGGCCTGGACGGTGATGGTCTTTGTGACTGTTACATCGTCAATGCACTTGGTGATGTAGGCAGTGACAGTCTCTGTGTACTCCTGGAGGTCTGTGGTGTTATTGTATGTGGCAGCTTGCTTAAACATATTCCAGTCAGTGGTGTTAAAACTTGAAGAGCCTCTGACGACCCTTCCGGCCACACTTGTATCTGTTTATGAACTGGTTTGGTGACTTTAACGAGTGGTCTGTATGTAGGCATTAGCATGACAGTGATGTGGTCTGAGGCACCGAGGTGGGGGAGGGGGAAGGCCTTGTAAGCTTCTCTCTGTGTGGTGTAAACAAAGTCCAGAGTGTTGTTTCCCCGTGTTGGAAAGTCTATGTGTTGGTGTATTTTTGGGAACACACTCTTTAGGTCTGCATGATTGAAATCCCCAGCCAAGATGAGAAAAGCATCAGGGTGGGCTGTCTGCTGCTCACTGATGTGCTGGTACAGTTCATTAAGTGCCTCGCTCCGTTTGCTGTTGTTGGAGCTGGGAGGGATTTATACAGCAACGAGCAGTATGGCTGTACATTCCCTCGGTAGTTAGAACGGCCGGCACTTAATAATCATAATCTCCACCAGGGGTGAGCAGTGTTTGCGGACCACAACAGCATCGTGGCACCACGCATTATTGATGTAAACACAAAGCCCTCCGCCGCGGGTCTTACCTCCCTCGCCGCGAGCTCTGTCCGCTCGATAGCATGTCAGCTGATCGAGATGAATAGCGCAGTCCGGAACGCTGTTGTTGAGCCATGTTTCCGTGAACACATATACACTACCAGTCAAAAGTTTTTGAACCATAAGATTTTTAATGGTTTTTTTTTTTTTTTTAAGAATTCTACTATGTTCACCAAGTCTGCATTTATTTGATCAAAGTACACAAGCACAAACAGTAAAAATTTGAAATATTTTTACAATCTAAAATAAGTGGTTTCTATTGAAATATATTTGAAAATGTAATTTATTCCTGTGATTTCAAAGCAACATTTATCTGAACTAGAAATCTTTTGTAACATTAAAAATATCTTTACTGTCACTTCTGATCAATTTAAAGCATCCTTGCTAAAATAAACTTGTACAACCCCCCACCCCCCCACCAAGAAAAAACTCCAACTTTGAATGGTAGATGTATAATGTTACAAAGCTTTTTATTTCGATGAATGCTGATCTTATATTCAGCAAAAGAATCCTGAAACAATTTACCACGTGACATCTTAATAATACATAAAATGTTTCTTATGCATTTAAATGATTTCTGAAGATCATGTGACATCAGATCATCACTGAAGGAATGATGCTGAAAATTCAGCTTGTATCCTAGAAAGGAAAAAAATAGCCCGGAATTACATTTTAAAATATATTCAAATATAAAGCAGTTATTTTAAATAAATATAATATAAAATATTTCACAGTATTACTGCTTTTGCTGTATTTTGTATCGAATAAATGCAGGCTTGGTGAGCAGAAGAGAATTCTTTAAAAAAAAAAAAAATCTTACTGTTCAAAAACTTTTGACTGGTAGTGTATATTAAAATGTTTAATACTTCATTCAAATTAATTAAACACTTTTAAATAGACTGCAGCAATCATATTTTGCCACACATTATTTTGTTTAGTTCAGAATCGTGGGAGAATCGTGATCTCTATTTGAGAAAAAAAAAATCGTGATTCTCAATTTATCCAGAATCGTGGAGCTCTAGACTACACTATAACACGTTTTGTCAAATGAGCTAAAAATGTACTTACTGTGCTAATATCTAAATTAAGTAGTTTATTAAAGTCAAAATTGTATTTATGACTGAATCAGTCTGATTACATAGGTTACACTAATAAATAAGGTCAAGTACGCATACTTCTTTAAGATTTCACTTAAGGAATGGTAAGAATAAATAAAAACAATATTAATAAAATCAAAACTTTTGTGTGAGCTGCTCTGGTATGAGTTTACGATCCAGAACAGCACCACTAAAGAGAAACCTACAAACTACTGCAGTGTTTTTATAAAGTTAACCACAAACTTGACCCCTGAACAACCATGTAGGTGTTTTAATGAACTAATGAGACTACTAGATCTGTCAGGATAGTAGAATATTGGATATTATGTAGCATGTGCTAAGAATGGCTGAAAAGTCTTTCAGGTACAGTTCACCCAAAAATGAAAGTTCTGTCAGGACCACTATCGTCAAAGATGATTGACAATTAGCATACAGTTTGGATTGGCGGTATGGTTCCGTTCTGGGCAAGAACTCCCTGCGCCTCCATGCAACCTAGCATGGATGAGAGCAGGGAGAGCAGCAATAACCCCCCCAGGGTAAACAGAACAGAACCAACATAAATGTATTGCAGATATTGTGTTAAAGTTCAATAATTTTATGCACACATTTTAGAATAAGTCTGATTCAAAGGAGAATCAGAACTGAATCCTGACTGACAGAAGAGGAGTTGGGGATGGGGGAGGGTAATTAGCTATTGAGCAATGCGAAAACTGCTGATAACACTGAGGGACCTTATATATGAATGCTTAGATAGGTGTCGTATTCCCATAGGTAGATGGGGATCAGCTGAGAGTGAGCTGATGCGAGCTTGACTAACGTGACCTGCCAGAACTAACGCTACGCTAGATTTCTGTCATTATTTACTCACCTAAATGTGGAATCAAACCTGTACGACTTTCTTCTCTGGAACATAAAGTAATATTTTGCCATATTCTGAAGAATTTTGGTAACGGTTTTGGTGACCACTGACATATTTTTATTTTTGGACAAAATGATTGAGACATTTCTCAAAACACCCTTTTTTATGTTCCACAAAGGAAAGACAAATAGGCTTGGAATGTTTAAAGTGTTGCAGTTTTATACAATTCATTATTTGCAACTGATGCAATTTCATCAAAACAATGTTTTTGTACATGACCTTTTCTATTGTCATTGTGCTTCATTGTTTTCTGTGTAAATTTACAAGTAGTGCTTGTCACAAAAGGTTAATGTGTGTTTAATGAACTGTTTATCTTTTTCCTGAGCAATTATTGTAGAAATATTCAATATATTTTATGCACTTAGGGTCCCTACACAGAAATGGACTTTCTGAAAAAAATCCACCCTGAATATTATTCAATGGAGCAAAAAAAAGTGTAAGAATAACCCCTGTTTACCAAAATGATCACTCGGGGCAAAGATGCAGATGTTAAGCCTCAAGGAGAAAACAGTTCAGTGATTATCTACTCTTTGTTGTTCTTTGAATCAGCTGAAGCCTTATATTTCCTCTTAACTGGTAACATCTGGCAAAGATGAATTTTGTTAATAAAAATGAAATAGGCCTACATTCAAAAAAGATGCATTGGATTCTCCACCATCAAATACATTTCAAAGATGCTGATGAGCCTCATGACTCTTTCAAGTTACTACTGTTCTCTTTTTAAGAATACAAAACAGCACTTAATTTAAATCACTGTTTTGTAATAGGCTGCCTATAAAGTATGGATTAGTCAACTATGAACCTAAACAGCTGTTGGGCAGCAATTTCTTTCAACTTGACCTATTTTATTATAATCCGCTTTTACGGTGTATTGCAGGGAAAGGAGTGGAAGTCGGAAAATTCAATCAAAAGCTCACTTAAAGCTTTATTTTCTTCTGAATAGGCAGTAATTGGAATCAATGCAGCAGCTATTTGGCTAAGTGAAGCATCACCGGACAACTCCCCTTAATCATCCGAACCAAAATAGAGACAGCAATTTGCAAAAGAAAGATGACCCAAAACAGAGTCAAAACAATCTCCCAGCGGCCTATTTTCCTCCATCTGTAAACACAAATGCCTCAGCACAGCTGTACACTACTGTTTGCAATAAATCATAAACGAATCCCCTCGTGGTGATCCAGAGCTATTACTCGGGCCAAAAGTGGTCCTAGCAGGAAACACCCAAGTGAATCAGAGAAGCACTTCCCCATAGTTCGCCCAATTATTCTTTGCCTCAGGTGAGGTCCGCTGGATGTGAAGCAACAACAATCAACCAAAAAACAGGCTTATGCAACAGAGATCTTAAGTAAAGCTGGTGCTTAATAATATTGCATCATTGTGCACAGATAAGATTAAAACTATTATAAATAAGTATCTTTGTCTTCATTTTTTTAGTAGAAATGTCTAAATGTGCTTAAAAAGTTACCTTTACCTGAGAAAGAAAGCGGAGTACGATATTAAGTGTTATATTATGTTCTGTTTCACTTGTTTGCAGCACAGACTCACTAAATATAAGCAAGTTTGCTTCTCTGGTACATGTATCCTGTTGTAAGAATGCTGTTAATAAATAGTGCACTGTGAGTGTGGTATTGCTTTTAAATACAGTTCAACGAACAAGTTAATAAAAACCAAGGAGTGTCTAAAAGATCATCTTGTGTGTGGAGCTACTTTCATATTCAGATTCAGGATAAGCAATTGCTACTTTTAAAAAAAGTGTACAAAACTTTGTGACTCTGTAACTAATTCAAAAACATATCGTTGGAATTAACAAAAAATAAAGAGGGCAGCTTGATTGTGTTTTCAAAAACAATAACAGTTCAATATTCTGAAGGTCATATTGAGTAAATTACATTTTAGACAAAATGTTACCATTTATTTTATCTGTTTTTTGTTCTGACAATGAAAAGAGTTTCAAACAAAGTCACAGAGTTTTGAGTTTTGAGGTTCAGAGTTTTGAATAAATCGGTTGAGTGAATTATTCAATAAATAATTAATCAGCATTTTTCCACAAAAAAGTGTCCCAATTAGCATACTATATACCCTAAATAGCATTTAAATTAGAATTAGAGTGTCCCCCATGGTAGTATGTTGAAATGAGGGTCCCAAAGGTAGCCGGATGGGCTACTATTTCCACTGGAAATTTCAAGTGCAGATTCATGCACACTCTAATGGTTAATATTGCCCCAGAATCCATTGTGCTTTGGAGGATGATTTGTTTGAGAACTACAAACACAAATAAAAAGTGTTAAAAAACTACAAACATGGCAGATGTGAGATAATTAAGTAGAGAGGTTTAGATAACGTGATTAATAATCCAAATCTCACTTGATGAAGAATATTTATTTAATCTGTAACAACACTGTGAACTTTTATAAGGACACTTTTGGCCTTTCAGCTCCATTTTGTGATAATCTGTCTGTAATAGGCCTCTCATTTTTAAATTCACCAGTCTTTCCCCCATATAATGTGATTCAATAAGTCAAGTAATAATAAATAACAGTGCAAAAATAACATAGGAGAATTCACGAAGGAGTCTTTAATAAACCAAAAACAGGGTAACACACACGTAGGACATAGAGTTGACGTATAACACTGAACACTGGACACAGGAAAACACTGGGCTTAAATAACTGGAGCCAACTGAGGGAATTAACGAGAAACACCTGAAATCAATTAACACAATCAAACACGGGAGAAACTGGGTCATAGGGTGCAAAACACAAGACAGGAACACAGGGGCAGTTCAAGGGCATAACATTACCTCCCCCTCCCGGAAGGCGCGTCCACGCGCCTCATACATCCACAGGGATGGGGAGTGGGCCTCTGGAGTCCTTTAGGTACAGGGCTTAAACCGGGACGGAAGGCCTCTAGGGCGGTACCCTTCCCGGCACCCATGGCGGATCAGGCAGTTCAGGGAGCCATGGCGGAGCGGGCAGTTCAAGGGGCCATGGCGGAGCAGACAGTTCAGGGGGCCATGGCGGAGCAGGCAGACTAGGGAGCCCGGCAGAGCCGGCACTCGTGAGCCATCGGCGGGCAGACAGTTCCGGGGGCCATGGCGGAGCGGCCTCTGTGCCGTTGCCTGCGGCAGCTCGTGCCAGCCCCTATAGCCTATAACTCAGGGGCTGGAGGACCGACACTTGAGCGTAGTCGGTGCTGTAGCTGACTCAGGGGCTCGAGGCAACATGGCGGGTCTCAGGGGCTAACAGCTTTTCCTTCTCAGAATTCCTCATGGTTAGAGGTGAGGGATACAGCTGCTGTCAGCTGAGGGCTTGGGAGGGAATTGGCCGGCGGGCTTGACGATGGAGTGGCCGACGGACTTGACAATGGAACGGCCGGCGAGCTCGACTTCGGAGCGGCCGGCAGTCTCGTCTGCTGAGCGGCTGGCAGGCGTGAGAGTGCAGCGGCCAGCGGGCTTGACAATGGAACGGCCAGAGGACTTGAAGTTTTTTCCTTACATATGTGCTTTCTTTTTCTTTTCTTTTTGTGTTTTTTGTTTTTTTTTTTTTTTTTTTACTTTTTGTATTTCTTTTTCTTTTCTTTCTTTCTTATTTCTTTCTTTAATTTAGTATTATTTTATTTATTGTATTCATTTTGAAGAGAGAAGGTGAAACACAGGGCTGAAATGGACACTTCAAGGTTGTTATTACATAATCTTATATGTAATGTACATCTGAACAGTCCCAAAGGTGTGGGTGATGTATCACTCATTGGCATTGGATGGCATGGTGCAACATGTCACTAGAGGCTCATTATTAGCAGAGGTTATGTCAGTTGCACAGCTCACACTCTGGTCTAAAAACCAAACATCTCCAAAATCACACAGAAATCCCTTCCTTCAGTCCTGCAATTACATAAGTCACAGTGACAATGAGCCACAATTCACCACCATGAACAAATACCAGAAATTAGTATCTCACATCACTGCTCAAAGAACTAGGTTAGATTAGCATTAATTTCCAGGCCAGTTCATGGGTCAATAACAACAAATTTTTTGTCCTATCTATTAATTTATTTAAAGAGTACATTAAAATTAAATTCATACACAGTGATCTGAATACACCTATTCTATGATGAGCATGTTTTTAATTACTTAATTGAAATACATTTTATATTTTTGGGGGATCACAAAGTAAAAAAAAAAGTGTCCTCCATTGGAAAACTTAATTAGTTTGGTATAATCTCTTTTTTATTGTGTGTGTGTTGGTCTGTGTGTGGGTGTGTTCAAAAGTTTGGTGTCAACAAGATTTTTATGTTTTTTAAAAGAAGTCTGTTATGATCACCAAGGCTGAATAGAATAGAATAGAATAGAATAGAAAAAAATAAAATAAAAATATTATTTCAACATATATTTGGATATTGCATATTGTTGTGTTTTTTTAGGTTTGTAATTTTTTGTTTGTTTTTTTTTTCTTACTTTTATTACTTGTGGAAAAAGTAACTACTTTGATAATTGAAACACAAATTTGTAAATAAACTTACAAGAATGCCCTGGCATTTGTTTTGTACATTTAATTTTTGTTTAATGTTATTAATAAAAATAATGTTGTTCAATTAGCATGTTTTTGTGTTTTGCTTTGGTACCGAAATTGGTACCGAGAATCGTGGATTTTCACTGGTATTGGTACCGAATACTGAAATTTTGGTACCGTGACAACACTACCAGCTCTTGTGTTTTGAATCCATTTTGTTGAGAACTTCCTATGTGCATTTGAATGTGAATATATCATGTCCTGCCTCCCACTTTGAGTGATCAGAGCGATCATCTGTATGCATACAAGTGCACGGCCGTTACCGAACATCCCCATCACCACCGCCGCAAGAAGACTCTTCTCTCTCCTGCGTGATTGTCACTGGCTCAGGGTGACAGGCGGCTGCTCGTGTCATCCATCAGAGCCTCTGACAGCCTCGTCACTGGCTTGTCATAGCTGTTGTTTGTCAGGTCAGTGGGGCCGCCAGCAAGTCCACAGCCTTCAAGACAGCATAATACACCAGGGAGTGCATCTCAAACTAGGGCCTACCTGCCTTCACTGACTAAGGCCATCACATGCGCGGCTCACACACACTGAGGTATAATGAGACAGGGGAGATGGGGGCTAGAAAGGGAGTTGAGAATTGTTAATCTCATCCCGCAAGGACACGACTTGTTGTTTGACAGAGACAGATGCATGTCTATGGGCTACTGTGAGTGAATTACAGACACAGTTCAACATAAGACACTGTGCATATGAAGCTACATACATTTGTAAGCAATTGTAAGCTGTATTCATGGGGCTAACCGCAACAAATTGGGTGGTTTTGTGGGAAAGATGTGGATCTCAAATGTGAGAATGAGATAAAAATACACACAATATTGACAATATAAAAAAAGACATGTAAATAGCTCCACTAACAAGCACTGAGTATGTGGTAGAAGTCGTTGTTGGGGGTTTTACACAATTTAGTAGAGGGGGTTTGAGGCCCTGTTTACATTTGGTATTAAGATGAGTTTTGATCGATCGGCTCACAAGTTGACAAGGGAGACACATTTCTGTTTACACCTGCTGTTTTAAACGTCTCTTTTGTCCAGTTTCGACCACTTTCCTGATTTCTTTGAGGGGAGGGCCTATGGGCGGTTGTATGTATGGGCCTTTTCTGATTTTTCGATCTTATATAGTGAGATAAGCTTACGCGATTTACATATGAATGTGAAAGGAGACAACGGAGAGCAGCAGATTTCAATTGCGATCTTTAGTGACTGTTCGAGTGAATTGTAGTGATTTGCGGTTGTTCTTGAATGATTAGTTCATTTTGAACGAATCTTTAATATGACTCGGGAACAATGAGTCATCTCAGAGGGGGATTCGTTCATTTTGTGCTGACTGCGCATGCGCAACATAGATTCTGTGCACTGAAATGATTAGTTCACCTCTCGAGTCCTCATGTTTGGGTTCGGGTCATTCGTTCATCACGTGACAGCCCCAAAGACTAGAGGTCTATACCAGAAAGTCTGTACCAGAAAGAGAAATGATTAGTTTATCTTCCCAGTTTTAGTTCATCTTCCGATTAGTTAATAATTCCCAACCTTCTATACAAACAAGCGCGTAGTTAGTTTTGTTAGTTTTGTTTCTTTTTACTCTTGCAGTTACACAATGTGTTTTTGGTCTCAAATGTTAGCTTTTTATTTTATACAATTTATACATTTGTGAATTTCTGTTATGGTTCTTTTCCATAACATTGAATGTGGTATGAGCTTTATGGAATGCTTTAATTTTATCCGGATGATTGGGATCCACTTGAAATCCTACTATAACAAAACATTACAAGATACTGATCTGGGAAGCAGTCACGTGACAAAAGAACGAACGACTCGGTCCCGAAAGCTCGTGAGGTGATTAATCATTTCTGTTTCCGGTACAGCCTGCATCGCGTGATGAACGACCGACTCAAACCCGAAGACTCGGGAGGTGAACTAATCATTTCTGTTTCCTGTAAAGGCTGCATAGCTTTAAGTTAACCTACATCTGGATTTACATCTGTATTTAGCATTGTCCACTGTCAAATCAACAAGGTGTACAATGCTACCAGGTACCTGTGAACATGGTCTGAGAGTGGCTTGAATGAATCTTGGATTCACTGCAAAATTTCACTTAAATATTACTGAAAGTTCAGCGTTCTTAGTAGGAAACGTTGTGTGAACTTAATAATTGATTATATTAAGCCTTAAACTTGAATGACTTGCAGCAGATTTCTACAGTAGTTCCCAGCATGCTTTGCTTCAGAATGTATAAGGAGAACAAATATTGAAATTAGCATTAGCATTAGTTATTTCATATGTTTTTGCACAGTAATAATATTGGGGGAGATGTGTTAGTGTTTTATATATGTTATATTGGGATTTTTAAGCGTTTCTTGACCTCAGGTCAAGGGTGGACTCAATTTCAACATTTATTCTCCTTATAAAGTCGCAAAGCATGCTTGGAACTACGCTGTTTGCATTCAGTGGATACTCTCCAAAATGGTGCTACGGTGACGCGGAGAAGACAAATTGTTGAATAAAGTCGTTATTTTTGTTTTCTTTGCGTACAAAAAGTATTCTCGTAGCTTCGGAAAATTATGGTTGAACCCCTGATGCCACATGGATTATTTTACCGATCTCCTTGCTACGTTTCTGGACCTTGATTGTGGGAATTACATTGCTGTCTATGGGAGGGTCAGAGAGATCTCAGAACTCATCAAAAATATCTTAATTTGTGTTCCAAAGATGAATGAAGGTCTTACGGGTTTAGAACGACATGAGGGTGAGTAATTAATGACATAATTTTCATTTTGGCTGAACTAACCCTTTAATGTACAAATTTTAAAATAATTTATTACCTCAATTATTTTGAGTTCTACCAACTTCTAAGGGTTTACAGTGTTGTATGTGAAGGCGCCAAACAAACTCAAGCCTTTTAAAGTGAATTAGATTCATCTCTGGAGGCTGTCCACAATATAGTTCCAGTATTGCTCCAAGTTAAGATTAATTTCAGAGTCACCAAATTTGTTACATATTTTTTTTACATAATACACAGTAGTACTGTATTTTTGATCAAATAAATGCAGTCTTGGTGAGCATAAGAGACTTCTTTCAAAAGCATCCTACCCAAAAAATCCTACCAAACCCAAACTTTCATAAAAATGTTCTATTCGAAAATCTGTCAGCAACTGGCTTCTCAATACAAAAATCAATTAGTCTCCCTTTATGGCGACATCTCTTTCAATATGGGTTACATAAAAATAATAGACGTGTCACATAACAAGAAGGTCACTGTAAAATGATGTCACCTCATTTCCTCTGTACTCCTTTTTACCCAACCAGTAGGAGTCTAATTTAGCTCTTTTGGGACTTTGGGGCAAAGCAGTGGGATGGGCCTCCAAAAAACCCATTAGAAATTAGCAGGAAATACATCCAGTCTCTCTTTCCCTCCAACAAACAAGAGCTAAACTCATTATCTGGATAGAAGGGCATGTGTTCCACTAATCTCTGACATCAAATCTCCGCTCATGTCCAACATGTCTGATCAGCTTGATTTGAGGAAGAGAGCTACAACGCAGAGCAAGATTATCAGACAGATCTAGCGCAGGACGATTTAGTCGTGAAACTAAATCCCTGGTACATGACAGCCTATCTACTACAAAATACCTTTTAATGTGTCAGTTCAAGAGTTCTGTTTAACACGTAACATACGATTCAGGCAGGAATGTCTACAGAGGTTTAGGTTGTGAATGTTGATCTCAACATCGCAGGAGCTTGTGGCACTGCACACTCATGTCAAACTTATCTTAAAACAAAACTAGGAATTTGACATCTGGTATTCACAAACGTTGACTGTGAGGCTTGTGATGTGATCTCTATGTGATGTGGTGAAAGGTACCATATTAAAGCACCTTTCTATGCATCTTATGCCAATGCTGAGACCCAGACTCGGGTTGATATGAAAGCAGTAGCCCTCATCTTCTTAGCTCGTAAGTGACAATAATGTGGGAGAGCTAGGCCTGATACATGACTAATATCTTCACAAAGCCAAGGATGTCATGTTAACGGCTGAGGAGGGGGAGGCAGAGGAGGATCCTATGCGGCGCTGACACCGTCTCGGAGTGTCCTTTGAGTGGCAGCTAGGTAATGAAGTCTTTGTGATGAATCTGATGGGAGATGGAGCAGTGATAAAGCACAGGCTTAATATAGCGCAGCCCTGCTTGAGCCCAGTGCTTACAACCGTAGCGTGCTGCTACAAGTCAAGAGAAAAAGAACACTACGCTGTAAACCAAATAAAATGCTTTTAGGATTTTTCAAGTAAGTAGATCACGCTGACAGACAGATTCATGCAGAGATTGTGATAAAGGCGGTGTCTTCTTACAGATATCAAGAGAATCACTGACTTTGGAGTGACTATTAGCAGAATTGGGGCAAATCCATTAGTATTGTGAGTTCACTTACAAAAGAGTACTACTGGTTTTTTGTTGATATGATAACATTGTATTCCTCAAACCGTAGAGCATGACAAGCAAAGCATGGATTTAGTCATTGCATGTACACTGTAAAAAAAAAAGTTGTAAATAAAACAAATTATTGGTCAAAATGTATCAGTAATACAACTGTCCTGACAACTTAAAACATTTTTGAATATCTTATGTTGTTTGAAATAATCTTTTATTTTATTTAAAAAATGCTATAATATAAGCATACTCCCTAATAATATTTGAGAAATGTTTATCTGCCAAATCAAAGTTACGTGGTCCAACAAACTTTTTATGACACGAAAAGGTTAGGTCAAGTTGTACAATTTTATGTGATGTGACTCATCAAAAATGTCATATTTGTGAATTAATAATTCATAATATTCATAAACATGGCTTATACCTTTAAAAGGATATACAGTATATATACACTTATATTTATTCGACCCATATTTTTTTTTTAATCCAAAGCGACTTACATTGCATTACAGGTTATACATGAACCTGAACCAACTGATCCTCTGACCTTGACATTAATAACAGCATGCTTGACTGTCTGAGCTGCAGGAACACTGTTTATGATATCTGTCCATTCACTGTTTCCACTTGATAGCTTAATTATTATCTAAAGCCCTGCAGGTGTAATAAACCTTTCCTGAGCATTTTTACACACTAGAGAAACATGGAGCTGAAATGACATCAACAAATTTAATAAATGAAAGGATATGGACAAAAAAGAAGTCTGAGTGCAAACCTAAGTGAAATATTAAGAAACAAGGAACAAAAGTAAAAACCTGCAATCTCTACAACCTTCCATAAACAAAATGGCTCTCAAAAGGGGGGTTGGTCAGTGAACCCCCTACCAGGTTGAAGAGAAGAACCCAGTCAGCCTTTCAATGATCAAATTCACTGCGGTCACCTGTGGGATAGGAGAGATTTTGCAGTCCTGCTACCCAGTGGTGGATTGCAGTAGATGTTCAAGCTGAAACTATGGCCTGTGTCTCTCAGCAGGTAACTCATGAACACAATGAATGCAGCCTGAGAGATCCGGAGAGAGGGAGCATTTGATCTTGCTCCACGTGCGATTCACATATAAGTAGGACATCAGTAAAGCAAACACGAATCTACCTTGGCTGCAAAGACTCCCTGCTTCATTGTTCTGCCCTCAGCGAAAGGGCCATTGCTAAAGCTGTGAGGTGCATCACACCCTGTGCCCTTTGGCTTCTACTTTTTATTTTTTTGTGTAATTTCTCTTTAGTACTTTCTGACCCATATTACTTCCTTTCTCCCACTTTCTGCAGTTGCATCTTTGTGAGACTGATAGCACCGGTAGGTCTGGTCTGAACTGGGGTGAGATATGGCAAGACTTCCACAGGCACAAGATAAAGGTTCTCGCCTGTACCATTAAAACCTGGCAGCCCTACTGAAAATCAACAAGATATTATCTGTCCTCCAAGATTTATATGAATCTTAATATCTTTTTCTCCAGAAAATAAGCTATATTCTTTGCAGAAACAGGGAGTGCAATATTATTTATTGGTGCAGATGGTATTATTTACTTAACTTGGGCTGTCTTCCACAGGTTAATAAATGTTTCAGTGTAGCTTCTTGCAGTGTTAGGGAGAAACTAACTGAAATAATTGAAGCTATTAACAATAGCATCAAAATACAGTAGCTTTTCCAGGAATAGGTAACTTTTTCTAAAAAGTAACAGTGTAGTCGCTGCTCTTTTAACGTCACATTGTATGCAGAAGCAGCTTTACTGCATAAGAACATTATTTACTGATTTAGAACTGATTTACTGATCCTACTTTTATATTAGGCATCTTTATGTACTTCAAACAAATGAAAATATAATATCCATTGTTAGATTAAATTTACTTATATAATGTTGTAGTAAATTGGTTCATCCTAAATGATCCTCTCACATCTATCATCGCAAAATCTGATTAATTCTAGTGAATCAGTTTGGCCTAAAAGGCCCTCTCACATCTAGAATCGCAAAGTCTGATTCATTCTAGTGAATCGGTCCATCCTAAATGATCCTCTCACATCTAGCATCGCAAAGTCTGATTCATTCTAGTGAATCGGTCCATCCTAAATGATCCTCTCACATCTAGCATCGCAAAGTCTGGTTCATTCTAGTGAATCTGCTTGTTTTAAATTACCTGCCTTGTCCAAATATCCACACTTGCGGTCTTGGTCACTTGAGAGTGCGTGTGCAAGACTGCCACAAGTCTTAAAAATGCCGAAGTGCAGTGCCCTTAATGCACACTAAAACCACACTAAAAAAAACTAAATCTCGAATACTGCTCCGGAGTGGTATTCGAGGCTTAGAGTATTCCATCATGCATCATGTTCTGGAAATAAATCGTGAGACTTTTTGCCGAGATCTCACAAGAGGTCATGGAAACCTTTCCAATGTATGTTAAATATTAATAATAATCAGATATTACATATAATTTGGTAGTAAAACAAAGAGTTGCAGGTTTTATTGGTGCAAATTAGTAGTGGTGATATTTATTTTGTACAACATAAGCAACTGCTTTTTATCACTAAATTAGAAGTACCACAACATTAAATTGTGTCATCTGTTATAGGAACTACTGAACAGACATTTAGAAGTTGATTTTAAAATGAAAAGTATTGAAAATAAATATAAAGCTCGGTAAACACTTGCATTTTTTTACAAAAGTTATTTTGAAAAGTTCTACACACACTTGTGGTCTTCATGCTCACTTGAACACTTGGACCAAATACAGGGAATATGTCATATAAGTAGTCAAGTGGTCAAGTGCAAAGACTGCAAGTGTGGGTATTTGGACAAGGCAACCCTCTCACATCTAAAAACATGAAGTCTGGTTCATTCTAGTGAATCAGTTTGTTTTAAATTATCTTCTCACATCTAGCATCAGAAAGTCTGATGCATTTCTGTGAATCAGTTTGTCCTTAAAGGTGCACTAAGCGATTTTTGAAAAATGCTGAAAACCGAGTCCCAAAACACACTCTCAGCCACTCAGCAGTAAGGGGCGTGTCTAGTAATGATAGGGAGAAGAGAGCGCTCAGTGAGTGCACAGGACGGATATTAGCAGATTGACTATAGATAGCGAGAGATGGCAAATAATACACTGAACAAAATTATAAATGCAACACTTTTGTTTTTGCCCCCCATTTTTCATGAGCTGAACTCCAAAGATCTAAGACTTTTTCTATGTACACTAAAGGCCTATTTCTCTCAAATATTGTTCACAAATCTGTCTAAATCGGTTAGTGAGCACTTCTCCTTTGCCGAAACAATCCATCCACCTCACAGGTGTGGCAATCAAAATTCTGATTAGACTGCATGATTATTGCACAGGTGTGCCTTAGGCTGGTCACAATAAAAAGCCACTCTAAAATGTGCAGTTTTACTGTATTGGGGTGTCCAGTTTTACTGTATTGTGAAACTCGGGTATTAAATCAATTCAATGCACACAGACTGAAGTAGTTTAAGTATTTGGTTCTTTTAATTGTGAGGATTTTGTCTCACATTTAACAAAAACCCACCAATTCACTATCTCAACTTATTAGAATAGTTCATAAGACCAATAAAAAAAATTTTTTTTTAGTGAATTATTGGCCTTCTGAAAGGTATGTTCATTTACTGTACATGTACTCACTACTTGGTAGGGGCTCCTTTTGCTTTAATTACTGCTTCAATTTGGCGTGGCATGGAGGTGATCAGTTTGTGCACTGCTGAGGTGGTATGGAATCCCAGGTTTCTTTGACAGTGGCCTTCAGATCATCTGCATTGTTGGGGTCTGTGGCTCTCATTTTCCTCTTGACAATACCCCATATATTCTCTATTGGGTTCAGGTCAGGCGAGTTTGCTGGTCAATCAAGCACAGTAACACCATGGTCTTTGAACCAGCTTTTGGTACCTTTGGCATTGTGGGCAGGTGCCAAGTCCTGCTGGAAAATGAAATCCGCATCTCCATAAAGCTTGTCAGCAGAAGGAAGCATGAAGTGCTCTAAAATTTCCTGGTTGATGGCTGCTTTGACTGTGGACTTCAGAAAACACAGTTGACCAACACCAGCAGATGACATGGCATCCCAAATCATCACTGACTGTGGAAACGTCACACTGGACTTCAGCAACATGGTTTCTGTGCCTCTCCACTCTTCCTCCATACTCTGGGACCTTGATTTCCAAATGAAATGCAAAAGTTACTTTCATCTGAAAAGAGGACTTTGGTCCACTGTGTTTTCTGAAGTCTACAGTCAACGCTGCCATCTACCAGGAAATGTTAGAGCACTTCATGTTTCTTTCTGCTGACAAGCTTTATGGAGATGTTGATTTAATTTTCCAGCAGGACTTGGCACCTGCCCACACTGCCAAAAGCACCAAAAGCTGTTTCAATAACCATGGTGTTACTGTGCTAGATTGGCCTGCAAACTCACCTGACCTGAACCCCAAAGAGAATCTATGAGGTATTGTCAAGAGGAAGATGAGAGACACCAAACCCAACAATGCAGATGACCTGAAGGCCGCTCTCAAAGCAACCTGGGCTTCCATACCAACTCAGCAGTCCCACAAACTGATCACCTCCATGCCACACCGCACTGATGCAGTAATTCATGCAAAAGGAGGCCCAACCAAGTGTTGAGTACATGTACAGTAAATGAACATTTTTCCAGAAGGCCAACAATTCACTAATAATGTTTTTTTTTATTGGTCTTATGAAGTATTCTAATTTGTTGAGAGTGAGGAATTGGTGGGTTTTTGTAAATGTGAGCCAAAATCATCACAATTAAAAGAACCATAGACTTAAACTACTTCAGTCTGTGTGTGTTTAATTTATTTAATACACGAGTTTCACAATTTGAGTTGAATTACTGAAATAAATGAACTTTTCCACGACATTCTAATTTATTGAGATGCACCTGTATATGTTCTACCTTATTCTGTGCAGAAAATGTTAATAATTGTTTGTACTGTAGTATATAAAATAATAATAAAAATTGCCATTAGGAAAAAATATATAGATTACAAATGACTGATTATTGTCCAGCTGTGTATTTGATTTTTTATAGCAAATTCAAATTAAGAGATAAGAAAAGAATTCCTCGGAGAAAAAAAATAATAATACATACATACATACAATGATTGTATTTGACATTTCTGTCACTTCAGAAATGATGGCTACACCCCTGGTGTGACAAAATGTTAGCCTATACATAATACTTTTAAAGCTCTTTTTTAAACTCTTGGCTTACATACATTTCTACATATACCATGTCATGCCATAGCATCATTAAACTAGCATCTAATAACGGACAGAAGGGTTTTTTGTTTTTTTTGTAACCTATGGTTCTCTAACCATAAATGCTGCTGTGTAATTTGCCCCCTGACTTGGCATTTAAAGAATTTAGGGGAAGCATTAAATAATTCTGTGAATGCACTTAAAGAATGCAGAATCAAATCGAATCTAATTGAATCGTTCTGAATTTGCAAAAATCGTTCTCGAATCGAATCGAAAACCTATGAATCGTTGAATCGTTCTCTACGACCCCAAGATTTCACAGCCCTAATATGCAGTGCCGTGAAAGGTTTTTGCCCCCTTCCGGTTTTTTTTTTTTTTTGGGCATATTTGTCACACTTAAAAGATTCAGAACATCAAACAAATTTTAATATTACACAAAGATAATGCAAGTTAAAACAAAATGCAGTTTTTAAATGATGCAGACCAGACCTGTTGAATCCAGAAATCACTTAAATAGAAGCTGTCTGACAAAGTGAAGCATGCTTAAAGAGCCACACATCATGCCGCGTCTCAAAATTCAAGAACCGATAGAATCCAACAGTTGACATGTATCAGTCCTGGCAAGGCTTTATAAAGCCCATTTCTAAGGCTTTGGGACTTCAGCGAACTATGGTCAGAGCCATTATCCACAATTTGAGAAAACTTGGAACAGTGGTGAACCACCTTCCCAGGAGTTGCCGGCCTACCAAAATTACTCTAAGAGCGCAACGACGACTCGTCCAGGAGGTCATAAAAGAACCCAGAAGAACATCTAAAGAACTGTAGGCCTCACTTGCCTCAATTAAGGTCGGTGTTCATGTTTCAACAATAAGAAAGAGACTGGGCATAAACGGCATCCATGGGAGAGTTCCAAAGCAAAAACCACTGCTGACCAAAAAGAACACAAAGGCTCATCTCTCATTTGCCAAAAAATATCTTGATTATCCCCAAGACTTTTGGGCAAATATTCTGTGGACTGATGAGACAAAAGTTTAACTTTTTGGAAGGTGTGTGTCCCGTTACATCTGGCGTAAAACCAACACAGCATTTCATAAAAAGAACATCATACCAAGAGTCAAACATGCATAGTGGCGAGGTCCTGTTGGAGTATGGCCGTGTTTGCTTTGGTGCAGATGTTAATGTTTTAAGGTTTATAAGGTTTATGAATCTATTATCTAGTTTAATTATGTGTATTTACTGTAAATTTATTTAATGCTGTCATGTAATTTGAGATTCAATCAAAACCATTGTTTTTATGTCAGAAAAATGCTGCTTAAATTATAAATATCATCACTGGACAGTTATATTTTAAAACTATGTTCCATAATACTACACTAGTTTAATTTTAGTGGCTTTGATTCATATATTCATAGAAACTATGCTCAAACAAGTTTGTTCGAAAGGAAAAACAAAGACAAAACTGTGCAACGCAGGAAAGCTCTTTCCTTTCCGTCAGAGCTGTGATCATGTATGCCTTTTTGATGTCTCTGTTAATTGGCAGCCTATTAGAAGTGCTAATAGTGCAGCAGGAAGCCACAGTTTGAGACATAAATGTGATCGGGGCCAATCATTAGTCACGCCTCAATCAACCTGTGCCTGACACCTGCTGCCAACTATAGCAAATCAATCAGGGCTCCATAATCTTAATACCCATAGCTGTCACACCATCTAACAAATCACCTAAAGTCTGCAGGCTACGGACACACATACAAACACACAATCATGGTTTAATACGCAAATTAAGCATGTGGAGAGTAAAGGTGCGTTCACGCCATATCGGAATTCTCGTAATTACGAGATTCCAACTTGTAAAAAGCGTTCACATCCTCGTAGAACTCGTAATTACAACTTTTTACTACAGTTTTCTGAGAGTTACGACTTGTATCACGCGACCTGACCACCGCAGGCTCTGTTTAGGTGTTGATAGTGTTGCCATAGAAAAGCATAATTCCGAGTCCGAGGACATGAACAGCTCCGAGTAGAACGTCACGTGCTGTCATCTTGAAATTACGGTAATTACGATATGGCGTGAACGCAGCATAAGATAGCTTGACACCTCATGGCACATCATAAACAAAGCTCAGCATGATTATGATCACAGGACTTCAAAGACTGTCCTGCTTTGAGGGAAATACAGGAAGCATGCTGTTTAGCACGTGAAATGTTTTACATGTGTCTAAATAAAATAAAATATTGCATAAGAACCTAGAGCCAAACTCGGTCAAAAAAGACAAATATTAATATTTAATTATAATGGAAGTAAACAGCATAAATGAATACATAAACCAAAGATTTATATGCAGTCTTTCTGAAAAATGTATGTCAGTAAAATGTCTGCATGGGGTGTTAAACTATTATTGATAGTAGATATTTCATGAAGTGCTTTCCTGACAGACACAAGATGGCAAAGCAGGAGCCATTGATTGAGGAAACGTTCTACATTAACCTTCCGGAGACAACATACACAGCAAAGAAAGCATCTGTTAAAGTGCTTCTGAAGGTTTAGACTGAAGGGTGCTGGACAACAAAACTAAATCATAAGAAAAAAAAGTACAGTCATAAAGTAAGCATAAAAGAACCATTTTTGATGCAGGGTAATCACACCTAGGTGTAAATAGTCGCTCTGATAAAAGATTAAAAAAAAAACACATTTGAATATGCTAATATATTTGGTGCTAAAGAATATTATTAATGTTTTAATGGAAGCTGTGATACTTCTTAAAGGAAATTCAAAAATAACAGCATTTAGAAAATTTGAAATCTTTGGTACAATTCTAAATGTCTTTACTGTCTCTTTTGGTCAATTTAATAAACCGTAAATCGATAAAAGCATTAATTTCTTTAGAAACAAAATCAGTAGAGTGTGTGTGCACATATATGTGTGTGTGTACATGTATAGCTGGGTCCAGCACGTTAGAGCAAAATGTCAGTGTTGATAACAACATAACCGAAGCGTTCATGAATACTTTATTTCATAAACTGACAGGGGGCATCCTTGGAAGGGAAGAGTGTAGAATTAATTTAGCACACTCACATATTCCCACACACATACACACAATTTCATAGGGAGCACCACTGAATTCTATAATATTAAGCAACCACACAGGAGAAAGAATCAGATGTAGGGCCTCTTTAATCAAGTTATTTTGGGGGCCACTGAAGTTCTTCTGGCCCTTTTACGGCACATTAGAGTCTAAACTGCAGCTGTCTAACCCCCTCCCTCACTCCAAGCATATGAGGGTAATGAAATTAGACAGCGTGCTTCATGGTTCAGCATTGTCCTGTGCCTGCCTGGGCTCTTCCCTCGCCGCTCTCCAGAGAGGAGTTACCAGGATATTGCTAATCTCTCACAAAAGACGGATTAAGTGACGAGACAATCGGGAGCAGAATGTCAGGCCACAGCACCTGCTGGCCAACATGACAATCACAACATTAACCCTATCACCCACTGATTTCAAAGCAGCGGACAGGGGCACAAAATGCACATAAAAACACAAGAACAGAGTGATGTGAGGCAGACTGACTAGCTGTATCGATTTGTTTGTTGTTTTGTTGGGGTCAGTCAGATTTGCCCATATGAACGCTTATCAGCTGCTTTAACAACACAAGAGAATAAAAAAATAAAATAAAATAGATTTATAAATAAATTAAAGCTTAAAATGCACCATCATTAAAAATAAATAAACACTATCATAAAATAAAATTGCTATTAAAAAATGAAAGGCAGAACGTTTAACTATTTACAGTCAATAGTATTTTGCTTCATATTTTTTTAAAGTCTGTTTTCCCAGTACCGAATTTACATACTTTTTATTTTCTTAAAATTAATAAATAAATAAGAGTGTTTCAAATAAACAAGATGTTTTATGCTGAACATTAATGGTGGACAAAAGGAATTATCTTTTACGCCCACATACATTTTATGCTCCTCTTCAAAACGACATCAGAATGTTTATATCTCTTGAACAAAAAATCCAGATTCCAGCTCAAATAGCCAACGGCCTACTTTTTTGATGCTGTGGCCCTTAACCTTCACAAAGAATCTGGACCTCCTTAAATGAAGGCTTCAAGTTCTGATTGTCACCCAGGTTTTCCATTGATCAGCTCTTTAACAGACCTAAAAAGACAAGAACCAAAGCCTCTCTTATGATGACAAAGCTTTCTTATCTCTCTTCCTCAGGACACTAACAAGCTAACAGGCAGCAGCTGGTGGCAAAATTATCACTCTTTCTTGGAAAAGTGCTGGAGTGGACTTTTAGCTCAGAGAATATATCCACTTTGAAACTGGGCAACAATGTCTTTTTTCACATAGGCGATACACTAAACAAACAAAATAAGAATATAATAATAATAATAGTAATACATTTTCTAATGAATTTTCTTTTTCTTGGAAAACAAATTAACTGCATATCTTATCTCATGTTTAATTCAGCAGCTTTGGCGGAATCCTGGGAAGTCTCCATTCAATGGTCCCTAAAGCGGGTCCAATTTCAGTGGAGCTGACTACTGCAGCACTGAGGGGACCTGGGGAGATGTTTGGTTGGCCAGCGATTTTGGAAATCCAGTAAGCTCAGGGATCAAATCTCAGTGAATTTATAATAGGGGTTTGTGGGGGATTTAAATGGGGTTATTGAGTTACTGGAAAACATAGAGCAGGTCATAACTGCTGAATGACAACAACCTTGAAATGAGGGGTCAGGAGAAAGGTGATTTTTTTATGCTGATCTGACATGAGTTTGATATTCACTTTTTTGAGGGTTCAGTGTTGAAATGACTTATTTGTAGATTAGAGCTGTGCTGTCTTTTTTTTTTTTTTTTACCTTTTTCTCTCCAAGCAAATCTAGATGAGTTCAGTGCTTATAGAGCGGTAAGATGGTCCAACTTAGCCAGTTGTTTAATACAGGGAAGTTGGTTGGATATGCTTTAGTTCTTCCACAACAGATCACATAGACTATTGGTCACTTCTTGGAAATAACATATGTAGGATAATTTTTTGCATGTTTAAATATGACAGTACATTTTAAATGTGTATACTTAAAGAATTTTGTTAACTCTTAAGGCTGTGACACACAAATCGATGGTCGGCTTTTGGCTAGTGTTGTGCCATTGTTGAGTGGCCTAGGTTTTGTGGTGTGATGGTGTTGGACCACCATCTGCAACTTTTCATCCTTTTGAGGATGTTGAATTGACATCAGTGCAAGAGAGCTCTCTGATTGGCTGTTCAATGAAACCAGTGCCAAGAAGAAAAATGGAAGTGACGAAAGCAAACATCACAACCAGATGACCTCAAAGCTAACACACATGAACTAAAATTAACCATGATTTGCTGTTATGCGATTGTGGTCATGCGATGCCAAAAGGTTCAATCTATGTGAGACTCTACGGCTGAGAGGATATTGCTGTTTAATCTTCAGCAGAAAAGCTGGGACAGTGAAATATAGCTAGGCTATGAGTGCATCCTTTTTCCTTGCCTAATGTGGAAAAAAAACACAAAGCACTGCATAGTGTTCGCTATTGTTGATTAGAACAGAGAAGGTCAACTTCTCTGACAATAATTTAATGAACAATTACTTTCTGTACCTCATAAATTAACTACCCTAAACACAGGGTGACAAAAACATAAGCGGCCACCGAGGTGCCTCAGGCTCTTTGTTCTCATTCCCAGCATGTATGCAGCCAATAAAGCAGGATGCTGTGATCACTGACAAATCTAACAGACATTTATCCTGACACTGACTTCCATAACAATCTGCAGGTACTTTGCTTGAAAGGGGCCGAGAGTGTGCAATCTCAAAAGGCATCACAAGGGGATAATTGGATTGCAAAGTCTGTGGCCTAATTAAATTAAAGCATAAAAACAAGCTGTTGCCCTTCTCATATGTGGGAATGAATGCTTAATATGGACATGTCGCAGTTAGCAGGTGATGATGCCACAATCATTTGTTTTCCGTGTTCACTTAGAAACTCTGTGATGGAGTGAGACAAGAGTTGAAGAGGAACGGTGAAGGTCGAGTGGAAGGAGACTTTGTTCTGTCAGAGGAAAGGAGCCGTTTTTCTCTCTTTTTTCATCCGTCTCTCTTATCTTTTGTTGCAACTGCTTAAGTGCTGCCAAGTGAAGTGTGATATTAGTATCATCTGCCTCTTCAATTGGAAATGCAATTTTACTTCAACATGTCCCTTCTGGGGAGGGACGTTCTCGATGAAGACCGTGCATCAATGACCGTGCACCTGACTCGTTTTGCATGCTGTGAAGCTCTTGGGGAGTGGTGAACAACTGGCAGTAGATAAACCTCATGCTGTCTTCTTATGCCCACCAGTTTTGTAACTGGGATATTGTTCTTTTCATGTATAACAGGGTCAAGTTAAATGCCTAGGGATTAACGCATGCTAAACATATTGTGGTATATTGAAACAAGACAGTAAAGCATTTGCTTATCACCGAAAGGCAGGCTCATATTCCGAGTTGGTTCTTGTGGCTTGTTGTTGGTACAGAATATGACCAGCATGGGGGCATGCGATACCTACGGCGTTAAATGCTGTGTCACCCATTAAACTCACCAACAAGCACAGTCAGAACAATATGAGAAGCACTACAGCAAGCTTACTGTCAATCAAATCCTCTCTGATTCGACCCAGTACAAAACAGCATTGCCAAGGGAATGAAAAGGAATAATTCTGTCATTATTTACTCACCGTCTTGTCGTTCTAAACCAGTTTTTTTCTGCTGATTTTTCTATAGAGTACAAAAGCAACTTAACTTTTTTCATACAACAGAAGTTACATAAGGTTTCTGTCAAGCTCCAAAATGGACAGACAAAAGTCCATTACCACTCATGTGCTTTGTTGCAAAATTTAAGAATTTACTCTACATTTAATGTCCTGTCTGCACCTCTCATTCATTTCTGGCCTAGTTTTTGATACGTTAATAGTGTTTTTGTCCTTTTTGGAGCTTCACAGATAGGGTAGGTAAAGAGTAGCACAAATTCTTCAAAATTTCTAATTTTCTGTCAAATTAATCTGGATATTTTAGTCCAGATTATTTGGGTTTGAATTTCATAAGAAATGTTTGAGTTCATTTTAACATCTCTTACTTTTGTTTGCAGACTGTCACATTTGAGAAACATTTTTACAAAACTACAAAAATATAAAGTACATGTATTTCACTGTAGTTTCCATCTGAAAACAACACACTAATGGAACCAAAACAACAAATTTTATGATTACAGATTATCAATTTATAAAGACTTATATTCTTCATTGCGCAATACTATTTTATGACCTCAAAGCACTTTTACAATAGCGAATGATTCATAGAATGATACATGTTGATATCACATAACTCACTCCATATTTATGGCTTTTCTGATGTAGTAAACTTGCTCGTAAGCTCACCTGGTACAGTATTGCAAAGCGCTCAGGTATGAGTTCCGTGAAATACGAGTCATGATAAAACACATTAAAGACTTGTAGAAGAAAACTAAAATGGAAATGGTATTTTACATTATTTATAAATGTAATAACAAAATATGACTTGTAACCTGATGTGACCTATCTGCAAGCAATTTTTTTTCTTAATGCAATTTTGACCTGGTGCAATTTATTTGCTGGAAAATACAGTAAGCAATTTAAAGTCTCCATGTGATTTCCATTGGTGTCTAGAAAAATGGATTGAATCATTAAACATGTTCCACCCTACAGGAAGCCTTTCCCACAAAAGAAAAAAGAAACCAATGAATTTGGCTCTGAATTCCCATATACATGACATAAAAGCGAGAGAAATGGGATTAAACAGCAGAGTCATACTGGTGGCTGTTCAACTTGCTGGATAAAAAGAAAGTATTAGTAAAGGAGGGCAGGAAAGCAGAGGGATGAGTGAGCCTCTAATTGCAGCAGCCCCAGTGGATTGAGTTTCGGAGTGGAGCGGTACTGGCTATCAATTCTGCTGTAGAAATCAATGATGGACTAAATCTCAGAGAGGCCGGGTCTGCCATAATAGAGCTTTTACCAGTGCTGGAGTAACAGAGCTATGAGAGACATTCATGTAATACCACTCACTCAAGAGACCACAGAAGAAGACAAATAATCTGATGAAAGATACTTGAAATCCTAACAAAGAGTGACAGAACTGAACTTGAAGAGGTGAATTTAACAAACAATTGTGCCTCTTTCAGCATAAAACTCTCCATCTTATTCACTAAACACCTGCAACTTGCAATGATGGAGAATGATGGTAAAGTACGCCAGATCTTGGTAAACTGTTAAATGGCGATTTTAACCGTTACATGTTGGATAATCCAAAATGAGCTAGAATGCATAAAGTCCAGGTTCTTTACCTCTGCAAATGCTGGTCCTTGATTATAATTTAATTAAAACAAAACTAAGTAGCAAATGTCACACAAGCCAGTCAGTCAATACAACCCCATTAACTCAGCATGCAGAGGATTACCATGCTGCACTTGTTCCGCCACCTACATCAGTCAGTTGAGTCCTCTTAAATCTGCTAGAGACCAATGTAGAGAGAAAAAAGCACTGCAATCACTGTGGAAACATCCACAACTAGCATTTATTTACACTTCTTAGGCTTCCCATATTGTGGGTTGTGTACTGCTGGAGGAATATGACACTTATCAAGTGGTTAACAGGTTCATTCAAACCACTGCCAGTAAAGAAAGTCTACAGTAAATCAACTGAAACAGGGAGAATGAAGACAAATAAGATTTAGTAAATATTTGAATTAGGTAATTGTGATATCGAAATGCACAGTAGTTATTTTACAGATGCTTTAATTGAGTTTTCATACATTTTTAATGACCTTGTTGTCACAAACCCCATGCTTTACCAGTGGATCTACAGAAAGTTACACCCAAGTAAACACCCCAACCTTCCTCTTAGCCTACAGTGACCCCTTGAAATCTGATATTTCTGCAGTTCACTGTTACTAATAACGCAATCAGGGAACATGCCAAACAAAATTCTTTTCTGGATTTTTGTCTCAGTTGATCGTGATCAAATTAGCTTCTGCATGATCAATTCCCATTTCTTGTGTATTTCATTTCCTCACTAAATTTGGCTGGCATGCACCCAATAAGCAAATTCAGATTTGCACTTCTGCTTTATAAATATGGAAAATTAATAGGGTCTTAATACACTGAACAAAATTATAAACGCAACACTTTTGTTTTTGCCCCCATTTTTCATGAGCTTTTTCTAAAACAAAAGCATAGACTTTTTTCTATGTACACAAAAGGCCTATTTCTCTCAAATATTGTTCACAAATCTGTCTAAATCTGTGTTAGTGAGCACTTCTCCTTTGCCGAGATAATCCATCCACCTCACAGGTGTGGCATATCAAGATGCTGATTAGACAGCATGATTATTGCACAGGTGTGCCTTAGGCTGGCCACAATAAAAGGCCACTCTAAAATGTGCAGTTTTATCACACAGCACAATGCCACACATGTCGCAAGTTTTGAGGGAGAGTGCAATTGGCATGCTGACTGCAGGAATGTCCACCAGAGCTGTTGCCCGTGAATTGAATGTTCATTTCTCTACCATAAGCCGTCTCCAAAGGCGTTTCAGATAATTTGGCAATACATCCAACCGGCCTCACAACCGCAGACCACGTGTAACCACACCAGCCCAGGACCTCTACATCTAGCATCTTCACCTCCAAGATCGTCTTAGACCAGCCACCCGGACAGCTGCTGCTACAATCGGTTTGCATAACCAAAGAATATCTGCACAAACTGTCAGAAGCCGTCTCAGGGAAGCTCATCTGCATGCTCGTCGTCCTCATCGGGGTCTCGACCTGACTGCAGTTCGTCGTCGTAACCGACTTGAGTGGGCAAACGCTCACATTCGATGGTGTCAGGCACTTTGGACAAGTGTTCTCTTCACAGATGAATCCCGGTTTTTACTGTACAGATGGCAGACAGCGTGTATGGCGTAATGTGGGTGAGCGGTTTGCTGATGTCAAAGTTGTGGATCTAGTGGCCCATGGTGGCTGTGGGGTTATGGTATGGGCAGGCGTATGTTCTGGAGACCACCGAACACAGGTGCATTTTTATTGATGGCATTTTGAATGCAGAGATACTGTGACGAGATCCTGAGGTCCATTGTTGTGTTATTCATCCATGTCCATCACCTCATGTTGCAGCATGATAATGCATGGCCCCATGTTGCAAGGATCTGTACACAATTCCTGGAAGCTGAAAACATCCCAGTTCTTGCATGGCCAGCATACTCACCGGACATGTCACCGATTGAGCATGTTTGGTATGCTCTGGATCGGCGTATACGACAGATTGTTCCAGTTCCTGCCAATATCCACCAACTTCGCACAGCCATTGAAGAGGAGTGGACCAACATTCCACAGGCCACAATTAACAGCCTGATCAATTCTATGCGAAGGAGATGTGTTGCACTTCGTGAGGCAAATGGTGGTCACACCAGTTACTGACTGGTTTTCGGACCCCCCCGGACCCCCCAATACAGTAAAACTGCACATTTTAGAGTGGCCTTTTATTGTGGCCAGCCTAAGGCACACCTGTGCAATAATCATGCTGTCTAATCAGAATCTTGATGATATGCCACACCTGTGAGGTGGATGGATTATCTCAGCAAAAGAGAAGTGCTCACTAACACAGATTTAGACAGATTTGTGAACAACATTTGAGAGAAATAGGCCTTTTGTGTACATAGAAAAAGTCTTAGATCTTTGAGTTCAGCTCATGAAAAATTGGGGCAAAAACAAAAGTGTTGCGTTTATAATTTTGTTCAGTGTAAGTACTAGTCATACTATACTATTTCACAGACATTTTAAAAGTACATACAGTGTTTTTAAACATGCTTTTTTATTTTCATGTGTATTCTCTCAATATCAAACACATAATCTTTACTAGTCAAGCTATAGCACATAATACCCCAGTTAGCATCACAACTTTCCCTTTAGCCTTCAGTCACTCCTTAAAATACGATATTTGTGTAGGATACAGGAACATTCAGAAACACATTTTTATTTTTACTTGATTGATCATGATTAAATGTAGCCTCTGTAAAATCAATTCTTTCAATTACACACTTTCTCATCTATTTAAAACTCTAAAATTGGTTGAAATGTAACCAGTGTGCATATGCAGATCTGCCACTTTCGCTTTTATTGAATACGTAAAATAAATAAGAGGCACACAATGAATGATATTTTGATGAACCTGAAGTTACTTCCGTGCTATTCCTCCCATGTCTAGGCTCTTATTTCACATGACACCACTTTTGCTTTTAAAACTGTATCTGTGCTCAGATTCAGAGCTCTAACAATTTGAATACTTTGAAGTTATTGCCAAACATGAAAATGCTGTTATACAGAGCAGGACATGTAAATAATTTAATTTCAGCAGTGCACTGTGCTGTTCTCTTTAGTTTTATTTATTTTCCCCTCCCATAAACAAATAATTTTCAATCTTTCTGTAATCTTTGATGGAGGACAGCCCATTTTTGTGTCTGTTTTATTAACCCTGCAAAGGATGCAAAGCTTATCCAGTTAACTAGTCACATGAAACGCAGCTGCCAAATTGATAAATGCCAATCCCAGCACACAAGTCTGTGGAAATTAAATAGACAGCCCTCTCTTGACAAATAACAGCTTTCTGAATTTACGTTCGCCTTATAGCTGTCATTTTGAGGTTATAGGCCTCGGGTCATGATATACCACTCAATCTTTGGACTGCCTGACTTTGTGACAGTGAACTGTCTGACAGAGAGGAAATTCATTTGTTTTGCTAATTCAGTTTCACTCCGAGGCTTTTTCCACCCAAGCTGTCATTTGGAGTCCATCATGGATGAAGTGTAAGTAGCATCTGGGCCAGTATTCCCTCTTTAAAGAAGTTACAGCAATGTTATTGACGGATGGTGCATCTTAATGGCACAACTGTGTTTTAGGGCAAATTGCATTTGCTTTCTATGTGATTCTTGAAGCTAAAAGGTAATGAGAAATTTCCTTCCTCCTGGGAAACAAGCAAAATGGATGTTAAAAATGTTATGTTTGTCTATGCGGTAATTACAATGAAGAAAGACTTTGAGACTGGCAGTGTAAGTAAATTATTCAGAAGGTGATGAACAGACTTCTTTATCATCACTTCACAGACTTCAAATAAGACACAACATATAAATATAATTGGCCGCGAGTTTGCCGATTCAATATTCAATATGCAATGCTCTTCTGGCTGGACTCCCATCAAGCACAATCAAACCTCTACAAATGATTCAGAATGCAGCGGCACGACTGGTCTTCAATGAGCCCAAAAGAGCCCATGTTACACCTCTCTTTATCTCCTTGAACTGGCTACCGGTTGCGGCTCGAATCCAGTTCAAGACATTGATGCTTGCATATATAACAGCCACAGACTCAGCACCCGCCTACTTGCACTCACTACTATGAATTTACATCCCTTTCAGAAGTCTGAGATCCGCTAGTGAGCGACGCCTCGTGGTACCATCACAGAGAGGCTCAAAATCACTTTCCAGAACATTCTCGTTCACCACTCCTGGCTGGTGGAACGATCTTCCCACCCCTTTCCGGAATGCTGAATCCCTGACAATTTTCAAGCGACAGCTGAAAACTCATCTCTTTCGAAGCTACTTGACTTCATCATAAATTTTTTTTTTTTTTTTTAAATTCCCTCTCTTTATTTATTCCTTCTCTTTCTAGCTTGTACTTATTTGAACATGTCTAAGAACTTGGTATTACAACCACTTCTTGTGTCTGTTTGCCTCTTAAAGAAGAATCGCTTTATGTATCCCCCAATATAAAGCCTTTGGATAAAAGCGTCTGCTAAATGACTAAATGTAAATGGTAAATGTAAATATTCTGTCTTTAATAGCACACCACACCGCCAACACGATTTAACTTCATCTTTCTCACATAAATCAAAAGCGTGGTTATATAGCATCCTCAGCATAGCCTGCTTGAAGCACGGAGAGAAAATGTCAAAGCTTATCTTAACCAGCCCGCAGCTGCTTTTTACATGAGTTATGACACATACACATATACTCTCAAGTGTACATGTACTAGATGTATAAAACATTTAACATGTAACGTCTGGACCAATTAAAATCACAATTTGTCATTTGATTTAACCAATCAGTTATTCATTAGATTAACAAAACATTCACAGACCCCTCACCCAATAAACATAATGGGTGCCAGGATGTCTGTGAACGACCACAGGCCACTGGTTACCAATGGCAACCACAACACCTTTGTTAGACCAGATACATTTACGACCTAATGGCATGTTGAGAATTTCCCCTCTCACTACATTTTCCATAGGAAATCCACAGTGCACAGTAAAAATTTACTCTTCTCTAATTAATTAATAGGAAAACCTTTCTTTGAATGACCACACATATCCTTCAGGTCATTGTGTATGTTGTCGTTATATTGTATACTGTTTATGCCAGCTTGTGATGGAACCACTCGTTTCTGTCATCTTACCTATATGTATACTACCATGTTTAGTATCTATGGATTCGCCTTCTGATGATCTAAACAAGGTTGTATATTATATGTTGGTACATAGGCACTATATATTAGGGCCCTGAGAATCGTTAAAAATTTCGATTCAGTTGCCATATCAATTTCAACCATCTTTCCACACAAGGGTCATAACTCCCAGTATTTCCAATTCCCTCTTGGAGCTCCGCCTTTCTCATTGGACACGCGCCATCTTGAGAGGCTGAATCTTCTCAGACCGTTAAGGCTCACATCATGACGCACCCGCCCAGGTCGGTGGTTTGGTTTGAATTCTGAGAAGTTCGGCAACGCTCCAGACCCCCGCTAAGTTCTTGCCAGGCTTCGGCCTTGACTTTTTCCATTCAAGATTCTCTGACTCAAAACTGGTTATTTTTCATCAACCAACTTCAGCGAAGATCAACTTGAACCTTCAGATTGCACCAAACCTCTCTTTCAGACAGACGAGAAGTGCAAGTATCAAACTTAGTTTTATTAATTGATACATTAAGTATCATTTGCCCCTTTTTACAAAGGTGTGTTTGAACTTAGAATCTGACGTATCACTCAGGCTTAGATCTGCTGAATATGCTAATGGTTCCATAACTTCATTCCTTATTTCTCTCCTCTTTACTGCTTAAGTTTTAACCCTTTCCTATACCAACTGTATGCGTGTGTGTGTGGGTGTATGCGTGTGTGTTAGGACCGTTTTAATTGTTATGTAGTATTTGACTAGTTTTAAGTGGTCTGTATTTAATAAGTCTTGTATCACCCTTGACAGTTGTTCATTGTTTGCTCAACTGGAGGCCCTAATCAGGCGATTTATGCTACCGGCTCTGTGTAGAGTGTACAGTAAGAAAGTGATTTCCCGTAAACCAGGAAATTAACGTTCTTAGAATTGACAGACAGTTGAACCTGAGAGGTCAAGTAAATATCTACAGCGGATCTAAAATATGAATAGTTATTTATAACTAGTTATGGTTAATTATTCATTTTTCCCCATGAGCTGATTCGCTACAAACACGTGGCCTTAACTCTATGACTTTAACTCACTGTGTGTGTATATTTATACACCTTATTTAAAAATAACTTATATGAAACATAACACAAATATTTTAATATACAGTGCACAGCATAAATGAGTAAACCCCACAAAATACCCCATCGGATTAAATATAAAAGACGTATGTTCTTAATGGTCACTAATATAATTCATAGAAAGATGCAAAATTGAAATGTATTAAACATATTCTTAATAAAAACAAAGAAATACATGCCATTAATATCTGTAAAATAAGAAACTTAACCAATTTTTGTTTAAATGAAGGATTGCAGAAACGAGTACACCCTAGATTCAATTCAGAAAATGTATAATATTCTAGAACTTAGTATGTCCTCCATACTCTAAGTAACACTCTTGCTCCGCCCTTCTTGGCATTGAGTGTACAAGTTCATGACAAATTTTCACATCTGTGCTGTTTTAACTCCTGGAGGACGACCTCCTTGAATGCTCTGGTTTTTAATGGGGAGTGTTGCTCAGCTCGACTCTACATAATCTCTCACAGCAGCTCAAGAGTGTAATTTTCTTTTGAGTGAAATACATGTCCACTGAAGGACTTTTCACTCAGGAGAATGAATATCTTCATTGTCATGTTAAAAAAAAGCCCAATAATGCAGGGAATGAGGGGAGGGTAGTATCTTCTGTTTCAAGTTTTTGTATTACATCACATAGTGGTGTGTGAATTCATGACAGCATTGATAAACTCCCTCACACCTTCAGCACTCGTTCATCCCTATAGAAGAGCTTTACTAGCACTGAATGCCACTGTGGGAACCAGGCACTTCTCTTTGTACTCCTCCTCTAGCAACACCAGAACATTATGGATGCTTTTGGATCCGAAATGATTTAATTGGTCTCTTGAGACCAGAGTATGGATTCCCAGAAATCTATATTTTGTAAATATGGGCCTTGGAAAAAGCTAAATGATTTTATTTTAACTCCTATGTGGATACCCCCATGCATGTCACTTATGCAGGCTGCATCTTACTCTGTGAGATAAAGTGTCACTCTTTCGATAGCTTTTGCCGGCTCTGAGACACTTGAATGTTTTTTCTCCTGCTCTTTTTCTAGCAAAAACTCACTCATCACTAAATTAAAGCTTAAAGTGAAGACCTGATTATTTCAGGGGCCTTTTCACAAGTGAATTGTTTTTGAATTTCTGTGTTACTTTTGCTATATTTTCATGTTTCACATTATGGATTTCCTGTATCCAAATTTTCATGTTGCGATTAATTGCTAATGTTTTTATCGCGGTATACGGTATTATCACGATATTGAAATGTAGTTTTAAAAAAAGTGCTAACAATAATACAGTATAACGGGTTTAATAACTTTTTTTCTTAT
The DNA here is from genome assembly GCA_018155175.1 of Sinocyclocheilus anophthalmus. NCBI lineage: Eukaryota > Metazoa > Chordata > Actinopteri > Cypriniformes > Cyprinidae > Sinocyclocheilus > Sinocyclocheilus anophthalmus. Next base: position 201,401 of record JADLZN010000426.1, read on the forward strand.
AACAAAAATAACTGAACATTTAAATGCAATAAAGAAATACAGAAACATTTATAAAGTTAAAAGTTTTACACAGATTAAAGTGCAAAAGAACTATAAAGACCAATAGGTATCACTTTACAATAAGACCTCATTAATTAACCTTATAGTTAATGCATTAACATTAACAATGTGCAATAGCTACATTTGCTACAGAAGTTATTAATCTTTGTTTAAAAAATACAAGTCTTAGTTCATGTTAGCTCATTAAATAACACAGTGTAATGCCACACCAGCAGAGGGAGCCCTCGCCTGAGTACTGACTGTGTACCGCTCCCTCTGCTTCTGCGTTCATTTCCTGTTTGATCAGTATTTAGGTAGGAACTGTGTGTTTGCTCATTGCGAAGTATTGCCAGTTTACCTGCCTTACCAAGCATTTCCATTGTTTTCTGCCTGCCTATTCTGTGTATGATTCTGCCTGATTATCTGCTCTACGGTTACTGATTTACCCCTTTGGATTGATAGCCTGATTTGGACTGATGATTGTGTTTGGACCTTTTGCCTGCTTACTCTGCCTTTTGGATCTCCCTTGTGTATGTTGAAAGATTGGACTGCTATTACGGTACTGACTCTCTGCCTGTTATTTCTATTAATAAACTTCTGCAAATGGATTCTAAAGCCGCCTCAGCCTCACTGTTACAGAATACTTCGCCTCAACTGAATCCAGCGGAAGTTTCAAACTTGCAAGCAGCCTTCGCCAATCAAAGTGAGGTTTTAAAGGGATACCAGGATCAACTGACTAAACTCCAGTCTGTCAATGAGCACCTGACTCACTACATCCAGTCTCTTCCATCGACCACGCCGAAGACGGTAAGCTTTGCATTACCTGATAAATTTGATGGATCTGCGGAGCAATGTAGAGGCTTTGTTCGTCAAGTCAAGATTTACTTTGATAACCAGGAAGACAAGTTTCAGTCAGATGAAAAGAAATGCGCTTTCATGATGACTTTATTATCTGGCAAGGCGATCGACTGGGCTGTGGCAGTTTGGGAAACGGATGCGCGTTTTAGAAGATCTTTTGATTATTTCCTCTAACAAATGCGAGAAGTGTTTGAATATCCCGCTGGGGGCAAGGATATATCAACGCAGATTTTACATATGTCACAAGGTAACCATACAGCTGCTGAATATGCCATCTTATTTAGAATGCTCGCTGCTCAGAGCGGATGGAATGATGTTTCACTGAAAGCCGTGTTCCAACAGAGCCTCAACACTGATCTGCAGGCAGAGCTGGCTTGTAAAGGGGAGAATGTATCGTTTTCTGAATTTGTTACTCTCACCATAAAAATGGACAATCTGATGAGACAAGCCCCGAGACGAAGAAATACAAGAGGCTTTCAACAAGTTCTGCCAGCCATCAATCAACCTATGACAACATCAACCACCAAACCAAGTGATGAACCGATGCAACTAGGTCTCTCCAGATTATCTGAGGAGGAAAGGATGAGACGACGTCAACTCCAACTATGTTTTTACTGCGGTGAAGCAGGTCATCGCAGTCAAGGGTGCCCACACAAGGCCCAAACAACCTCTCGGGTAAATATTGGACACTTTTTACTTCCAAGTAACAAGTCCTTCAAGATCCCTATTAAGCTAAAGACTGAAGATATTTGTATTTCATTAACAGCGATGATCGATTCTGGAGCAGCGTTGAACCTCATTAACAAAGATCTCATCAAAAGATATAACATTCCTACCCAACCATGCAATCCCCCATCAAGATCAAAGCTGTCAACGATACCTCAATTAGAGAGGGGATATTTCATCAGACCAAGCCATTAACACTCCAAGTTGGTTTATTTCATCAAGAATTGATCTCATTGTGTGTCATTGACTCCCCTAAACATGAAGTGATCCTCGGATTTCCATGGCTATCCATTCATGACCTCATCATTTCCTGGCATCAGGGTGAGTTGACCAAGTGGTCCACTTTCTGTGAGAATCATTGTTTTTCCCAAGTTCCCCAACCGTGTTTCACAACTAGCATAGAAAGCCCAGAAGTTAGCAAGACAGTCAACATTCCCAATTGTTATGACGATCTGGCAAAAGTCTTTAGTAAAACCAAGGCCACACAATTACCACCCCATCGTCCTTGGGACTGTGCCATCGATCTACTTCCCAATGCAATGCCCCCAAAAGGTAAGATCTACTCTTTGTCCAGAAAAGAAACCCAAGTCATGGAAGAATATATTGAAGAGGCCCTTAGCTCAGGATTCATCCAACCCTCCACGTCTCCAGCTGCAGCAGGTTTTTTCTTTGTTGAAAAGAAAGATGGAGGATTAAGGCCTTGTATTGATTATAGAGGACTTAACAATGTTACCATGAAATTCCACTACCCCCTTCCACTGGTTCCTTCAGCACTAGAACAGCTCCGTGAGGCTACCATTTACACCAAACTTGACCTACAGAGTGCATATAACCTGATCAGAATTAAAGCGGGTGATGAATGGAAAACTGCCTTCCTCACCACTAGGGGGCACTATGAATATCAGGTTATGCCATATGGGCTTGCCAATGCTCCAGCCGTTTTCCAGTCATTCATTAACGAGATTTTCTGGGACCTTCTGAACCAGTACGTGATAGCCTACATTGACGACATCTTGATTTACTCAAAGTCTGAAGATGAACATATCAACCATGTCAAGACCGTCCTCTTTCGTCTACTAGCAAACCAATTGTATATCAAGGCAGAAAAATGTGAGTTCCATGTCAGACAAACGTCATTCCTGGGTTACCATATCAGTCACCAAGGAGTAAGAATGGATGAATCTAAGGTCAAAGCAGTCACAGAATGGCCACAACCATCCACCATAAAAGAGCTTCAAAGGTTCCTGGGGTTTGCCAACTTCTATAGACGCTTCATCAGAAATTACAGTATGATTGCTTCCCCTCTGACTTCCCTCCTGAAAGGAAAGCCTTCGAAGTTGAAGTGGAGTGAGGAAGTCAGCCAGGCATTCAATACATTGAAGGAAAGGTTTACAACAGCCCCCATCCTGAAACATCCTGACCCCAATCTTCCATTTGTGGTGGAGGTAGATGCTTCGAACTGTGGAATCGGAGCTGTGCTCTCCCAACGTCATGGCCAACCTGGTAAACTGTATCCATGTGCATTCTTCTCAAGAAAGTTAAATGCATCTGAAAGAAACTATGATGTTGGGAACAAAGAACTCTTATCCATGAAAGCAGCCATCGAGCAATGGAGACACTGGTTAGAAGGGGCAATCCACAAATTTCAAGTAATAACTGATCACAAAAATCTTGAATACATCAAGAGTGTCAAACGACTAAATCCACGGCAGGCTCGTTGGTCGTTTTTTTTTTTTTTTCACCCGATTCCAGTTTACAGTGACATATCGCCCAGGAAGTAAGATTAGTAAGGCAGATGCTCTATCCGGGAAGTATGATCTCCCCATTGAAAGCCTCACACCAGAATGCATACTCCCACCTTCTATTGTCATCGCTCCTATCACCTGGGACATAATGGATGAAATACAAAGGGAACAACTACAAGAGCCAGCACCTGTCAACTGCCCACCAGACAAACAGTATGTTCCACAAAATCTACGTCACAGAGTGATGCAATGTGTCCACACTTCTGTCAGTTCAGGCCATCCAGGAATATCCCGCACTCTTCACTTACTGCAAAATTCATTCTGGTGGCCCTCGATGACCAAGGACGTCACTACTTATGTCAAGACCTGTCAAGTCTGTGCCCAATCAAAGACCCCCAAGGAGTTACCTTCAGGTCTCCTCCAACCACTGCCTATCCCACAGCGTCCCTGGTCCCATCTATCTATTGACTTTGTCACAGACCTGCCTCTGTCCAACAGCTTCACTGCTGTCCTAGTTATCATTGACCATTTTTCCAAATCTTGTCGTTTGGTTCCTCTAAAAGGACTTCCCACAGCCACGGAGACTGCACACACACTGTTTCATCAAGTCTTTGGAATTTATGGTATACCAGATGATATCGTCAGTGATGGAGGAACCCAGTTTACGTCCCAAGTTTGGAAAGCATTCTGCAAACATCTTGACATCAACATAAGCCTCACGTCAGGATACCACCCTCAGGCAAATGGACAAGTTGAACGGTTAAATCAAGAGATAGGCAGATATCTACGATCATATTGTAGCCGAGAACAACACCGCTGGTCTGAGTTCCTTCCATGGGCTGAATATGCACAAAATTAATTGACTCACTCATCCACTGGTTTGACTCCCTTCCAGTGTGTCCTTGAATATCAACCCCCTTTGTTCCCGTGGTCTGGGGAACCCTCATCGGTCCCTGCAGTGGACGATTGGATCCGGCGTAGTGAGAGGGTGTGGGACAGCGCACATGTACGTCTTCAGAGAGCCGTAAGAGTACAGGAACTCTAGGCCAACAGACGACATCGCCCCCATCCTCCCTACCAACCTGGACAACGGGTCTGGCTCTCTACGAGGAACCTCAAATTGCGGCTACCAAGCAGGAAGCTCAGCCCCAGGTATGTTGGTCCTTTCAAAGTTCTAAGAAGAATAAATGAGGTCACATATCAGTTAGAGCTTCCTGCTAACTATCATATCTCTCCATCCTTTCATGTTTGCTGGCTTGTTTAGATGCAGATAAAGTGGGGGTTTGAATTGGTACCGCTATTATAATTGGTAGAGTCTTTATGTATTTCATGCTTAATGGTATCAGTGTAAGGTTAATCTGATTTTAGCAAAGAAACCATAATTTCAGTATTAAAGCATAAATCTATCTTGACAAAGCGTAAGTCTGAATCTAAGCTCAGCGGCATTTCCAAACTGTACCAAAATGTATAATGCTTTAGTGAAGAAATAACAAAATTGCAGTATTGTTTAAATAGATTCTTTGAAGAAGAAATCTCAGTACAATTATATCAAGGTAGATGTGAGCGCTGATCCCCTTTCTACAGCATA